>JAUIMM010000633.1:1652500-2155000 GCA_031769625.1 Taudactylus pleione
TGCCTAGCCGCTGACCGTGTATGGGGCTGCCTAGCCGCTGACCGTGTATGGGGCTGCCTAGCCGCTGACCGTGTATGGGGCTGCCTAGCCGCTGACCGTGTATGGGGCTGCCTAGCCGCTGACCGCGTATGGGGCTGCCTAGCCGCTGACCGCGTATGGGGCTGCCTAGCCGCTGACCGCGTATGGGGCTGCCTAGCCGCTGACCGCGTATGGGGCTGCCTAGCCGCTGACCGCGTATGGGGCTGCCTAGCCGCTGACCGCGTATGGGGCTGCCTAGCCGCTGACCGCGTATGGGGCTGCCTAGCCGCTGACCGCGTATGGGGCTGCCTAGCCGATAATATTTGTTTGAATTTAGTTTGTGAAACTAAACTATTTAGAACATTACTTAGTGATCTAGCGCCTCCCAGTGGTAGATGATAGGTATAGCTGCTGCAGTGAATTTTTTTTTCCCCCCCACTGATGTCCTGGTCTAAAAGGGTATGGTCTTTATGTTGAGGGTTTCAGTAATTTCATAGGGGACCCTGATATCTTACATCAGGCAGCTCCCAGCTTACAAATAGTTAAATGGTTAATATTACATCAGGGTGCATTTGCTTGTCTATTAAATAAACTGGTTTTCTTAAATCTCTAACTGCTTAGGAAGCCGAATTCCTGCACTGATTACTATAGAACAGTTTGCAAATCTTAGTGCTGTGTTGCATAACCTGTTACCGGCCCTGCCAGCACGCAGCAGAATACTTTACCTCTTTCTGTGAATTGTTATAGTCTAGTATTATTGTGGCCAGCACAGATGGTGTAGTGGTTAGCATTGTTGTCTCACAGAGCTATGGTCATTAGTTCAATTCCCGACCAAGGTCCTATCTGTGTAGAGTTTGCATGTTCCTCTCATATCTGCGTGGGTTTACTATGGGTGCTTTGATTTCCTCCCAATCCAAAAACATACCAGTAGATTAATTGACTTCTGACAAAAAATTAACCCTAGTGTGTGAGCATGTGATAGGGAATATAGAGTGTAAGCTCCACTGGGGCAGGGACTAATGTGACTGACTTATATATTCTCCGTAATGCGCTGTGGAATATGTGTGCGCTATATAGATAACTATTGAGAAATAAATGTCCATCTTTTGCTCTCAGCTGTCCATTAAGAAGGACTGCGCTAGGCTTAGGTTCAGGAAAACTTTAAAGCGAGCTGTAGATCAATAATGTTCTCAGAAAATGAGAAAATATATCTGTAAAAGTTTAAAACATTAGCTATATTGTGATCAATTTGGAAAGATGGTCGTATTATATCTCCATATTTACACTATATGACTTTTTGACACCATGTACGAGGCGTGGCTACTTAATAACAAGATTGTACTTCAGTGGTGTCAAACTCTGGCCCTTCAGCTTTTGTGGGACTACATATCCCAGCATGCCCTGCCACAGTTTAAGCATGCCCTAACAGCAAAACTGTGGCACTGCATACTGGGATGTGTAGTTCCACTGCAGTTGGAGGGCCCGAGTTTGACACCACTGCTGTACTTGTAAAAAAATAAACCTTACCGCGTGAGATAAAAGTGAGCGGGGGAACGTTGACCTTGGACTATCCCAAAACTGTTTTGCAAATGTCACCCCTCTTGCACAGATAGTTTGCTGTCACACAGGGCTCTAAGAAGTTGTGTTTTTCCTTTCCGTAGTAAGAATGCTTAGTTCAAAAGTAGAGCAACGAGTTAACTTTTTAGTTAAATTGAATAAATCACCTATCTTTCCGAATGCTAACCAGGGCTGACTGGGTAGAGTGTGTCACGTGCATGCGTGTTTGAGTGCCACAAAAGATTTAGTGACGGTCGTGAGGATGCCGATGATGATAGACGTCCTGGACCTTGCACATCAAAAATAAATAAAAATGTGGAAAAAATTGTGAAAATTGTTTGAACTGACCATCGCATCCGAATGACAGCGGAAATTTAAACATCGACAAAGAAATTGTTGGGAAAGTTTTTAACATGACAATCTTTTGTGCTAAGATGGTTCCAAGAAAATCGAAAGCCAATTTGTACGGACGTTTTGGAACAAATTCAAGGGGATTCACAATTTTTAGATAAAGTTATTATCTGCGAGTATAAAATGGATCTTCCAGTACGATCCTGAGACAAAACCCCAGTCCATGCACTGGATGGAAAACGCCATCACCCCCGAGAATGAAGAAAGCGCGTCACAGCAAATCCAAATTCAAAGCCACGTTAATTGTTTTCTTTCATATCAAGGATGTTATTTTGGTAGACTGGGTACCAGAGGGCCCAACAGTGAATCTAAATTACTACATACATGTTCTGGCAACTTTGCGGGAAAGAATCGTAAGAAAGATGCCAGAGCTTGGGAAATATGGTTTCATCCGCCATCAGGACAACGCACCAGCACACACAGCTCTCTCTCTGTGACGCAGTTACTGGCAGAGAAACATATTGCAGAGCTACAACACCTCCATACTCGCCAGACCTAGCACCACGTGACCTCTTTCTTTTCCCTAAAGTCACATCTGTACTAAAGGGAACCCGTTGTGTATCAGTTACTGAGGTAAAGAGGAAAACAACAGAGCTGGTAAGACAGCTGATAGATAATGAGCTACAGCACGGATCTGACCAATGGTGTGTGGATGCAGAAGGGGAATACATAGTAGGGGAACAGGGTTCAAATGTACTTAATATAATTAAACATCAATTATAGCACTAATCTCGTTATTTAATAACCGCACCTCGTATTTAAGAATAAAAAGATCTGGCAGTGAGCACCTGGTGATAAATAAGAATTAGAATTATATATACATTTTATTTTTTCTGTTATTGTAGGAAATACATCCTCCACGTGCAGGAGCTGTGTCTCGCTGCAAAGTCTGTTAGTGCATTTTGAAACCTGTGCTTCATCATGAAGATCAAAGTACATTCAAATCAAAGCCGTGAAATACTTTTTTATTTAGGACCTTCTGGAGCACTGTCCTGGTATCTCAAAGCAACGTTTCTCTATCACGGTTCCATTAGAAAAGAAAAATATTGTCCAGGGTGAAAAATCAAAAAAAAAATCAAAATCCTGTTCTGTTTTACGAAGTTCTGTTGCTCTTCTCTGACTTAATTCCGCATGTGATGAAATATCCGCAAATGTCTGGTTTGGCGTTTGAGAATTGGACATGTTGGGAATCAACATCCCCGGTCGCATCGTCTCCCCCGCAGTGGTCAGATGGTTGGGAGGTCACGTGTGTTGGTCTAGCAGCTGTTACCTTCCTGTATCGTGCGGTAACAGGTATATAACCTGGCAGAGAAGGATAACCACTAGATGGCAGTATACGCTCAGTCTATGATCATGTTCCCCGCGCAGAAGAGGATATCCGTAAATCTTATACTTGTTAACTAGGAGCATTATTTATAGAGACCTGAAATGGATCTGGACTGTCTACCTGACACTGCCCTCCCAGGCTTTTTATGACACTTTTATAAATTCGATGCCTGGCAAGCGCTTGGGAATTCAGACTTCGGTTACACATAGATGAATGTAGTGTTGGGTAACCCAGTGTACTTCCAGGGCCTCACGTGCACCCCTCAAAAGTGCCACACATTAATCTTCACTTCTAGTATGAAAATAACAGCTCCAAACCAACCTCGCCCCCCCCCCCCCATTGACTACACGCATATGCTCCCACCCCCCTCCCCCTCCTATCATATATAGAAACCAATCTGCCCTGGTGGCCATGTTTTTAAAGTAATCACCAG
The DNA here is from genome assembly GCA_031769625.1 of Taudactylus pleione. Classification (NCBI taxonomy): domain Eukaryota; kingdom Metazoa; phylum Chordata; class Amphibia; order Anura; family Myobatrachidae; genus Taudactylus; species Taudactylus pleione. Next base: position 1,656,247 of record JAUIMM010000633.1, read on the forward strand.
AAATCTGGGCATACGGAGAAGATAGCAGGTCCTCCAGCTTTGTGCCAAAGTCTGTGCTTCATCATGAAGATTAATGGACATTCAAAGCAAAGCCATAAACTACTTTTCTTTTTTTTTTAAGTATATTCTGAAGCACTGTCTAATCAGTTTACATAAAAAACCACATTGGCTTAATTCCCCGCAAAATGACTTGTTAAACTGAACCAGTCAGAGACCACGGACTCCATTGAGATTTGGTTAGTTTGCACATTACTATCCACAATGGACGTCACCCTTCCTGATGGTACTTGAGCAATAGCCTTTGTATATACCTGCAGTGCTTACCTACCCATTGCTCTATTCTTTTCTGTGTCTTTATTCGTACACACAGTGTAACCCTTTCCCCTGCCGATTACTAGGGCGTCCGGCTGCCTAAAACAACCCCTGCCCTCATTATGAACGGAAGTGCGACCTACAGCTACTTGTGACATTCCAACTGCTGAGGGACTACAGCTCCCAGCATGCCCTGCCATAGTTTTACTGTTAGGTATACTAAATCTGTGACAGGGCATGCTGGGACGTGTGGTTCCATAGCAGCTGGTTTTCCCGCATGTCACCTACAGCAAGCCCTGATTGTGAAGCTACGTCTCCCACCTCAGCTCCTGTTCATCCGTGTAACAATCTGCACAATTGTCACTCATTACAGCGGTTGTATGCGCCTAAAAGTGACACTAAGGGGTCTAGTTACTAAGCAGTGTTAGGAGACAGAGTGATAAGTGATAAGGTACCAGCCAATCAGCTCCCAACTGTCATTTTTCAAACACAGCCTGTGACATGGCAGTTGGGAGCTGATTGGCTGGCACCTTATCACTTTTCGCTCTGTCTCCTAACACTGCTTAGTAAATAGACCCCTAAGACACTCTTGTTGTGTTATTTGTGGTATATTCTCTTCTACATGTGGGTGACATTGACAACTATGAAAGATTTCCGGGAGGTTGGAGACATGAGATGGAATTTCCTTAATTATGGCTTGTGTATCACTTAGTCCTAATCCCTATATTATCCTTTGGGAATGGTCACCCATGGCTGTTTTGGCTGATTGTGTCCTGGGGCATTTCCATGCGTTGTTCAGCAACAGACACGGGCTTCTCTGCTGGCGCTACTCGGATAAAGACCAGTCTGCATTGTAGTAGACCAATAGAGGAGTTGCCAATAGCAACCAATCAGCTCCTAGCTATCATTTATCAAGTACATTCTAAAAAGGGATAGGTATAAGCTGATTAGTTGCTATGGGCAACTTCTTCACTTGTCCTCTCCACTGTTTAGAAGCTTTGATACACTTCCCCTTTTGTTCCATCTCTGTACTTTTTGCTCGTGTACTGTTTTTGTCCCACGCATGACTCTGTTACACGGAATGGGTTAAACTGGAAAAGGCTGTTTAATCTTTGGCAGACTGGCAGAGCTTGGTGTGCCCGGGGGCTCTATTGTTCGTCCTGTTTATCGGTGGCCCTGAGCTGTCGGTTCTCTCACCAGCAGCTGCAACCAGGAAGGAAGCTCGGACGCAATCTGGCACTCGCCCTGTCGGCCCAGTCACTGATATCGTTTAAACAGAATTGTTTCTGTACAGCGAGCGCTGTCTTTCTGGATGGATTTCTCTGTTCCTCTTATCGGGCTCTTAGGTTACAGCAGGCGCCTGCTCTAACACCGCTCAAACTGCGTTACAATGAGGGGAAACTGTTCGGTGGGAAGGGTGGGCGCTGGGAGTTTATTACGTGCCAGGAGGAGGCCGCGCTTTACTTGTTCACCAATCGCTGTGCGCGCGGGAATCAGATTGTCAGGGGAATCGGTTGCAGCCGTCACGGAGGACCATTGAAGGGGTTAGAATTTGTGTCACTGCTTAGTCCCTCTAACTCGCCCTCAGGACACAGACTTCATGCCCTGGAAGATGAACGAGAGGCCGCATTGCGGAGGGAATGTGTTGATTAGCTCAAATAGTGGTTGCGATCAATAGATAAAGTGAAATAAAAAGTTTATGCTGCTGCATCGGACTTGTCCATCAATCTATAAATATCTAGCACCTTATGTTGTCATCTCCGCTCCAATTCTAGAAAGAGAAGTCGGATAAATTGTAAACTTTTTTTAATGTAATTTTTATTTCACCTTAAGGCTGGTGCCACACGAGCTTGTTTTCCAGCTTCAGGAGTTCTCATGCCGATTTTGACAGCGTCTTTATTGCAGTTGGAAAAATGCAGCGAGTTTACGTCTCATAACCACGTAGAACGCTGCGTGGCAATGTCTGCTAAAATATAATGCATTTAAATGAAAGCGCGTCTTCTCCACGCACTTTGGAAGCCGCTGGCAGTGTGGTAGAAAGCGTTTCAGCGGTTAAAGGGCTGGTGTGACCGTTTCTCCGCTTCACTCTTAGAAATGTTTTCTTTCAGTTTGGCGCCATTAGACGCAGCGCTTTAAACATGGAGAACAATGCGCTCATGTGACGCAACCCTGAGGCGCTTTCTGGCTGTTACCTTGTATCTATTAGAGACCATATAAAAGATAATTAAAAACATACAATTACAGAGCAACCAACATGACTAATAAGATTCCTGATAAGAGTCAAACTTTACTTTTGTATAAAACTTTTGCGACTATTCTTGCGACCTGCGGAGCGCTCTCTGGCAGCTGATCGGGGAAAAACGCTGATGCTTATGGAGTTTTTCTGCTATTTGAAAATGGAAATAGGTACAATGATGTGGGACATGTATGGTGAGCTGTTGTACATACTTAGGTATCCCACTTGCAAAAATCAACCCTTTTACACCGTCTAACCGTCTCCTACAGAGTCCTTACGGCCCCTAACCTCCTACGCAGTCCTTGTGGCCCCTAGCAGCCTCCTACACGGTTACGGCCCCTAGCAGCCTCCTACTCTGTCCTTACATCCCCTAGCAGCCTCCTAAGCTGTCCTTACGGCCCCTAGCAGCCTCCTAAGCTGTCCTTACGGCCCCTAGCAGCCTCCTATGCTGTCCTTATGGCTCCTAGCAGCCTCCTACGCTGTCCTTACGGCCTTTTGAAGCCTCCTACGCTATCCTTACGCCCCCTAGCAGCCTCCTACACTGTCCTTATGGCTCCTAGCAGCCTCCTACGCTGTCCTTATGGCTCCTAGCAGCCTCCTACGCTGTCCTTATGGCTCCTAGCAGCCTCCTACGCTGTCCTTATGGCTCCTAGCAGCCTCCTACTCTGTCCTTATGGCCCCTAGCAGCCTCCTACGCTGTCCTTACGGCCCCTAGCAGCCTCCTACGCTGTCCTTACGGCCCCTAGCAGCCTCCTACGCTGTCCTTACGGCCCCTAGCAGCCTCCTATGCTGTCCTTACGGCCCCTAGCAGCCTCCTACTCTGTCCTTACAGCCCCTAGCAGCCTCCTACACTGTCCTTATGGCTCCTAGCAGCCTCCTACGCTATCCTTACGCCCCCTAGCAGCCTCCTACACTGTTCTTACAGCCCCTAGCAGCCTCCTACACTGTCCTTATGGCTCCTAGCAGCCTCCTACGCTGTCCTTACTGCCCCCGGCAGCCTCCTACACGGTTACGGCCACTAGCAGCCTCCTACTCTGTCCTTATGGCCTCTAGCAGCCTCTATGCTGTCCTTACGGCCCCTAGCAGCCTCTATGCTGTCCTTACGGACACTAACATCCTCCTGCGCTGTCCTTACGGCCCCTAGCAGCCTCTATGCTGTCCTAACGGCCCCTAACATCCTCCTGCGCTGTCCTTACGGCCCTTAACAACCTCCTACACAGTCCTTACAGCCACTAATGGTCTCCTCTTACACGGACCTTACAGTCGCTAGAAACCCCCTACACTGTCCTGCTACCTTATATAACACTTAGCATAGGTAGTGCACTGCAGAATGAAGGTGTGTAAGCCACGATTTCACAGTACGGACATCGCACCTCATTGAATTGCCCCCCTTAGTGTCTTCCACGCTATGATGCTGCTTCTTTATGTACAATTTGATGTAACATTGATGTACATTTTTTTTCTTTGTTTTAGATCAACCCAGGATATCAGGATGTAAATGACGGCAGGGTTGCAGTAAGTCGCCATTTCTTCTATCCTTCGCTTCTCATGTATGTTATAGGTGTAAGAAGCTTTTCGCACTTTCTGCAGTTATGACGGGGGGTATCCAGCTTTTGTGATACCCATTTGGATTGGCCGTGGCTGTTATCCAATCAGACTTGGAATTCACTACCCTCCTCTTGTCCTGGCACGTTGCTGCTGAGAAGTTTCTCTCAGTTCCATCCAACGAAGCAGATAATTATTTGTTCTTTTCCATTTAATTGTAAGCGGCATCCCCTCGAGCAGAGGTGGCCAACCAGTACGAGTCAAAGAGTCCAAAAATATCTGTAGGTATGTCGAGGAGCCAAGATCATGCGCGTGCCAAAGGCGCACATGCAAAAAAGGGGTGTGGCCTTGTGCCAGGTTTTTTTTTAGGAGCATGTAAAAGCGTATGCTCACAATCACCATGGAGGTAACTATTAAAGGAAAAGAGAAAGCCAGTACAATATAAAAACACTGAAATAAACTGATCCACATTGAAAAAAATCCCCAACAGATTCACATAATACAATCCAGCCCCCCATATGTCTCTCCATCAACCCCCCATGTGTCTCTCCATCAACCCCCCATGTGTCTCTCCATCAACCCCCATGTGTCTCTCCATCAACCCCCCATGTGTCTCTCCATCAGCCCCCCATGTGTCTCTCCATCAGCCCCCCATGTGTCTCTCCATCAGCCCCCCATGTGTCACTCCATCAACCCCCATGTGTCTCTCCATCAACCCCCCATGTGTCACTCCATCAGCCCCTCATGTGTCACAACAGTAGCCTCTCCATGTGTCACTCCAGCAGTCAGTGTCAGTCAGGGGAGCTGGCATGGGAGCCACATCAGGACAATGGAAGAGACGCATGTTGGCCACCGCTGCCCTAGAGCCTCTGGTGTATACAGTAGTCACTTTCCTCCTGAAGTCCTGCATTAGGTGCAGTTACGAAGGGGTCGCTGGGGTTAACGAAAATTGCTCAATCGTTTTTAAATAAACTCCAGATCCTAACAACGATGATGATAATGTTGCGTTTTGCAAGTTTGCAGATAAGGAGAAAAAACTTTTTTGTAGTTGCGCATCTTCACAAAGGTCACAGGTCAGATAGCCCTGGCACACGTGTGACTGTAACCTACACATACTGTATACGGTCACCTGGCTCCTACAGATATAGCTGCAGATTCCTGGCTGTCAGCCCATAGTACGTTTGTACCAGGTTACATACTGACCCATCACGAGTATATTTATATATGGAATGATTCTGACATCGGGTATCTCGGGCTATTTTTGCCTTCTGCGGTGGCAGTCGGGCCCCCTCAGCACGGAGGAGCGTGTTTGGCTTCGTTGAGGTAGATCATTCAGCCTGCTCTGTGCTATAACACCTCACAGAGGCTCTTTGTGTGCCCGCAGAGCCTCATGCCATCTGGCTACAGCACAGCAGACTTATTCTGCACCTCTCTAGAGGGGGTAAAGTTTTATCCCAGCAGTCACAGCCGCTGTGCAATCCAGAAGACTCCGTTATACTTCTCTCGCCATCACGCACTTGTATGCCTTAAAGAGACGATGGTATGAAAATAAATATAGATTTTTTTATTTTAAATCTGAAGCTCTAACCCGTTATCAGTGCTACAAAGCTTTGTCACCTCAGTATTTTTTTTCTCTCCGGTTTCACAGTTTTGCTCCAACCATCCGTGTTAGCCATACAGACGTGTCTACATACATCTATCCGCCATGCGCTACAAGTCGCGCCACACACAACGCGGGAGCTCCGCGTGCCTCGGTAGCGCAGAGACTTTCGTGTGACTTTTTACCTTCAAATGCGTCTCATTCACACAGTGATGTGAATAGTTAGCTTAAGCAGCTTCTGCTGATTAAAACGATATGCAGCATGCCTGTGTTCTGTGTGCGTCTGCATGCGAAACGCTACGTTACAGTGTTACAGACGTGATTAGAAGGGCTGTATAACGAGCAAGGAGGCTAGGTGTATGAGGACACATCTGTACGGTAAATAGACAGCGCTACCAGTACGTCTGTACTTATACCGAATACTTGGGGTTCGCAGCATGTTGATACCGCGTCACTCTGAGTTTGAGAAACAGCCATAAACAGCTGCAAATACAACCATAAAATAGCGCAAATTAAGAGCTGCTGGCTGGCAGAACATGGGGGGAGATGGGATCGGTATGAAATACCGCCGGCCCTCTGGCCGGCAGTTCGAATCCAGGAAGCGGGAGGCTGACAGAAGCAGAGTTCCTGGCAGCGGAAGCCCGGCAGCGCTGGAAATCCCGATCGTCCCTAAGGTAAGTAAAAACTAACCTAACCCCCTAACCCTCCTTATGGGTGCCTAACCCTAACCTCCCCCCCAAGTGCCTAACCCTTCCCCCCCCCCTTCCCCACTGCCTAATCCTGTCCCTTCCGGGGGTGCCTAACCCTCCCTCCCCCTAGCCTAACCCTCCTGGGGGGTGCCTAACCCTAAGTCCCCCCCGGGTGCCCTAAACCTAAACCGCGGCTGTCCCTCGCGGCGCCCGGCATGCCTTCGATTGGGATGCCGGGCGCCTGTCTCCCGGCTTCGGTGAAATGAGCGGCGTCTACATCTAGACGCCGGGCATTTCACCCTCGCCCGGGATAAAGCAGTCGGAAAGCCGGCTGTCGGGATTAAGACAGCCGGTTTCCCGATTGCTCCCGGGGAGATTACATGGGGCTGACCTCTGATACAGGAGATATAAGCAATATATGGCTGTTGTTGAATAAATGGGGTGTAGTCTGAAAGCAGGCAATCCTGCATTGAGGAGATATGGCTTGGTAATTAATCAGTGTACTATTTTTCTTATTTTTCCCTCCACCGGGTGGCAGTGTTCTGTTCTACCTGAGCGAGGCAAGGAGCACAGCGGCTTCTTATCAGGTATACTCGGAGGCATGAGAAAGCCTTGGATATATTTCTGCAAGCCGTGAACAAGAAACGTGTATAGGTGTATTTCCCCAGATTACACGCGTCGTACATGATTTATGTGTATATAACAGCCATGCGCTCTAACACATGATGTATTCACTGGCCATCCACATGATGTTCAGATGTGCCCTCATATACTTTTTTGCTGCAGACGCGTCAAACAGAGCCTCCTGGCGTGCCGAATCTTGTGCGAGTCTGTTAGCGCCAGGCGTCTTTTTTTAAGGGTGGGAGGAGCTAATGTTCAACTCACACGGCATTTAAATACGGCGCTTAAAGCCATAGCAGTGTCTCTCAACAGGTCTGTCAGCCTGCTCCCCAGGTAGTGAGAGATAGCCCAGAGAAACTGACACCACTTTTATCTGCCTCTCACAGGTGGTTTGGCAATCAAGGTTGCTCATTACCTGAATAATTACCACACAGAATTTATAAGAACCTGGGACATATATACCTCCCAACTACAACTTCCACAGTGCTTTTGTCACAACAAATATACATTTGGGCACATTTATATATACACCAGCAGGGGGCAGAGCTGGACTTTTCCTCCCCTGTCTACTCATTTCTCCTCCCACTTCCAGTCTTGGCCCCTCCCATTTCCAGGCGGTGACCTCACATCATAGCTTTGTCTCCTGCATTTTGTTTTTTCTTTGTGTTTCCCTTCCTGTCTCCATTTATTATTTTATGTTTTTGCTTCTCTTTTTTCCTTTTTATTTTTTTTCTCTTTTTATTTCCCTTTCCCGGCGCTTTCTTACAGTACACCTCCTACCTGCCAGCTTTCCTCTGTGTGCGCTGATGCCACGTGCTGCTGTGTGCTTGGCAACTCCATTACTCCTGCCGTGCCACCTTTACCGGCAGTCTTTCTTTGTGTCACCCCCTGCTGCATTTGCGATGCCAGCACTGCGACGGACCTCACAGGCTGGGATCACCATCGCGAACATCGGCGGTCGATGGTCGCGATGGTGGACGGCGTAGCCTGAGCTTACTCAGACTGGCCGGCTTGGGAGCCCAGCAGACTGCGTATGTCCACGCAGTCCCTGAGCTGGCGACTCCCGGAAAATGGGGCGGACACGCCCCGTTTCCGGGAACGCCGGCCAACTCCACCCCCGCACCGCCCCTTAAATGCCTCTGCCTGTCAGTCAGGTGACTGAAGAGACATCTGTACAGCCCCGATACACCGCATGGGGCGAGATGTCTGGCGAGAGCGAGCAGCCAGATCCCGTGCTGGCGCAGGGCGTCTTTTTTTTTTTTTTTTTTTGCTGATAACCCGTCTTAGTTGCTATGCGATACGACCAAGAGACTGATTCATTTGATATGCGACACTTGTATATCTGTGCGCGACTGAGTCTGTAATCGAAACTTGGCGTGGTGAAAAAAGCTGCGTCCGCTACATTGCAGCACTTTGTATACAGCACACAGATATACAAGTGTCGCATTTCAAATTAATCCCCACAGTCCTGGCGTGCCGAAGGGGGGCTGTGTGGCGTGAATGCAGCAATGAGGTATTGAGACACAACTGTATATTCCAGAACTAATATCGTTATCACTATGAGGAACCCTTGCAGCCATGTTTTTCTCTCTCACAAGTCCGCCTCGCAGTCACACGGCCTACTACCTCCATAGTGTCCAGTCATTTAGCAGCGCATGGAGCCTGACAGAAACATGTCGGCAAATGTCACCTACGTGATAAATGACTCATCATTGGATTCACCAGCAAAGCAGAAACCAGGGATATAAGTCTGGAACAAGAAGAGCGTTTGCGTTTTTTTTATTTCTATTAATATCACTGGATTCGCTGTCACCTAAATTCTGCCGCATGTGACCCTCTCTCTCCCCCTGGCTCTGTTGTTCTGGTTGGGGTCACTGATTGATACCCTAGTACAGGGGCACTCAACACGGGTGTGATATGTAGTACAATTCCCGACAGCGGCTGTCCAACAAAGAAGGAAATCCCGATCGTCCTAAAGGTAAGTATTTACTAACCTAACCTCCCCCCTCTGCCTAACCCTAACCTCCCCCCCTGTGCCTATCTCTAACCCCTCCTTCCCCGCTGCCGAAACCGAAGTCCCCCGGGGGGGGGGGGGGGGGTGCCTAACCCTAACCCTCCCCCCCCCCTAGCCTATCCCTAAGTACTTCCCCCTCCCGCGTCTGTCTGCTGCAGCGCCCGGCATCCGCTCGATCGGGATGCCGGGCGCCGGTCTCCAGACATCGGGCAAGTTACAGGCGTCTTCATTTAGACGCCTGTCGTTCGTCCCTAGTCGGGATAAAGCAGTCTGGAAGCCGGCGGTCGGCATTTAGACCGTCGTGTTCCAGACTACATCCCATTCAACAAGTGGCCCTCCAGCTGCTGTGGAACTACACATCCCAGCATGTCCTGACCATGGTGCGGGAGGCCGCGCGACCCACGGCCAGATGACAGATGATGGTCGTTCATGAGTGTGTGCCTGCAGATATATCGGTCAGGTGTGTACTGTGCCTTTTTTCACCCACTTTTTTTAATCATTTTTATTTTTCCATGTCTTATTTGTTCCTCGTTCTTTGTACATCGTTGCACCCGGGTACTGTCCTGGTGGGAGATTACCCCAACACGTATAATAGTCTGTATGCTCAGCAGGAGGTGACCTTGTCCGGCTGCTGGACTCGTTATGTATCATTGCTCAGCGATGTTTATTGTTGTCATTAGTCCGTAATTACATGCGTCATACTTGCTCTCGCGCCCTGCTCTCTATCTAACCTGCTGTTTTTACCTCCTTATGCACAGTAAACAAACCACCCATAACCAAAGCGTTCGGAAAGGTCACATTGGCGCCGTATTCGTGCGTTTTAGAAAAATTGCAAATTACTAACCCCCCAAAATTTGTAAGAGATTGTTGTTGTGTTCCAGAAAGGGTTTTCCGTGATACAGGACAGTGCTGGCTGTGAAAGTTTCCCCAGCCCAAACGCTTTCTGAGAGGTATGCTGCATCAAGGGTTAATCTGCTGGGGGAACACCTAATTCCCTGCTGCCTCCAAGGCCGCCCCAGCTGGGGGGGGGGGGGGGAGCACATAGGCCGTGTCTTCCAGTGTGTCTGAAGTGCTGGAGCGTGATGTGTCTGCTATTAATGGGGATGACTCACGTGTGAGTCAACAGCGAGGGTGTCGGTGGAAGCGAGAACAGGGGCTTACAGTGTGAGCAGAGGAGTGAACGTACCACGTTGAGTCATTCCTCTGCCTGTCGTGTCCATACGTACAGCCATATGTTATTTCTTTATGTCTATTAAACACTGCCGCAAATGCAAAAATTAAATATATTTTAAAAATAGCGCAGCACTAACATTTTGGACCTGCGGTTCTCGGTGCATCCTCCTCTTGCAGGGATCTGTGTATTCGCGTGCCGTGTCCTCTGGTCTCAGTATACGTCTATACAGCATTAATTAGGGATGTCGGCAGACATGTCGTTTTATTAAACCTCTGCTGCATTAGAGAGGCCCCCCCGGGCAGAGACTGTCACTGCAGAACCCCAACCACAGCGCCTGTCTATCACCAATACCTCCGCCGGCATGGCGCAGATCTGAACGTACACCTGTTGGTGTGTATTGGCACCGCAGATGGTCAGGGTCACGGGCACTTTAAGTGACGGAGCAGGCATACTGGGCTGTAATGGGACGGTGTCTTGTAGGCAGAGCCCCAGGACAGGTTCCAGGCTATTGAGATATGAAGGCATCTGCGGTTTTTGCAGAGTTGGATGAGTTGTTAATATGCCCGTATTCAGGATCTATCACTGGCACCTGAAAACGATTAAGGGCCTATTGGGAGAAATGGAGGGTGTGTGATCAGTGATGTGTTGGTGGGGCTAGTGCCATGTGGGCATGGCCAGTGTCAAATGGGTGTGGCCAGTGCCATCCCCCCCCTTCCTTACACAATCATACCAGCCGTCCCACACGGTCAGCAAAAAAAAAAAAAAATCAAAAAGTCTAAAAATTTATTTCTATTTTCCTCACAAAATGATGCAACTTTTCTACTTCTGTGTTTATGGAGACAATGGGACAATCAGTAAACACATCACATAAACATAAACACATAAGTAGAAAAGTTGCATCATTTTGTGAGGAAAATAGAAATCAATTTTTTAGACTTTTTGATTTCTTTTTTTTTTTTTGCTGACCGTGTTTTGCGACTGGTTATCGCCATGGTGACGGGCCCAGCAGGGCAACAAAACATTTACCAAGGTGTAAAATGTCACTTTTGAAGGCAGTTTTACTCCTAACTGTAAATGAGACCTCATACGCGTAAATTAACCATTTGCGTCTGAAGAGGTTTCTGCGATAAGTCTGCTCTCCTGCCGGAATCCTGGCACCATCCCAAGGGCCGAAATCAATTAGAAGCGAAAAGTCAGTTTCCGCGGTACTTTCCGCCGATGGCGTCATTTTTTTTTCACCGGTTTCAACTTATCCCTGTATTCAATTCCAAATACTTTTCGACTAGGCGGAAAGTTTAATACAATGGACCCGGCGGAAAAGTTTCGCCTATGAATAGCAGGCGGAAAAAAGTGCAGAAGTGGGGTTTTGAGGTGCAGACTTCCCAAAACCACCCTGCACCCTTTGGACAGTTCCCTAAATGTAATCTGTGGCAAAAAAACTTTTTTTTAAAGTACTTTCGTTTTGGGGGTGAAAAAAATGAAGAGTTGGGGGACAAACTTTAAAACTAGCGAAATAGACTCAGGGGTGGTCCCCAAGTATGCCCCAGGTGTTTTTTCTTATTGCAGGTGGTTACGGCAGGTGGATTTTTTTACGTTTTTCAATACTTCACATTAGCAACTTTAAAATATACTCCCACCCATTTTCATGTACCCCAAATGTGATGGGAATACTTATTTTGCCAAAAAACCTCGTAAATGCTATTCTTCACCACCTTCTTAAAAACGCTAAACAGCAGCTATTGAGACCGTTTAAAGACCCCCACATACAGTCCCTTTACCAGGGCTATTCGGGGGTACCCATAGTGAACCCCCATGTCAGAGCACCTTTTGGGGGGTGTCAGGCTGATTTCCCAAGAAATGGCAGGACTTTTCGACGATTTCGTTTTCGCTATGGTCCCGTTTTTGGCAATTTCGAATTGAATACGGGGATAAGCGGGGACGCGTGCTATACTTTTTCGCCACCAAAACCTCCGATGTCGGCGAAAAGTCCTAATTGAATACGGGCCTTAGTGTGACTACTGCATCTGTGGATTGAGAAATCTCCATTAATGTGAAATGATACGAAACCATTTACAGGTTATTTTCAATATTGTAAACAGACTGGTCAGAGACTCCATGTGAGGAGATAGTTGCGAATTTATCATTTGACCTTAGATCCTGGGACGGGGGGGGGGTAAATGTACTATGGAAACTGATGTTTCTCTCTGTGGGTGGTATTCAATAGTTTCTGCCCCTTTGCGCCCGATGGAGCTATTCAATTGTTGCTCCTGCTGGGCGCGATCAGCTGCTGGCGCACACCATTTCTGCTCGTGGGAGCAGAAATGGGCGATAAGTGACCCGTTTGGGAGCCCAAACGGCACTTTTTTCGTGATCGCGCCCAGCCATTTGGTCTGAGGTAGCCATTTTACGCGGCTAAACCCGGCCTCTATTGGCGCAATCAGCGCAATAATCACCATCAATTGAGGTTGACTATACCCTACCGCAAGCACTGCTATCACTTCATTGTGAAATACAACCAAGTGACGTGTACTATGACGCTGCCTGTTAATTATGCACGCCTCTGAAATGGCGTTAAGACGCTCAGGCACGCCTGCGTTCGCAGCTCCACTCCCCCATTTCTAGTGACCTGCCCCTGTCACCACCCACAAACGGCCTCTCCTGTCACTCACTCTGCTGGGCTATCTATGCGCAGCGAGTGAACGCTTCCCGATCTCTCGCACTGGTAAGCGCACTGCGATGCATGCGCAGATTGCGAAAATCGGCCAGCTACTAGCGAACGCATCCTAGCGAGCGGGTCTGAATCAGGTCCTAGGAGCGTATGAGTTACTTACTGTGGCTGCACGCGGGTAGATTCCGGTGACACATTTTATTTGGTAGTGGTCAGTTTTCCCATCTATTGTACATTGGACCTGATTCAGAGCCGCTCGTAAGCGGCTGCTCGTTCGCTCCGAGCGATGTTCGCACAACTGCGCATGCGTATGGGTTGTAATACGCATGCGCGAACCAGTCATTGCGGTCGGAATTTTTGTGCTTGCAAAGCGAGTGCCTGCTAATTTGAGTGACAGGATGAGGCGTTTGTGGGTGGTAACAGGGGAAGGTGCTTGAAAACGGGGAGTGGAGATCCGAACGCAGGTGTGCCAAAAGGTCAAAACGGGCGTTTTAAGGGTGTGCATAATTAACAAAGCAGCATCATCGGCCACGTCACTTGGTTGTTTCTTAGCCTGAACTGTTCGCATGATTGCGGTAGGAAAATCCAACCACAAGCACTGCGAGCAGTTCAGACGCCTTTCGATGTACTCGATTAATCAAATAAATAGCGGAGATGACGTATGATGCAAACGGCCAGGGGGGGCGTTTTTTAAAAAACAGCGAGCGCATATTTCGTTCACTCGCTCAGACATAGAGGCGTCAACAGACCGCAAAGAGCGAGCGCTCAATTTAAATAGCCGGCCCCCTTTTCTGAACGACCGTTCGCAAATAGCGTCCGGCTCTGAATCAGGCCCATTGTTTGGCCCCAATGAAATGGTCAGAATCTAGAAGGATTGCCAGGAAGTAGGATCAGTGCCATCACCCTGAATGCATACTTCAAAGGTCATGCGATCAACAGGAAAGCATGTTATTTTACATGTATGCCAGCGTGACCCGAGCCTGGACATAGCTCCACCATAGGCGGCAGTCTCTCGGGTTGACGTTAGCTCTTGTGTTGCAGAAGGAAGGCGACTTGCCGGTGCCTAAGAGGAAGTGGCAGGCCGGGGAGAAGATCATGTTTACCCTGGTATCTGTGCCTCACGGAAACGACATTGCCTCGCTCTTCGAGTTGGACGCCACGACCTTGCAGAGAGCGGATTGCCTGGTGCCGAGGTAACGCTTGTCTGGCCCGGGGGATCTTCTGTTGTGCCGACTTAATGATGACTCCATGCTTGGCTGACACACATCTCTCAGGCTAGTGTAGCAATCCTGCCCTTATCTTCCCTTTGGAGTGTAAGCTAGAGACTATTGCAATAACTATATACAAGGCAGGGCTTAATCCAGTTCATTGGATATTTAAATAATGGTAAAAGGCGTTCAATAAATATGTAGTGGATATAGTGAAAGCATATCCTCAGTATAACAACTCCAAAACTATTTGGAACTATGGTGGTTGTGCTAGAAGAGCCGTATGGAATTTAGTAGGTTACTTACCATACTATTAGTCAAATTTATTTCAAACAGCACTAGTAAGTCCTCTGCTGCAACCATAAGGCAGTAGAAATTAATATTTTGTAGTTCGTGCTATTATCCGTTGTGTTTTTGCTGCAGTTAAGCACTGTGTATTGTGTTTTTTTTTTCTTTTTATGTGCAGGAACTCGTACGTACGACTACGCCATCTGTGCACAAACACTTGGGTGACCAGCACCAGTATTCCCATTGACACCGATGAGGAGAGACCCGTCATGCTGAAGGTACAGACCATGATTGGGTCAATCGCTCTCTGCACATCTTCACGGCCACGCACGCTCTTGTGAATGAGCAGGGAGGCAGATTCTTACTGCGCTTTCCATCTCTGCAACACCAGAAAGTCATTGGTGGAACAGTTTACTCATTTATCATGTATCAATCGTGCATGGCCAGACACAGAGGCAAAATAGTAAGATGTGCACAGGCCTTACCGTAATTTGTACGTCTTTGACCGTTATTCCATATATATATATATCATTGGAAACACACAGATTTTACTTTTAAAAATATTCTTCAGATTGGAACCTGCCAGACGAAGGAAGACAAGGAAGCCTTTGCCATCATCTCCGTCCCGCTGTCCGAGGTGCGAGACCTGGATTTTGCGAACGACGCCAATAAAGTTTTGGCGTCAACGGTGAAGAAGTTGGAGTATGGGACCATCACGCAGAACGAGCGCAGGTCAGCCATCTTGTTTGTTTGTGGAGGGGGGCGGAAACTTGGGGACTGTTGCTACTTTCGAATCAGATTCGCTGAATGTGTAGAAAATACAGTCGGTATTCGGCTATATGTTCTGTAGATAAGGTTCAGTTTCACTTTAATGACGCATTGTTTTCCTCGTTCAGGTTCGTAACCAAGCTCTTGGAAGACCTGATATTCTTTGTGTCTGGAGCTCCTAATAACGGGCAGGAAGTGTTGGATTTGGTGATCACCAAACCCGACCGGGAAAGGCAGAAATTAATGAGAGAGCAGAACATATTAGCGCAGGTGAGTGATCGCCACCTGAAGAGCCTCAGTGTTGCCCCTCCACAGTCCCTTCCTCTGGAAGCAGAAGATGGAGGAAGTGACGTGAAACAGTCTGTAGGTTGTCATGGAAATCACGGCCTTTAGGTTTAACAGCTGTTGGATCCACCCCTTCTATGTTCTCCCCCATGGTAGACATTCCGTGAACCTTGGCGCAATCTCCAAGTGTCTACCTCTGCTCTGCTTAGCGGATGGGTCCATGGGTCTTTTGGTATGAGGCGGGGGGGATAGTGTTTTGGATCGGTGGTCACATGGTGCGGTACATGGATTTTCTCTCTCCAGATCTTTGGCATTTTGAAGGCACCATTCAAAGACAAGGCCGGGGAAGGTTCCATGCTGCGCCTGGAAGACCTGGGAGACCAGAGATACGCTCCGTACAAGTATATCCTGCGGCTGTGCTATAGGGTCCTGAGACACTCGCAGCAAGACTACCGCAAGAACCAGGTAAGTGTGTATCGGGGGGGGGGGGGGGTCTGGGGGGGGGGGGGGTGTGTATGTTCCTGTCAGTTTGTTAGTACAGTCCTGTGACATCTGTACTAGAACTAGTCGTATAAAGCGACCCTGAGACCTCGGCTTCAGGTTAAACGATTTTGCACACAGCGATCTTGGCGCTGGATCCCTCGTATTTCAATGTTGAGATATTACCTCTCTTGAGTTGTTGAGTTATTTAGAGTTTAATAGTGAACTCTGTGCCTCATTATGCACGCAGTCTTACTGCGGTGATATGCTAATTCATTGCGATCGCAATGCCGTTTCAGCACAACATAAAGACACCTACCTTACCTTATACACATCCGTAATACTTAGCAAGACCGCAAAACCATCGGTAACATGGAGTACCGTCGCAGCCTCACGCTCACTTCCACAAGCTCTGACCTTACTCAGGAATTACTAACCTCATCGCACGCAGTGAAAGCCCAAGCTGCGTATGGCATTGCAGTGGCCCCTGCCACGGCGTTCAAACGCACACACCGGCGTTTTGCCGCCCCCCCCCCACTCGTCACCTCCCACAAACGGTAATTCCTGTCAATCACTCTGCGATGGGTCTGCGTAGTCTCTGCAATCGCACTCCCGATCGCAGTGGCTGGCACGCGCACCACGATGCTTGCGCAGACCGCAACAATCGGCCGATAGTTTGCGTAATCACAGATGAGATCCTGGTGGAATCAGGCCCTCTTTTTTTCAGAGAAATCAGATTTAGGCCCTCATTCAGAGCCGTACGCTCTGAGCAGAGCGCACGTTCTGAATGAGGGCCGCCCTCCATAATTATGGAGCGTCCTCCTGGACGCTCGGATAGCTGTGGGTCACCACCCACAGCCTATACGAGCGTGCAGTTTGATGGCTGCGATGGTCTTGACCATCGCGACCATCGCCACTGCGAGCCGGAGCCTGCGGTTGAGGTTTTCAACTGCAAGGCCCGGAGTGATTTTGGCTCTATCAGAGCCAAAATCACTCCCACTGACATCACTAGTGATGTCAGTGGGCCGGCTTCTGACGGTAGGCGTTCCCTTGGGAACGCCCCCGTCAGGGAGGCACGCCCACCAAAGGGGGCGTGCTGTCAATCAACATCGACAGCACGCCCCCTTTGATCAGACACAACGAGCGAAGGAAAGTCCTTCGCTCGTCGCGTCTGGCGCATGCGCACGATGGAGCTCCCGCCGTCGTGCGCATGCGCAGTGCACATCATCGACCCACTTGCGAGCGGACAGCCGCTTGCGAGTGGGTCTGAATCAGGCCCTTAGTTTATTCTAGATGCGACTGCTGCGAGTTGAATTTTATTCTAAACTTTACCACAAATTGGGACGTATATTAGGGCCTTAAAGCGTACCTCACAACAGTCCTGATTTTGGCGTTAGAAGTCCCAATTTTCTGTTCACATTCTGCACATTCTTCTCGAGTCATGGAAGATTGGGGTTCCTGGCCACACCTACCAGAATTCTGGCCACACCCCATTTACCTATGGCCATGTCTTTCGACACGCCACGCCCCCGTCCCAAAAGTTTGGAGGTATGCTTAAGGCCAATAAAAATATTCAGGGACAATTGAATTCTCTGACCGCAGAGTTCCCCTTGTTAAAGTGAAAACTTTTTAGTAGTGTTTTTGATCGTGCTGCAGAATTGTATAGTTTAATTATAATATCCCGCTGAGGTTCTGCTTGTGTATACAGGTTACTGACGCTGAATTCTAAATGTTTACTAAATTGTATTAAACCAACTTTTACAACAATTGATGTTTTTGTTTCCATTCGTTTGACGAGTTGCTTTTTTTTTAAGAAACTTTTTAGCAGCAAAAGTGTCCTGTGGTAAAATTTCCAGTGTTTATATGAGAACGTCTCTTCTTCATCGGTCATGTGTCAGTCATAAGCATTTATACTCCACACCACAAGCAGCTCTTTATAGCGTTACCACTTCCATGACCCAAGGGCTTGTAATCTAATTTTTGAGATCGCAGTCACTGAAACGTTGCTGTTTAGCAGGAGACATAAGAGAAACACTGTAATATATACTATGAGCTGTTCCTGCCATCGGAGCCTTCCCGTAATGTAACACGACGGGTCCCGGTTTCTCCACGCAGGAATACATCGCCAAGCATTTTTGCGTCATGCAGTCTCAGATCGGTTACGATATTTTGGCAGAGGACACGATCACGGCTTTGTTACACAACAATCGCAAACTGCTGGAAAAACACATCACCGCCAAAGAGATCGAAACTTTTGTGAACTTGTTAAGGCGGAACAGAGAACCCAGGTTAGTAAGAATCCGATTTTGGGTGGTAACTTTGTTACACTATAGGTGCGTACACACTGGGCGATTAAAGTGGACGACTGAACGATAACGATATCATTATCGTTCAGTCGTCCAATTTATCGTCCATTTTAACATCAAAAAGATGAACGATAACGACGATGCACGTTCCCACGGGTCGTTCGATATTATCGTTCATCAACTAAACATGCAGGCCAACCTGACGATGTCGTCAGGTTGCTGCATGTTGGGGAATGGGGAGAGAGCCCGGCGCTGAACGATATCGTTAATGATATCGTTCAGCGGGTGTGCTCAATATCCTGAACGACATTAAGCACACCCTGCCGGGGGACACACTAGACGATATCGCTCAGGGAGCATATCGTCTAGTGTGTACGCTCCTTATCTCTATAGAACTGTACTCGTACTTCCGCAGTGTACACTGTGGTCATTTATAAAGGGAAAATCAATGCGGACCTTCATTAGAATTTCTTGTACAGTCACAAACCCTATTCATCTCCTTGTGTAGACGCCTTGATCATCGGTGCGCAGGAGTTTTGTTCCACCATAGGAAGGCGCATGGTTGTAAATGTACAAATATCACTTCTGTGTCCGGCATGTTGGATCCCTTATTGCATGTTGGAGCCTCTTTTATGTCTGAAATAAGTAATATGAGTAAGGAGTTATTTAGTGTATGTAGCCCGTCCTTTCATGGTAATGACGCTAGTTGATGTGCGCATGTAAATACACCTTCTCCTGTAAGTTGAGTGTGTGTTTATGGGAGTGTGCGGCTCCTTGATAAGTATGATCTCTGTATTTACCTTACAGATTCCTGGATTATTTGTCAGATTTGTGTGTGTCAAACACGACCGCTATCCCCGTGACACAGGAGCTGATCTGTAAATTCATGCTGAGCCCGGGAAACGCTGATATCCTTATACAAACAAAGTAGGTTCTTATCGTTCAGCTATCGCTGCGGCTCTTCCATATTATGTATATGTCATTGGGGTGTGAGCGCCTCTCATTGCTTTGCTGGTGTTTGAGCAGTTTTATAACACTGGGCCTAGAAACAGGGTTAAAGCCATTGAATTCATTGGAAGACCAGGCCAATCTGTAGATCAATTAGAGCATCAGCACATCTGCAGGGACTGACCCACCTATAGCCAATCTGACCATTAGCACATCTGCAGGGACTGACCCACCTATATCCAGTCTGGCCATTAGCACATCTGCAGGGACTGACCCACCTATAGCCAGTCTGGCCATTAGCACATCTGCAGGGACTGACTCACCTATAGCCAGTCTGGCCATTAGCACATCCGCAGGGACTGACCCACCTATAGCCAGTCTGACCATTAGCACATCCGCAGGGACTGACCCACCTATAGCCAGTCTGACCATTAGCACATCCGCAGGGACTGACTCATCTATATCCAGTCTGACCATTAGCACATCTGCAGGGACTGACTTATCTATAGCCAGTCTGACCATTAGCACATCCGCAGGGACTGACTCACCTATAGCCAATCTGACCATTAGCACATCCGCAGGGACTGACCCACCTATTGCCAGTCTGACCATTAGCACATCTGCAGGGACTGACCCACCTATAGCCAGTCTGGCCATTAGCACATCCGCAGGGACTGACTCACCTATAGCCAATCTGACCATTAGCACATCCGCAGGGACTGACCCACCTATAGCCAGTCTGACCATTAGCACATCCGCAGGGACTGACCCACCTATTGCCAGTCTGACCATTAGCACATCTGCAGGGACTGACCCACCTATAGCCAGTCTGACCATTAGCACATCTGCAGGGACTGACCCACCTATAGCCAGTCTGGCCATTAGCACATCTGCAGGGACTGACTCACCTATAGCCAGTCTGACCATTAGCACATCCGCAGGGACTGACCCACCTATAGCCAGTCTGACCATTAGCACACCCGCAGGGACTGACCCACCTATAGCCAGTCTGACCATTAGCACATCCGCAGGGACTGACCCACCTATAGCCAGTCTGGCCATTAGCACATCTGCAGGGACTGACTCACCTATAGCCAGTCTGACCTTTAGCACATCTGCAGGGATTGACTCCTCTATATCCAGTCTGACCATTAGCACATCTGCAGGGACTGACCCACCTATAGCCAGTCTGACCATTAGCACATCCGCAGGGACTGACCCACCTATAGCCAGCCTGACCATTAGCACATCCGCAGGGACTGACCCACCTATAGCCAGCCTGATCATTGGCACATCCGCAGGGACTGACTCATCTATAGCCAGTCTGACCATTAGCACATCCGCAGGGACTGACCCACCTATAGCCAGTCTGACCATTAGCACATCCGCAGGGACTGACTCATCTATATCCAGTCTGGCCATTAGCACATCCGCAGGGACTGACTCACCTATAACCAGTCTGACCATTAGCACATCTGCAGGGACTGACCCACCTATAGCCAGCCTGACCATTAGCACATCCGCAGGGACTGACCCACCTATAGCCAGTCTGAGCATCAGCACATCCGCAGGGACTGACTCACCTATAGCCAGTCTGAGGATTAGCACATCCGCAGGGACTGACTCACCTATAGCCAGTCTGACCATTAGCACATCCGCAGGGACTGACTCCCCTATAGCCAGTCTGACCATTAGCACATCTGCAGGGACTGACTCATCTATATCCAGTCTGACCCTTAGCACATCCGCAGGGACTGACCCACCTATAGCCAGTCTGACCATTAGCACATCCGCAGGGACTGACCCACCTATTGCCAGTCTGACCATTAGCACATCTGCAGTGACTGACCCACCTATAGCCAGTCTGACCATTAGCACATCCGCAGGGACTGACTCACCTATAGCCAGCCTGACCATTAGCACATCCGCAGGGACTGACCCACCTATAGCCAGTCTGACCATTAGCACATCCACAGGGACTGACTCATCTATATCCAGTCTGACCATTAGCACATCCGCAGGGACTGACCCACCTATATCCAGTCTGACCATTAGCACATCTGCAGGGACTGACCCACCTATAGCCAGTCTGACCATTAGCACATCCGCAGGGACTGACTCACCTATAGCCAGTCTGACCATTAGCACACCCGCAGGGACTGACCCACCTATAGCCAGTCTGACCATTAGCACATCCGCAGGGACTGACTCACCTATAGCCAGTCTGACCATTAGCACATCTGCAGGGACTGACCCACCTATAGCCAGTCTGACCATTAGCACATCCGCAGGGACTGACCCACCTATAGCCAGTCTGACCATTAGCACATCCGCAGGGACTGACCCACCTATAGCCAGTCTGACCATTAGCACATCCGCAGGGACTGACCCACCTATAGCCAGTCTGACCATTAGCACATCCGCAGGGACTGACCCACCTATAGCTAGTCTGACCATTAGCACATCTGCAGGGACTGACCCACCTATAGCCAATCTGACCATTAGCACATCCGCAGGGACTGACCCACCTATAGCCAGCCTGACCATTAGCACATCCGCAGGGACTGACCCACCTGTAGCCAGTCTGACCATTAGCACATCCGCAGGGACTGACCCACCTGTAGCCAGTCTGACCATTAGCACATCCGCAGGGACTGACCCACCTGTAGCCAGTCTGACCATTAGCACATCTGCAGGGACTGACCCACCTGTAGCCAATCTGACCATTAGCACATCTGCAGGCACTGACCCACCTATAGCCAATCTGACCATTAGCACATCCGCAGGGACTGACCCACCTATAGCCAGCCTGACCATTAGCACATCCGCAGGGACTGACCCACCTATAGCCAGTCTGACCATTAGCACACCCGCAGGGACTGACCCACCTATAGCCAGTCTGACCATTAGCACATCCGCAGGGACTGACCCACCTATAGCCAGTCTGACCATTAGCACATCTGCAGGGACTGACCCACCTATAGCCAGTCTGAGGATTAGTTAGAGACCAGCAGTTGTATCAGAAACAACATTGTGCCAAATGCGATATAATTTAATACAGAGGTCACACCTCTCGTTCCAGGCTCATCTCTATGCAGATGGACAACCCCTTGGAGTGCTCTGTGCTCACGGACGACATAGATGAGGAGGAGGTCTGGTTATATTGGATCGACAGCAATAAGGAACCACATGGGAAGGCGATACGACACCTCGCACAGGAAGCCAAGGAAGGCACCAAAGCTGATCTAGAAGTATTGAACTACTACAGGTGCGAATCCTTACTGGCTGTTCACAAAGAGTACGCCCACACCCATATACAGACTGGCCACATGTGTCACCTTACGCTTGGTGATCCAGTAGGGAAATGGGCACACAAGCATAGACCAGGCACTGTAAGGACGTGTACGAGTTACTGCGATCTGAGGCAGACCTGCACAGAGACGTATACACAACTCACTATGCCCCGATGTGGGAGATATACATAACTCACTATGCCCCGATGTGGGAGATATACACAACTCACTATGCCCCGATGTGGGAGATATACACAACTCACTATGCCACGATGTGGGAGATATACAGAACTCACTATGCCCCGATGAGGGAGATATACACAACTCACTATGCTCCGATGTGGGAGATATACACAACTCACTATGCCCTTATGTGGGAGATATACATAACTCACTATGCCCCGATGTGGGAGATATACATAACTCACTATGCCCCGATGTGGGAGATATACATAACTCACTATGCCCCGATGTGGGAGATATACACAACTCACTATGCTCCGATGTGGGAGATATACACAACTCACTATGCCCCGATGTGGGAGATATACACAACTCACTATGCCCTTATGTGGGAAATATACATAACTCACTATGCCCCGATGTGGGAGATATACATAACTCACTATGCCCCGATGTGGGAGATATACATAACTCACTATGCCCCGATGTGGGAGATATACATAACTCACTATGCCACGATGTGGGAGATATACATAACTCACTATGCCACGATGTGGGAGATATACACAACTCACTATGCCACGATGTGGGAGATATACACAACTCACTATGCCCCGATGTGGGAGATATACACAACTCACTATGCCCCGATGTGGGAGATATACATAACTCACTATGCTCCGATGTGGGAGATATACACAACTCACTATGCCACGATGTGGGAGATATACACAACTCACTATGCCCCGATGTGGGAGATATACACAACTCACTATGCTCCGATGTGGGAGATATACACAACTCACTATGCCCCGATGTGGGAGATATACATAACTCACTATGCCCCGATGTGGGAGATATACATAACTCACTATGCCCCGATGTGGGAGATATACACAACTCACTATGCCACGATGTGGGAGATATACACAACTCACTATGCCCCGATGTGGGAGATATACACAACTCACTATGCCCCGATGTGGGAGATATACACAACTCACTATGCCCCGATGCTACAGAACTGGCTGCAGACAGCTATGATGTAATGTACAATGCATATGTAAAAGGGTTAATGAATTGCAGATGGGTACTTGATAAAATCTGCTCTGTATTTATATATTTAAAGCATATTATATGTATATTTTATAAGAGCAGAAGACCATTTATTGTTGCACACTCAGATCTGTTCATGCTGTACTTTCTCCCTGCACAGGTACCAGCTGAACCTCTTTGCACAGATGTGCCTGGACCGGCAGTACCTAGCCATCAACCAGATCTCCACGCAGCTGTCGGTGGACCTAATCCTGCGCTGTATGTCTGACGAGAGCCTCCCCTATGACCTGCGCGCCTCCTTCTGCCGCCTCATGCTGCACATACATGTGGATCGGGACCCCCAGGAATCGGTGGTCCCCGTGAAGTATGCCAGGTTGTGGACCGAGATCCCCACACGGATCAGCATCCACGAGTGAGTTCTCTCCCCCCCGTGTGTCCAGCAGAACGGAATAAGTGTTTGTAAATCATGGTTTGGGGAAGGATTAAGTATAAATAATAATAATCTATTAGCATTAATATAGGAGCAGCCATACCGCTTGCTCAGGTGAGGTAAAAGTAAACATTACTGGGTACCCATCACCTACACAGGGTGTAGGCAGCCATTGTGTGTGCTTCAGCCTATCCTTTCACAAGGACCCATATGCCTGAGTGATGTTACTAGATCCAAGCAACATTGGCTGCGTTCTCCAGGCTATTAGGCTACCCCAAAATGGCTGCCTGCACGCCCCTGACGGATACATTTTTGTGTAGTGCACATCAACGAAACCTCTCTGACTGGACACAAACATATTTTCTAACAGGCCATTGCGCTGCGAAGCATTAAGTTCAAAAATGGTGGCGCTGTTCATAATAATGAAATAAAATAAAATGGAGTTTTATGGGAAATGTCACTGCATTATGTAAAGTACATTATAGATTATTATTGTAATATATGTCTAAAATGCCAATGCTGGTGTAGTTTTTCTGCGCCTGTGTGTTATAACCTCACTGTAATCCCCCCCTGACCGTCTCTCCATTCCAGTGACTTTTCTGCTCTCAGTAAATTGCGATGGATTATATGAGAAGCGTTGGGTGTATTGGAAATAATGATAGGTTAAGGTGTGTTTGACTAGGGTAAGAGCGTCTTATTATAGTCAGTCTGCTCATGCTCTCCACTGTGTACCCTGCTTATCAGATTCATCTATCAGTCAAAGCAGCACCGTGTATTTCAGGAGATGAGCTGATCTTGTAGGAGACAGTGACCTGTCCACTATAGTGATTGCGTGAGTGAGGACAGGGCTGAGGCAGTGTCCTGATGTGAGAAGGGGAATAAGATGAAAAAGGAATTCGTAGACAAAGTTATATAGTGGAAGCAGGAAGCCACAGACTGAGAGTTATATAATGGAAGGAGCAGGGTCCCCAGCAGCACAGAGTATATCAGGAAATGAGTGATGTGTTAGTGAGGACAGGGCTGCATGTGACAGGGGCAGTGATATGATGTGAGGAGAGGAATGGAGGCACCAGGAAGCCACAGACTGAGAGTTATATAGTGGGAGGAGCAGTGTCCCCAGCAGCACAGAGTATATCAGGAAATGAGTGATGTGTTAGTGAGGACAGAGCTGCATGTGACAGGGGCAATGACATGATGTGAGGAGGGGAATGGAGGCAGCAGGAAGCCACAGACTGAGAGTTATATAATGGAAGGAGCAGGGTCCCCGGCAGCACAGAGTATATCAGGAAATGAGTGATGTGTTAGTGAGGACAGGGCTGCATGTGACGGGCAGTGACATGATGTGAGGAGGGGAATGGGGGCAGCAGGAAGCCACAGACTTGAGAGTTATATAGTGGGAGGAGCAGGGTGCCCAGCAGCACAGAGTATATCAGGAGATGACGTGTTAGTGAGGACAGGGCTGCATGTGACAGGGGCAGTGACATGATGTGAGGAGGGGAATGGGGGCAGCAGGAAGCCACAGACTTGAGAGTTATATAGTGGGAGGAGCAGGGTGCCCAGCAGCACAGAGTATGTCAGGAGATGAGTGATGTATTAGTGGTGACAGGGGCAGTGACATGATGTGAGGAGGAGAATTTAGGCAGCAGGAAGCCACAGACTGAGATCTATATAGTGGGAGGAGCAGGGTCCCCAGCAGCACAGAGTATATCAGGAGATGACGTGTTAGTAAGGACAGGGCTGCATGTGACAGGGGCAGTGACATGATGTGAGGAGGGGAATGGAGGCAGCAGGAAGCCACAGACTGAGATCTATATAGTGGGAGGAGCAGGGTCCCCAGCAGCACAGAGTAACTAGAGGAGTCTCCTGGTTGTAGAAGATTGTGGTATCAAACACAACTCTTTATTAAACATCTAATTTGTTTTTCTTCATTTGTGCTGCCAGCTATGACTCCTTTACGGACTCATCCAGAGATGAGATGAAGAGGAAGTTTGCTCTTACCATGGAGTTTGTAGAAGAATATCTGAAAGAAGTTGTGACTCAGCCTTTTCCTTTTGGTGACAAAGAGAAGAATAAACTAACGTATGAGGTACTGGGCTGTATACATGTGACTCTCATACCCCCTAACCATCACCCCTTGTTACCTCATTAGAACCTTCTCCTGTTATTGACTGGTCTTGTCTGAACACTGCTGGACCGTACCACAATGCAGCAGCTTTTCAGGACCTCAAAGGGTCGGGAGATTCCAGAAGCTGGAGATTGAGGCATAAGATGTACAGTAAATGGGGCACTTGGTGGGTCGGGGCATTCATTGATTTATTAGCCTCCAGGTTTCAGTCCTGTCCTCCAGCACTGTAATATGGATCTGTCTGTATAGTGCGGACCAAATGTGGACGCTGCCAGCGTTGTCTTCCCTGGTAATGCTCCAAATGGCCGAGTTCTGAATCTTCCCTAACACGTTCTCTATCTCCCTGTCCTTTGCAGGTCGTTCACCTGGCTCGGAACCTCATCTACTTTGGATTCTACAGTTTCAGCGAGCTGCTTCGGCTGACCCGGACGCTGCTGGCCATTCTCGACATTGTCCAGAACCCCATGTCTTCGTACCTGGAGAGGATGAGCAAATTCCAGGATGGAGGTAAGGAATAACCAATAATGTCGCTTCTTTTAATTGTATCTACGTTTTTATCTCCATATCTTATATATAACATTGCCAAAGTTGGCCTTTCCTGCTGTAGACCCAATGTTTGAGCCTGTTGCTTGGGGCTCCGATGCATAGTATTTGCCTAGGAATCCTGGCTAATGCCACGGTGACTATACTTGCTGGGATAGGGGTGCATTGTTCACTATGGCAGTCAGGTAACCCAGTGGCCTCCAGTCTACTCTGTTGTTAGACCCAATCTTCTCACGATTCACAGCCTGCCCAACATATGCACCTTTATGCCACAGAACAGACCTGAATGAAGTCTGGTTTTTATTCTCCTTCAACACAAGGTTGGACTCAATCTGAGATGAAGTCTTCCTTGTCCAAGCTGAAGTCTGATTCCATTGACCAAGAGCTTCTTGTTCCTCCCAACATGGCATGTGGTTCTTCAGGGTTGTTAGTGGAAGATCCTTTCTTCAGTGAGAAGCTTTAATCCTCCATCACAGGTCATGGGGTGGTGTCCTGCAGCTGCTCCTTGAACTTCAAGAATACCCCCCCCACCACCACCACCACCACCTTCAGTCCCTTTTTAGACTCGCATGACTGGTCTGTGTTTTTGTTCTATTTGGTTCTGTCACTCAGAAATTACCTCATAGTCTGATTTAGGCCTTAAAATACCCAATATGTTTGTGAAGGGTCATCATGTCAACATGAAGTTCTTGAGATCCTCCAGACGTGATGTGTCCCTAGGAGATGGTAGATTGCTGAGCCTATGGGGCACTTTCCTCCACTTCTTTCAAGTACTTCCATTCAACCTGGTGTCTGCACCACAAGACTTAACCAAAGTCAGAATGGCACCTCTGTATCTGATTTACCATTTGGTGTATCGGCCCGATTATTGAAGCCCTGGGGGTAAATGTAATAGCCTGCGCAATGCGGGCATCGACGAGTTCTCTGCAAGAATGCCCGATGTTTTAATGGGGCAATTATTTAAAAGGCAAGACCAGGTTGGTTTTGCCTTTTAAACCATTACCCCTTTAAAACATTGGGCGGTCTTGCCAGGAACTCGCCGATTCCTGCATTGCGCAGGCTATTCCATTTCTCCCTTGGAGTGTTATAGCTGTTTGGTCAGTTGTCTTCATTAGAACCACCTGCCATGATGGATAATACTGGGTGCTAGAGTTTAGCTGCTTTGCTGATTCATGCCCAGCTTTGCTTTTGGCATTGGGCAGAGTTGGAGGCACCGCTTAGAACTCCCATGTGTCCCTGTTTTGCTAGGTCATCCTTGTTTTTAGAACTTAAAAAATTGTTCAGTTAGGACAGACACGTTATAAAAGATGTGGGGTCTCAGAGGCTGCTTACTGGCATTTACTGTGGGCAGTAGCGGCTCCAGGCACGGGCAAGCCGGTCCGTCGCCCGGAGCGCTACTGTTTCCGGAGGGCGCAGGAAACGCCCACCTCCCTCCCAGCGCTATGGGCTATATTTAAGCTCAGCTGGGAGGGAGCGGAGGAGGGAAGGGGCGGCAACGCAGGACGGCGCTGGGCGCAGCGCAGCCTAGCGCCGGCCCTGACTGTGGGAATGTAGGGACGTGCGCAGTTTTGGTGGAAGGTTTGGGGTTGTATCTGTGACGCTGCTTCCACTCGACCCTCTTTTATTAGGTTTTTCTCTGGAAGACCCCTTTAATGCCACGACCTATAAATGTCTTCTAGCTGCTAATACTAACCGAGGTTATTGCAGCTAGAAATTGCCTTGGGGCTACTCCCCCTGATTTGCATAAATGGATTGCATTAGTAAATCACACAATACAATATGAGAGGTATCCGTACACTTAACAGGAAGTTCCTGGGCAAATACCATAAATTGTGGTCCCCATGGTACTCCATCCCGGTATGGTGTGTCAGCTTCCGGTGAGCCGCCATGATGAGCGTGGTACTACGCTTTGACAAATATTTTTTGTTATACATCTGCTAACAGGAATATATAAATACTCTGTACTACTAATAAGGACTTGTGTCTGTTTGACTCATGTCTGCAATTGGCCTATGTACCTGTTTGTTTTTTTTCATATGTGACCAAAACGCAGGTGCGTCGCGGCCATTTTCAGGGGGATGTCTAAGATCTGCACGCAGTAAAAAAAAATTCTCCGGCGCCTCAGTTCCTGCAGCCATTCTGCCCTACGATAGAACTACTCAGAATTCCGATATTCTTCTGATCGATCTGCGACTGTTACTGCATCCTTGTATGTGTCGTTTGAATTTGCGAAGCCGCCAGTGGGCGTCTTAATACAAATCCCTGCGGCTGCGCCATTTGCATATTTTCGCGCTGTGTACAAATTTGCGGCGGCATTAGCGTACCTCTCCGAATCAGGCCCTAGGGGGTATATTTACTAAAGGTTGATTTTAATCTATTTAAAATCAATCAACATCGATGTTGTGTTTCTGGGGCTAAATCACACATTTACTAAGTCAACTTTTGAATTGATTTTTTAAGTATTAGTAAATGTGTGATTTAGCCCCAGAAACAAAACATCGATGTTGATTGATTTTAAATCGATTAAAATCGACCTTTAGTAAATATAGGGCCTGATTCAGACCCACTCGCGAGCGGCTGTCTGTTACAAATATATATTTTTTTATTATGAATACGTATAGATGGTAGATGTTTGGCCGGTAAGCCCCAGTCTTGGGCAATATAATGTGAGCGGTTATTGCACAGTTATATCACATCTACATAATTCCATAGGCGGTAAATGATCCATCTCCGCTCATCAGCACTTTGCGAGTCCCTGCCGGAAAAAAGAGCCGTCGGATTTAATTTCGTCGCAACGTCTTCAAAATCCGTCTTACATGGTGGTGCGGGGTCAGCGCAATGTCCGTCGCCTGTTAAAATATTCGGCTGAACGCTATTGAGTCGTATCGCGCTGAGTTATAAATCTTGTTAATGTTACTGCCTTAATTTTACCACTTTTTCTTTTTTTTTTCTTTTTTCTCATCCGTTTCTTTTTTTTTCGTTCCCTCGTCTGCCAGTCTGAAGTGGGGTATAAATGGCATATGTTCCCCCTTTGTGTGCTGGAGCTCTTATCATAGCTTTTAAACCTGCAAGGTAGAATGTGTCACTCATACAGCAGGCAGGTTAATGAGCTGCTACAATAGTCAGTGGCTTCGGGCCATCCATTGTCTCGCCAGTCATTAGCCCGCTCGTATCAAGTGCGGGCGAGTTCATTGTGGATATGAAACGGCAGAACGGATGGTCCTAGACAGCTCGGCTCGTAATTTAGCATGTTTTAATAGTTTTTCCAGGCTCTTAATTAGCAGAAGTTTAAGCTGTCAGTTTGTATTGTATATAATACCTCGCTTCTTGCAAAAGAGAAGGAAAAAAAAAGTTTCTTAAACGACCACTAAAAACGCAGATACGGGAACATTTAATAGGAAAAGACATTGTGTAAAACTCATAAATATCTATTTAAAAGTTTCCGTACCGTGACGGGAGTTGGGAAGGTTTGCCCATTGTGATGGGTGCTTGCTAATGATTTCCTGTAAATCTTCTCAATCACCGATATCTGGCTGTAGCGAGCGGTTGTTGGTTGACCAGAGACCTCGTTCTTTGTTTGTTTTGGCGTAGAAAAAGAAATATCACAGTATTAATGCAATAATTCATTATAGGGCACTTCGGCCTCTTGGCGTTCCTTTGCTTGTTTGCGCTTAGCAGAGGAGCCTGTATGTAGCATGTTACACATGGTTTTATGTTTTTCCTGTATCCTCTGTCGCTACCTCTTTTCTATTATTTATTTTCCGGCTGACATTGTATAATGCCGTACATATGACTAGCCCCATAACTATAGTGTTACTATCATGCATGTCACAAGATTGACATGAGAGCTCTGGGATAAAGGGATGGTGAGGAAGAGAAGACAAACAATGACAACTGTACGGGATGGTCAGCTCTGCTAGTAGACCAGGGCTGGGATCCACCGACACGGCAGCCGATCAGGTAAGCTATACAGACTTACCGATCGGCCGCTCGATGTGTGTCCCCTGAGCTGTCAGTCACCGGCGAATGAGCGTACCGGCTGGTCGGCTGACCGGCCGTACACATGGCCAGATTTGCAGTTATATCTGCAGATATATCGCCCATCTGCTGTGCTGCAGAGCAGGTGAGATATGTCAGCGAATGACATCGTTCACAGACATGTCGGGTACACAGCAAACCTGGGGTCTTTAATGGTAACCTGCCAGGAAATCGGACTGACACCTTACGTATGTGATGGTCTGGTCCCGCAGTGTCATGTATATGGGCTTTTATTGGACGCCTGATAAACACAGTCTTCCGTGTTCGTGTTGGACTAGTCTTAAGGGTAAATTTACTAAGATGGGAGTTCTATTAAGAAGTGATGTTGCCCATAGCAACCAATCAGATTCCAGATATTATCTTCTAGAAGGTGCTAGAAAAAATGAGAAGTAGAATATAATTGGTTTCTATGGGCAACATCACTTCTTAAATAGAACTCCCATCTTAGTAAATTTACTCCTTAGACTCTTAGGGCAGGATGTACTAAGCATCGCTTCCTGTAGGTGGCGTTACCCATCGCGCAAAGCATTCCGGTGCTTTGTATATATGGGGAATGTGGTAAACCCCCGAAAACGCCATTTTCGGCTGTTTTACCACATGTTCGCCCTTAGTGCACCCCGTCCTTCTATACATACTGTATATCAGTTGTTAATGTAGTTTTCTGTGTTAAAGGGGAAAAATCTATCTTTCTTCAGGAAAGGCTTGTTTATGCTGATGGTGGTAGCCCTGGATTGTAAGGTCCTCCTGGCATCTGTCTGGAAGTTACGATGAAAATAACCCAAATAAGAAATGTACATCTTGTGCCGGCCTGGCCAACCTGTGGCTCTCCAGCTATTGTGAAACTACAAGTCCCAGCATACGCTCCAGGCGAGCAGCTGGTAAAGCGTGCTGGAGAGCCACAGGTTGGCCAGGCCTGGTCTAGTGACTAGTCCTGGGTGAGCCCGCGTCAGTAAGAGAGCTGAAATGAGTCCCCTATAGCAGCCGGCTGTGTGGTTTTATGGCCAGGCCCATATCCCCGGGTTACTGATATTCTCTCTTACTGTTCCAGGTAACAACGTCATGCGGACCATTCACGGTGTGGGGGAGATGATGACGCAGATGGTTCTTAGCCGCGGGTCCATCCTGCCCATGGCGGTGCCCGACGTTCAGCCTGGCCTGCACTCCAGCAAACCGACCGCCGACCATGAAGATATCACCGTCATGGACACCAAACTGAAAATCATCGAGATCTTGCAGGTGGAGAACACAACTATGTAATATGTGTCCCGGCTATAAAAGATCTCCAGCCCTGTGTACCCTGGTATTCTGTAGGTGCCCGCGCCCCCTTTACCCTCTAACCTGGACACTCTGGGAGTTGTGCCACTGCGTCATAATACAGCTCAGTGTACCATATGGAACACAGTCCAACTTACTGTTCTCACGCTGATTTTGTAAAGAGCCGCAACATTGTCCTATCAAAGTGAGAATCTAACCGCTTGTCATTCTCATTTGACACAGTACGTATGGCCTGATGTTGTCAGCTCACAAGTAGATAGGTTAGGCACATCTTTAATACGTGTTGGTTTTTTCACCAAAAGGCAGCAGAATATATGACATCATGAATCCTTAATTATGAGGTTGTCAGGTTATAACTAGTGACCGTTGGCCTCACTGAGGGCACTTTCCGCGCATTGGGAGTGGTTGCTAGGGAATAACTCACAATGTTATGTAGATTACCTATCTGTCTTCACTTTGTGTAGGCTGTGGCCACAAGTTAAAGACTAATAAAGTGAGGTAAAATAAAATATCAAATGTAAAATAAAATAAATAAAGTAAAATAAAATGTAAAATGAAATAAAATATCAAACTGGGATCTGGCAGTTTAACGGGTCCTACCGAGATGCGTCTGACTGTCCTGATCAGGAGATCCTGGATAAATTTATAGGACAGAGACTTGGACAACCCTGACCAAGGCCGATACAGCAGGAGAGTTTGTTCCGTTAGGCTTGTTGGGGAACCTCCATAATTAATGGAGCACAGCTAAATACCAAATTTATATTTTATCTCACTTAGACCCGTATTCAATTAGCTGCGGAGAGTCTGCTAAGTTTCGCCTGCTGGACTTTTCGCCTACATCGCGTGTTTTTGGAGAAAACACTTTTCGTGCGCGCGGCCGCTTTTCTCCCTATTCAATTCCAAAGGGTGCGAAAAACGCGTCCCGGCGAAACTCAAACAGGCGAAAAGTGCTGTCAGATTGGGGGAAATCAGTCTGATACTCCCCAAAAGATGCACTGACATGGAGGATCACTATGGATATCCCCGAATAGCCCCGCTGAAGGTATTAGTTGTGCTTAAATGTTCTCAATAGCTGCTGTTTAGCGTCTTTGCACAAGTGGTGAAGAAGAGCATTTAGCAGGTTTGTTTTGCAAAAATAAGTTGTCCCAGCAAATTTGGGGTACATGAAAATGGGTGCTAGCAAGGTAAAAAATCGCTAAAGTGAAGTTTAAAAAAAAACGCACCTTCAGCAAATACCTGCAATCAAAAAAACACCTGGGGCATACATTGGGACCCCCCTGGAGTCTATTTTGCTCGTTTTTAAGTTTGTCCCCCAACTTTGAACTTTTTCGCCCCCAAAACGAAAGTACTTTTTTGGGGTGATCTAAAGTTTTTTTGTTCAAACTTTTTTTGACCCAGTTTACCTTTGGGGGACTGTCCCAAAGGCTACAGTGGTGTTTCCGCAACTTTGCACCCCAAACCCCCAATTCTGAACTTTTTTTTCCGCCTGCATTCAGAGGCAAATCTTTTCCGCTGCTTACAAGGTGCAGACTTTTCGCACCGGCGTAAAGTCTTCGGAGTTGAATACGGGGATAAGTTCTCGCCTAGCGAAATGACATCATCGGCGGAAACTTTTCGCCGAAAACGGCTTATCGCGGCCAATTGAATACGGGCCTTAAAGGGGTTTGTCCACTTTTGAAGGCGTCCTCGGTACAGGCTATCGGTACTGGCTATCACTAGTGCCTCCGAGTCCCTACAGTTACCTGAATCCAGTACGGGGGACATGACCCTTCTCACCGTCCATGGTCCTAATATGAGGACGGGTTTCATAGTGCAAGCGGTTTTCTGCCTCACTTAGAGCTGATTTCTGCCAGTGTATGGAGGGAGGGGTCTCAATTTGTTAACAGGACATCCATAGCGGACATCCCCTTTCATTATGCCCAATTTTGAGCGGAATTTGCTTTTCAGATCCAAAGTGACTCGTCCAGACCATTCTCTAAATATGTTTTTTATTTTTAATAAAATTTTTTTAAAAACTTGTGGTTTTACGTGTTGATGTGAATGTGGCGCGTGTATCATTTTGTGTCTCGCAGTTTATACTCAGCGTGAGACTGGATTACAGGATATCTTACATGCTGTCTATCTACAAGAAGGAGTTCGGGGATAATGGCGCCAGTGTGGAGAACTCCACGGCGTCTACCATCTCTCCCCCCGATACGCCCACAATTTCCGGTGAGTTGTAGAAGTGTGTGATATTTCTTACTGTAATTGTAACCTGAGGTGATGATTGGAGACAGGGGCGTAACTAGGTATTTGAAGGCCCCATAGTAAAAGTTTGTACGGGCCCATATGTGCCACCCAATGGTGAAAAATGTATATAACACAAGTAACTTTGACTAGCTATGGACCCCATTGCAGCTGCACCCCACCCCCTACACTTGTGGTAGTTACACCCATGATTGGAGAGCTGGGTTCCAGTTTAGTTGTTATAACAAATATTTTTCCCTCTAAAGCTGTCGTTCCGGATATTGATGAAATCGCCGCGCGGGCAGAGACCATGTTTGCTGGATGGTGAGTGAGTTCACATTTGGACATTATTTCAAAGCAAGTGTAGAAAAGTGCTTAATTTTATGTCTGAAATAATGGTCTTTAATTGAATGTTATGCATGTTATTTGCCCAACTCCCCCCCCCCCCCCCCCCCCCGGGAGGAAAGGAGTCCGTTATACTGAAATGGCGAATAAAACGAGGGACGGCGAAATGATTCCTAAATCTTCATCATTTGCAGTGATTGGCTGGCAGTGTCCTATGAGCCTCAATCATAGTTATGCGATCTCCCGACGTTCACGCAATTGAGCGATTATCGGTGGTCCGCGCATGTCACAGTCGCAATGCGCATGAGCGGCATTTGAATTGCGCTTACAGTGATGATTCATTCGCAAATGTGATTGACAGGAAGCGAATGTTTTGCGGGAGGTTACAGGGAGTGGCGGCTATAACAGAGGCGCGTCCCGGCCATTTACGGCTGTATCTGCGTTCCAGTTAGCCAATAACATGGCTCCGGCGTCTCACTTGTGGCGGTCTATCTGAGTGACCACAGACACACTCAGGGAGTCGATGTTTGCATGATCTGCGTCCAGTGCTGCGTATGTGTACAGCTGCGACGGCTCCGGTGGGCGACTCGGTACGAGTCACAGCGTTGCATTAGAGTATTTACTCAAATCGCATCTGCGGGCAGCAATAGCGCATAAATTAGTATCAGGCCCTGTGTGCTATGTTACAATGCTGTATGGTCTTAGTTTAGGGTGACCTCATTCTTTACAGGAAGACCGTCTGAAATACACAGGGACAAGGTCAGTTAGTTCCATGTAGCGCTAATCATGTGATATGTGAACGCTTTTCAGGTTAAGTACATTAATCTCTGATATAGCTGATGTCTGCTCATATTCCTGTCATCCATATTTGTTTTTTTTAAGTAAAGAGAAGAACCCTGTGGAACTGGACGATGAAGGCGGCAGAACCTTCCTGCGAGTCCTCATTCATCTCATTATGCACGATTACCCGCCGCTGCTGTCCGGGGCCCTTCAGCTACTTTTCAAGCACTTCAGCCAAAGAGCAGAGGTCCTGCAGGCCTTCAGACAGGTACGAGCAGCTCCAGACATACTGGTGTCTCGTGGCGCATTGAGACCAGGGGCTCGATCCAATTAGGTGCGAATTGCAAGTAGCGAGTTTGTTTCTTGAAACCCGCACACATGGCTACGAAGCGCACTCCCGACAATTCTCCAATCCAATTAAAAATGTCTATTCGCTCTACTCGCAGCGGAGGGGTGCGACGTGACTGCCAAGTGAGATTTGCGAGAAATGCAAGAAAATGTGGGGAGACCATCCTGGACCCCTCAAAATGGATAGTTTCGTTAGCAGGCCCGTATAGACGGCTGTTTGTGGCCATTAGGACGTACTGTAGGTTTTCATATGGTGTCAAATGGCTGATTTGTGCTTTTTTTTTTTTTTTTTAAATGCAAGAAAATTAAAAATAAACAACTTTTTGTTTAATCTCAAACGAATGAAACTAAAAATGCAAAAAAAAAGGTAGGAAAAGGGGTGATTTTGGGGTACTATGAGGGCACCTTGAAAAATGGAAAAAAAATTATAAATACAATTATTTTATTTTTTTTACCCCAAAAAATGACATGTAATTATTGGACTAAATAAGCTAATTAGAAACTTCCAGTTGCCTAATTGGTCATTAGGGGGGTGTCCAAGGGGTTCAGCACAGGGTCCCGACATTTTAACCTTAAAATAAAGATTTTCCTTTCCATCTCTCACCCTCAGGGAGGTGTGAGTGGAAAGTTGCGAGTTCAGTCCGACCAATGCAAGTTGCTAATTGGATTGCAAAATGAATTCGCTACGCGAATTCGAAGTGAAAATCGCTCCTCGCATCCCGCAATTCGCACTTAATAGGATTGACCCCTAGAAGTATGAGGACACGTGTATAAGGAGCATGGGGGTAATCTGCACAGCCCTCTGCAAAAAAATGAGCTTGCTCTACCTATTTATTGCTATAAAGCAAATCTCTCCCCCCCCCCCTCCCCCCGATGGCACAAAATCTTGTTGTTGCCTGAGGGTGTATAAGTGGATGGATTCATGTGTTTAGCCTGCACCCCCCGATCTTCTCAGCTCCTACCACCTGAAGAAACATATTTGTATTTGCAAAGACTGACACCTTAACCCCGTAAGTCCTCGCACCTTCCTGTAAATATAGGCGCATGTTACAAAACAACGTTTGCTCTGCGCCTGCATAATCAGCTTTCCATATTGCCGGTCTCCATATTGGCGGTTTGGTTGTACGGTGCTCTACCAGAAATTTTTACCAGACAATGTCCACTCATGATGATACACGTTATACGGTGTTTGCAAGACAGGAGTGATCTCTTTTTAACTATTAATCCTGGCTTATGTCATGTCCTGTGTGCAGGTTCAGTTACTGGTGTCCAATCAGGATGTTGACAACTACAAGCAGATCAAGGCCGACCTGGACCAATTACGGCTGACGGTGGAGAAGTCTGAACTTTGGGTTGAAAAGAGCAATAGTTACGAGAACGAGGAACTGGGAGACGGGCAGGCCAAGGACGGCAAAGAGCAGATTAGTGAGGTAAATTATACATCTCAGGTCTTCGGCTTCCCTTTCATTTACCGGCTGATTAAACAAAGATCTGAAAATGGTAAAGACAAGTCCTCTGCACCCCCTGCCAGGAACACGGAGTATTGTACGGTGCAACCAGATGGTAAAAGTTCGGACCTACTACAGCTTTGCTCTCATCATATACAACACGAATGTAAACACACACTAAAGTACGGGTTTTTAGAAGTGGTGATGTTGCCCATAGCAACTAGTCAGAATCTGCTGATCATTTAGCACTGATAATGGTTAGAATCTGGTTGGTTGCTGTGGACAACACTTCCAGTTCTAAAAACCTGCAGTTTAGTAAATATACCCCTCAGTCTATGTTATGCTAAGCAACTGAGTATGTACAGGTGTATGCACGGGTGTGTGTTTTAATTGTGAACTTTTAAAACCTTGATACAATTATTTTGATTGATTCCTCTTTGTCCCCAAACACCATCAATCTCGTCCTCCCTCTAGTGCAACCACAGGACACTGCCAGACCCTCACGTCTTCATGCTTGAGAGCATAAAACAGATGTTAGAATGCTGCAGAGGCCGCAGCGTCGCTGAGCCGCACTTTACCGCCCTGATGGTATAGAGCCCACAGGGAAGCTGTGTGTCCACGGCTGGTTGCGCTGGAATATGACGGAAGAGGGAATATGGACTGTTTTCGTAGCACAACTTCTCAGAGCGGCTTTCAGAGAGGCAGGAAGGCACATGGAGGAATTCCCTAGCGGAGCTTCTCAGTGCGGCTTTCAGAGAGGCAGGAAGGCACATGGAGGAATTCCCTAGCAGAGCTTCTCAGTGCGGCTTTCAGAGAGGCAGGAGAGCACATGGAAGAATTCCCTAGCGGAGCTTCTCAGTGCGGCTTTCAGAGAGGCTGAAAGGGACATGGAGAAATTCCCTAGCAGAGCTTCTCAGTGTGACTTTCAGATGGGAAGGAAGGCACATGGAGAAATTCCCTAGCAGAGCTTCTCAGTGCGGCTTTCAGAGAGGCAGGAAGGCAATGGAGAAATTCCCTAGCAGAGCTTCTCAGTGCGGCTTTCAGAGAGGCAGGAGAGCACATGGAAGAATTCCCTAGCGGAGCTTCTCAGTGCGGCTTTCAGAGAGGCTGAAAGGGACATGGAGAAATTCCCTAGCAGAGCTTCTCAGTGTGGCTTTCAGGGAGGCAGGAAGGCACATGGAAGAATTCCCTAGCAGAGCTTTTCAGTGTGGCTTTCAGAGAGGCAGGAAGGCACATGGAGGAATTCCCTAGCAGAGCTTCTCAGTGCGGCTTTCAGAGAGGCAGGAAGGCACATGGAGGAATTCCCTAGCAGAGCTTCTCAGTGCGGCTTTCAGAGAGGCAGGAGAGCACATGGAGGAATTCCCTAGCGGAGCTTCTCAGTGCGGCTTTCAGAGAGGCTGAAAGGGACATGGAGAAATTCCCTAGCAGAGCTTCTCAGTGTGACTTTCAGATGGGAAGGAAGGCACATGGAGAAATTCCCTAGCAGAGCTTCTCAGTGCGGCTTTCAGAGAGGCAGGAAGGCAATGGAGAAATTCCCTAGCAGAGCTTCTCAGTGCGGCTTTCAGAGAGGCAGGAGAGCACATGGAAGAATTCCCTAGCGGAGCTTCTCAGTGCGGCTTTCAGAGAGGCTGAAAGGGACATGGAGAAATTCCCTAGCAGAGCTTCTCAGTGTGGCTTTCAGAGAGGCAGGAAGGCACATGGAAGAATTCCCTAGCAGAGCTTTTCAGTGTGGCTTTCAGAGAGGCAGGAAGGCACATGGAGGAATTCCCTAGCAGAGCTTCTCAGTGCGGCTTTCAGAGAGGCAGGAGAGCACATGGAAGAATTCCCTAGCGGAGCTTCTCAGTGCGGCTTTCAGAGAGGCTGAAAGGGACATGGAGAAATTCCCTAGCAGAGCTTCTCAGTGTGGCTTTCAGGGAGGCAGGAAGGCACATGGAAGAATTCCCTAGCAGAGCTTTTCAGTGTGGCTTTCAGAGAGGCAGGAAGGCACATGGAGGAATTCCCTAGCAGAGGTTCTCAGTGCGGCTTTCAGAGAGGCAGGAGAGCACATGGAAGAATTCCCTAGCGGAGCTTCTCAGTGCGGCTTTCAGAGAGGCTGAAAGGGACATGGAGAAATTCCCTAGCAGAGCTTCTCAGTGTGACTTTCAGATGGGAAGGAAGGCACATGGAGAAATTCCCTAGCAGAGCTTCTCAGTGCGGCTTTCAGAGAGGCAGGAAGGCAATGGAGAAATTCCCTAGCAGAGCTTCTCAGTGCGGCTTTCAGAGAGGCAGGAGAGCACATGGAAGAATTCCCTAGCGGAGCTTCTCAGTGCGGCTTTCAGAGAGGCTGAAAGGGACATGGAGAAATTCCCTAGCAGAGCTTCTCAGTGTGGCTTTCAGGGAGGCAGGAAGGCACATGGAAGAATTCCCTAGCAGAGCTTTTCAGTGTGGCTTTCAGAGAGGCAGGAAGGCACATGGAGGAATTCCCTAGCAGAGCTTCTCAGTGCGGCTTTCAGAGAGGCAGGAGAGCACATGGAAGAATTCCCTAGCGGAGCTTCTCAGTGCGGCTTTCAGAGAGGCTGAAAGGGACATGGAGAAATTCCCTAGCAGAGCTTCTCAGTGTGGCTTTCAGGGAGGCAGGAAGGCACATGGAAGAATTCCCTAGCAGAGCTTTTCAGTGTGGCTTTCAGAGAGGCAGGAAGGCACATGGAGGAATTCCCTAGCAGAGGTTCTCAGTGCGGCTTTCAGAGAGGCAGGAGAGCACATGGAAGAATTCCCTAGCGGAGCTTCTCAGTGCGGCTTTCAGAGAGGCTGAAAGGGACATGGAGAAATTCCCTAGCAGAGCTTCTCAGTGTGACTTTCAGATGGGAAGGAAGGCACATGGAGAAATTCCCTAGCAGAGCTTCTCAGTGCGGCTTTCAGAGAGGCAGGAAGGCAATGGAGAAATTCCCTAGCAGAGCTTCTCAGTGCGGCTTTCAGAGAGGCAGGAGAGCACATGGAAGAATTCCCTAGTGGAGCTTCTCAGTGCGGCTTTCAGAGAGGCTGAAAGGGACATGGAGAAATTCCCTAGCAGAGCTTCTCAGTGTGGCTTTCAGGGAGGCAGGAAGGCACATGGAAGAATTCCCTAGCAGAGCTTTTCAGTGTGGCTTTCAGAGAGGCAGGAAGGCACATGGAGGAATTCCCTAGCAGAGCTTCTCAGTGCGGCTTTCAGAGAGGCAGGAGAGCACATGGAAGAATTCCCTAGCGGAGCTTCTCAGTGCGGCTTTCAGAGAGGCTGAAAGGGACATGGAGAAATTCCCTAGCAGAGCTTCTCAGTGTGGCTTTCAGGGAGGCAGGAAGGCACATGGAAGAATTCCCTAGCAGAGCTTTTCAGTGTGGCTTTCAGAGAGGCAGGAAGGCACATGGAGGAATTCCCTAGCAGAGCTTCTCAGTGCGGCTTTCAGAGAGGCAGGAGAGCACATGGAGGAATTCTCTAGCGGAGCTTCTCAGTTCAGCTTTCAAAGAGGCAGGAAGGCACATGAAGGAGTTCCCTAGCAGAGCGTCTCAGTGCAGCTTTCAGATGGGCAGGAAGGCACATGGAGAAATTAATTAAAATATCTTTCACGGAGGCTTTAGGAATCCTGTAGGTAGATATTGCAGGTGACTTGCGGGGTAGTTTATCGTTCAAGTCACTGACTTGGGGTCTAGAACAGTACCTAGTGTCAAATGTATAAATGCTTTTGCAGTTAAGAGCGGTTCTGACAGATAAGGAAAGGTAAGATTACATTAAGGTTTGCATACAGGAGAGAAAATCGTTATATATATTTCTAGGTTTAGTTCCTGTTTAATATTAAAGTTTCCCTGTTATTTAAGGGGGAACAAAAATGCTTCTGAGCAGTCTGACATGTTCCCATGACATTCGGTTCTGCAGCTGAGCACAAAGTGTAATGTCAGACAGTTCTCATACTTCAGACAATAAAGATTTCACATCGCGAAGGGTCCAGGGACGAAACCCAGCTGCCATCTTGCCTGCTCTTTAATTAGGACTTCGGAGACCATGAATGAAGGATGATGAATAACCGGTTCTGTGTCACAGCGTGATGGCAAACCTCTGGATGTTTGTTATAAAGCAGAATCTCATACCCGTACATATAACGGCAGATGTCCTTCGTGCCAGAGCAGAATGTGAGCCGGCTTCGTTTTAAGATTGTAAGCTCCTGGGGGACAGTGCATCACCTCCCATTAGTCATGTACCTGTCACATATATTTATGTTCCTTATTCAGGTTGAGTCGCAAGTGTAAGCTGTAAGACTTTTGTTCTGTCTCATCTTCCATTTTCTGTTTTTTTCCCTACCGCGCCTGCGTTGCTAGCCGCAGTCTGCGTCAGTTTTCGGTCTCAATTCTGACTTAACGCTCTATGCGACGAGGCGGCTGAGACCGGGGCTGGAATGTGCGAGGAATCACGTGAAGTGGGTGTGGATGCAGATGCGGTGGGTGCATTGTTGCAACAAAAGTACAGTGAAGGCGCGATGTGGGCGTGTATTCGCACATGGAGACTAACATGGCCGCCCGGAAGTCTCAAACGCAGCCTCCTGTCGGGATCTGACTTGTGTCCGCTCTGACCCTGGTGTAAGTGTAAGACTGATGGTGATGATTGATTGGTCGCAGTTGTGAGAAAATACACCCATTTATTCATATACACGATCACTGTAGGAGCAGTGACTAAAAGGCGCATTACGCGGCAAGGAGCATTTGTATTACAGAAGTAAGACTGATTCATGCACAATCCGGCAAGGGGAAGCCTGCACATAAGTGGTGGAATGATTAAAAAAAATATATATATATAATTACTTGGTAGAGTAATTCAAATGCTCCAAGCCGCCTGGCTACTTACACTGTACAACAAATTAATACTTTTAATTTGTTTCCTTTCTAAAAATAGTCATACATTACTAATAGTCATACATTACTAATAGTCATACATTACTAATTTGAGGTCAAGAAAAACTGAAATGGTTTCAGAATGTTGTTACTAGCTCTATTTTTTGAGCTACACAACTTGCACTATACTGTACGTACATTAGTAATATAATCATAGTGAAAAGCTATTTTAATATAATCTAATATTTTCTTGATAGAAAATAAATAACAGTTGTTTTAATTCAATCAATCACAAATAAGAACACAAAACGAAACAAACATACAGCATAGGAAACAGACATACAGCATAGGAAACAGACATACAGCATAGGAAACAGACATACAGCATAGGAAACAGACATACAGCATAGGAAACAATCATACAGCATAGGAAACAATCATACAGCATAGGAAACAAACATACAGCATAGGAAACAATCATACAGCATAGGAAACAATCATACAGCATAGGAAACAACCATACAGCATAGGAAACAACCATACAGCATAGGAAACAACCATACAGCATAGGACACAAACCTACAGCATAGGAAACAAACCTACAGCATAGGAAACAAACCTACAACATAGGAAACAACCATACAGCATAGGAAACAGACATACAGCATAGGAAACAATCATACAGCATAGGAAACAGACATACAGCATAGGAAACAGACATACAGCATAGGAAACAGACATACAGCATAGGAAACAACCATACAGCATAGGAAACACCCATACAGCATAGGAAACAGGCATACAGCATAGGAAACAACCATACAGCATAGGAAACAGACATACAGCATAGGAAACACCCATACAGCATAGGAAACAGACATACAGCATAGGAAACAACCATACAGCATAGGAAACAGACATACAGCATAGGAAACAGACATACAGCATAGGAAACAGACATACAGCATAGGAAACAACCTTACAGCATAGGAAACACCCATACAGCATAGGAAACAACCATACAGCATAGGAAACAACCATACAACATAGGAAAGTACTATGTAATATAGTGGCCTATACATGGGGGTGCTTTCTCTTTGCTTGTCGCTTGTACTCCTCTTCTGGGACATCTCTTGTCACTGTCACCTACCCTGATATCTTTGTTCCATTGCTGAGATGTCTTGGTGGAATCGCTCCCTATGCTGTCACTCAGTGCACCACAGTTCTCTTGTCTGGGTAATCCCGTGAATCGCATATATTTGAATAGGGGAGGGGACAAATAACTGATTCATTTAATTGGGTCATTAGGCCCCGCCCCCTGTGTGCGGAAGGCAGATTGCTGGTAAGATTCTCTCCATTCTGCCCACGTCACTAGGAATACCCCGACATCGTCATACATGGGCTATATCTCGGAACTCAGAGCTAACTGAGAGTTTATGTCATATTTATTCTTTGCATGCTGACATCAATCAGAAGTAACTATTTTCACATCGGAAACATTGTCATTGTTGTGCAGTGATATTAGCTGCACTGTACAGACCATTAACTTCCATATATATTTCCATTGCGTGAAGCGATTTTAAGAAATTTCCATACTTAGTGACGCCACGGCTCCAGCCGCAATCCAGTCTCCTCTCCGCAAGGTCAGACAGGGGGAGGGGGTGGAAGCCGAGGGGAGGGAGTGACAACCAAGGGGAGGTTGGGGA
Source organism: Taudactylus pleione (assembly GCA_031769625.1). Taxonomy (NCBI): domain Eukaryota; kingdom Metazoa; phylum Chordata; class Amphibia; order Anura; family Myobatrachidae; genus Taudactylus; species Taudactylus pleione. The sequence goes on from JAUIMM010000633.1 coordinate 1,700,021, forward strand.
GGGAGTGGCAGCCAAGGGGGGGGGTGACAGCCAAGAGGAGGTTGGGGAGGGAGTGGCAGCCGAGGGGGGGGAGTGACAGCCAAGAGGAGGTTGGGGAGGGAGTGGCAGCCGAGGGGAGGGAGTGGCAGCCAAGAGGTGGTTGGGGAGGGAGTGGCAGCCGAGGGGGGGGAGTGACAGCCAAGAGGAGGTTGGGGAGGGTGTGGCAGCCAAGAGGAGGTTGGGGAGGGAGTGGCAGCCAAGAGGAGGTTGGGGAGGGAGTGGCAGCCAAGAGGAGGTTGGGGAGGGAGTGGCAGCCAAGAGGAGGTTGGGGAGGGAGTGGCAGCCAAGAGGAGGTTGGGGAGGGAGTGGCAGCCGAGGGGGGGAGTGACAGTCAAGAGGAGGTTGGGGAGGGAATGGCAGCCAAGAGGAGGTTGGGGAGGGAGTGGCAGCCGAGGGGGGGGGGAGTGACAGTCAAGAGGAGGTTGGGGAGGGAGTGGCAGCCAAGAGGAGGTTGGGGAGGGAGTGGCAGCCAAGAGGAGGTTGGGGAAGGAGGGGGAGGGGAGGGAGTGGCAGCCAAGAGGAGGTTGGGGAGGGAGTTGCAGCCAAGAGGAGGTTGGGGAGGGGAGGGAGTGGCAGGGGAGGGGAGGTTGGGGAGGGAGTGGCTGCCAAGAGGAGGTTGGGGAGGGAGTGGCTGCCAAGAGGAGGTTGGGGAGGGAGTGGCAGCCAAGAGGAGGTTGGGGAGGGAGTGGCAGCCGAGGGGGAGGGGATGACAGTCAAGAGGAGGTTGGGGAGGGAGTAGCAGCCAAGAGGAGGTTGGGGAGGGGAGGGAGTGGCAGGGGAGGGGAGGTTGGTGAGGGAGTGGCAGCCAAGAGGAGCTTGGGGAGGGGGTGTAAGCCGAGGGGAGGGAGTGACAGCCAAGGGGAGGTTGGGGAGGGAGTGGCAGGGGAGAGAGTGGGAGGGGAGGGAGTTGCAGTTCGCTATTTGCATCTGAGACTGAATAGGTTGCAGCGATGCAACTTTTTTCTAGATACATTGCGACAGCCCATTTGCGTCCAGCTCTGTGGCGTAGATGTACTAAGACTTGGAGAGAGAGAAAGTGAATTGTGATAAAGTACTAACCAATCAGCTCCTAACTGTCATTTTTCAAACACAGCCTATAAAGTGGCAGTTAGGAACTGATTGGTTGGTACTTTACCTCCTATAAATATTGCAAGTCCCCGTATACTGAAGCGCGACTTTACTTAGAAGTAAACTGTGCAAGAAGGAGAATAGTTGTTTCTTACGACTTTATCTTGGTTGTCGGAATAGCTCTGTGTGCTGACATTGCACAGTCACCATATCCCGCACAGGAGATCACCCGGGGTGACATCTCCCTGCACTTAGTATAGCCGATGACGTCTCCCTGCACTTAGTATAGCCGATGACGTCTCCCTGCACTTAGGATAGCCGATGACGTCTCCCTGCACTTAGGATAGCCGATGACGTCTCCCTGCACTTAGGATAGCCGATGACGTCTCCCTGCACTTAGGATAGCCGATGACGTCTCCCTGCACTTAGGATAGCCGATGACGTCTCCCTGCACTTAGGATAGCCGATGACGTCTCCCTGCACTTAGTATAGCCGATGACGTCTCCCTGCACTTAGGATAGCCGATGACGTCTCCCTGCACTTAGTATAGCCGATGACGTCTCCCTGCACTTAGGATAGCCGATGACGTCTCCCTGCACTTAGGATAGCCGATGACGTCTCCCTGCACTTAGGATAGCCGATGACGTCTCCCTGCACTTAGGATAGCCGATGACGTCTCCCTGCACTTAGGATAGCCGATGACGTCTCCCTGCACTTAGTATAGCTGATGATGTCTCCCTGCACTTAGTATAGCCGATGATGTCTCCCTGCACTTAGTATAGCCGATGACGTCTCCCTGCACTTAGTATAGCCGATGACGTCTCTCTGCACTTAGTATAGCCGATGACGTCTCCCTGCACTTAGGATAGCCGATGACGTCTCCCTGCACTTAGTATAGCCGATGACGTAGCCGCCTGGAGATACATTAGCTCAGTGACTTCCGTGTTTCTGGCGTCTGAGAAAACGACCCCCATAAAAGCGCAGGCTGCGGTATCTGTACATGGGGCCTCCCCCCTGCCTTCAGTGTTAATTCCTCACTAGACAGACGTTTGTTACACCAAGGAACGGGCAGATTGTTATACTGATCATTTATATTGGACTATTGGGAGCCGCCAGCACCTATCCTGGGTGCCTCTCTGGGTCGGGCAGTTAACGCACCTTACACGTGGTCATGTAAATGGCTTCATGAACTGACTGAGTCTCTGTTTGTGCTTTAGGACACAAGTATTCTGGGCCAAGTACAAGATGGGACCAAGAAGCCTCAGATTGACAGCAATAAAGGCAACAACTACAGGATTGTGAAAGAGGTATCGTGTCCCCATCTCCCAGTGTGTAGATTGTTCACCTGTTACCTGCAAACTTCACCCTATCCAGAGCCGGATTAGCAACGGGGCAGCCGGGCCCCCACACCCTGGGGCCCCCCACACTGCATCACCAGAGTCACTAAGGGCCTCATTTATCAACGAGTATGATAACGGTGCTCCAGCCAATCGGCTCCCGACTGTCATCTGTTTGAAAAATGACAGTTGGGAGCTGATTGGCTGGAGCATCATTTATCATAAGTAACATTTTATCACTTGTTGCTTATTAAAAAAACTCTGATAAATGGGCCTCTATAGCTGCTGTTCTCATCTCCGTGTCCTATTTCCCCTTATCCCCAATGGCTTGTTACTTTCCACCGTCTAGCAAACAATAGATGGCTGTCATATCACTCATTTTATGTTCTTTATAGTCGTCATCTGTGGCTTTTATTTTGTTTTAATGCGTTACAGGCATTGAACGATGGTAAACTGCTTGTATAATGCTTCCCCATATGACCTCAGTGGGGTATAAAAAATAAAACTCCAACATTCTGCTTTAAAAAACATCTAAAAAATAAAATGATTAGCAGCTTTCAAGAGCAAAGCAAAGAAACGCAGTAGGCGGGGAGCGCAGGTTCCTGAGAGATCCATTGAGTGGTTAGAGTCAGGATGAGACCCCACTGCTGCGCAGGACTCTTGCGGATACACTAAAAATATCAATGATGCATTTTAAGTCTCAGGACATATTAAAAATTCAGGAAATTTTTTTTTTTTTTTTAGTATTCGTGTGTGTATACACATATACATATATGTGCGTTAATTTTGATATATAGATCAATGGAAATAATGTACTTGAACATGTTATCCACCTTTCTTCCCCGGTGTCGCAGATCCTTATCCGGCTGAGCAAGCTTTGTTCGCAGAGTAAGAAAGGGCGCAACCAGCAGCAGAGACTGTTGAAGAATATGGGGGCTCATTCTGTGGTCCTGGACCTCCTGCAGATTCCATATGAAAAGGTTTGTGCTGAAATGTGCTAGAGTTACGCCTGAGGATTGGAGCACGACTCCTAGCGTCCACTTCCACAGCATTCTGGGAGTTGTAGTCTGTATCGCAGAAACAGCTGACAGTCCTGGGTTGTTTCATGGATTTGAACAGGGAACTGGGTAGTTTGTCGCTGCGGCATAGACAGCAGTCAGAACTTAGATGCTGTAGAATAGTCCCTTACAGCCATGCGGGGAGGGTATATCGTGACCTACGTTTGGGGACATTAATTCACCTCGGCTCTGCATTTTCAGACGGATGATAAAATGAATGAGATCATGACCCTCGCTCACAACTTCCTGCAAAATTTCTGCCGTGGAAACCTCCAGAATCAAATCCTTCTGCACAAAAATCTGAACCTCTTCCTGACTCCAGGGGTAAGTGGGCAAACTGCTTATAACAAAAATAGGAACACTGGATACAGGGGGTGTGATATAAACGTTTGACAGTCAATAGGTCGGCACCAAATAGTCGACTGATAACAGGTTGACAGGTTCAAATGGTTGACACTCAAATTTAATCCTAATGCTAACCCTCCCCCTATTGCCTAACGCTAACCCTCCCCCTATTGCCTAACGCTAACCCTCCCCCTACTGCTTAACGCTAACCCTCCCCCTAGTGCCTAACGCTAACCCTCCCCCTAGTGCCTAACGCTAACCCTCCCCCTAGTGCCTAACGCTAACCCTCCCCCTAGTGCCTAACGCTAACCCTCCCCCTAGTGCCTAACGCTAACCCTCCCCCTGGTGCCTAACGCTAACCCTCCCCCTGGTGCCTAACGCTAACCCTCCCCCTGGTGCCTAAGGCTAACCCTCCCCCTGGTGCCTAAGGCTAACCCTCCCCCTGGTGCCTAAGGCTAACCCTCCCCCTGGTGCCTAAGGCTAGCCCAACCCCTGGTGCCTAAGGCTAGCCCAACCCCTGGTGCCTAAGGCTAGCCCAACCCCTGGTGCCTAAGGCTAGCCCAACCCCTGGTGCCTAAGGCTAGCCCAACCCCTGGTGCCTAAGGCTAGCCCAACCCCTGGTGCCTAAGGCTAGCCCAACCCCTGGTGCCTAAGGCTAGCCCAACCCCTGGTGCCTAAGGCTAGCCCAACCCCTGGTGCCTAAGGCTAGCCCAACCCCTGGTGCCTAAGGCTAGCCCAACCCCTGGTGCCTAAGGCTAGCCCAACCCCTGGTGCCTAAGGCTAGCCCAACCCCTGGTGCCTAAGGCTAGCCCAACCCCTGGTGCCTAAGGCTAGCCCAACCCCTGGTGCCTAAGGCTAGCCTGGTGCCTAAGGCTAGCCCTCCCCATAGTGCCTAACGCTAACCCTCCCCCTAGTGCCTAACGCTAACCCTCCCCCTAGTGCCTAACGCTAACCCTCCCCCTAGTGCCTAACGCTAACCCTCCCCCTAGTGCCTAACGCTAACCCTCCCCCTAGTGCCTAAGGCTAGCCCAACCCCTGGTGCCTAACGCTAACCTTAAAAATGTTGAAAAAAAATATTTTTTTAAAAGTGACCATTTCAGCCTGTCGACCTTTTGTCCCTGTCGACATATTGCATGTTGACCATCTGGTGTTGACCTACTGACTGTCTACCTATTCACATTGTCGATCAGATTTCGGATACATTTGAAGAACTGATCGTAATAGTAAAAGACTGTCTATATAAAGGGGCTGAACTTTTTTGCAAAATCCATCATTTTTTTTTAAATATTGGGGCTTACATTTATCACAATATCTAAAAAATATTAAATACCCCCACTTACCCCCTTGGATAGGGGGGGGGGTCTCCATAGTTTGCTCTATAAAACAGATCCTTGTAACTGTATAATTACTATTTTAGTGGGTAATCGGGCACCATAAATGCGGATTTGGCGATCCATCATTTGACACTGCCCAACGACTGTAGTGATCATTCTAGCACCCCGCACCTGTCACACCCCGTGCAGTTCCTCTCTCCTGCCTGGGGTGTCGCTCTCTGCTCTGGTGCTACTAGCACACTCTGGTCTGTGTCTCAGCAGTTTGTTGCTTTAGCTGAGTGTGCTAGAAGCACCAGAGCATAGCGCGAACCCCAGGTTAGAGTGAACTAATTTGCTCCTGTGTTCCCGTTACAGCTTCTGGAAGCCGAGACCATGAGAAACATCTTCATGAACAACTATATCTTATGCAACGAGATCAGTGACCGGGTGGTCCAGCACTTCGTACACTGCGTGGAGACCCACGGGCGCCACGTGGAGTACCTGCGCTTCCTGCAGACCGTTGTGAAGGCCGATGGGAAGTACGTCAAGAAGTGCCAGGATATCGTGATGACCGAGGTAAAAGATTTCTTCATTAATCCACGTTACGGCTTACAGACAATTACCGGTACCGATAGAAATAACCACTGTGGCAACAGGAATAAACTGAAAGAATTAAATAAAAATGTGCATGTTATTCATTGTTTTACCTGGAATTGTGACAGATATAAAATAGCGCTGCCCAGTACGTACGTTAGTTACTGGGCAGCGCTCGGTCTCTCCCTGCCAGCTGTGAGCGCTGATGTTTATCAGCAATATGGCGGTGTAGGGGCGGAGCTGCGCTCAGTTCGCTATTTACATACCAGGTGTATTTGCCAAACGGAAAGTTAAAAGTACAATATGTGTGTTTTAAGCTGCATACACACACAACGATTTTGTTACCAACGATTTTATGAACGATTTTCTTTCAGATTTTTTAAAGTGTCATGAACGATCTTTTTGAACTACAAACGATTTTTGCATATTCCCTTAATGAAAATCGTTGAGTTGACAAGTCTGACTGAACTACAAACGTGAACGCGCATGAACGATAATCGTTCATCGTTTGACTCAGAAAGTGAAAGATTTTTTCAAACGATTATCGTTTAACGATTAATCGTTCAGAAAATGCAGCTTTAAGCTGCATACACACAACGGTTTTTTGAACGATTATCGTTGAATGATAATCGTTTGAAACAATCGTTCACTTTCTGAGTCAAACGATGAACGATTACCATTCATGCGCGTTCACGTTTGTAGTTCAGTCAGACTTTTCAACTGAACGATTTTCATTAAGGGAATATGCAAAAATCGTTTGTAGTTCAACAAAATCGTTCATTACACTTTAAAAAGTCTGACAGAAAATCGTTCATAAAATTCGTTGTGTGTATGCACCTTATGAATAAACCTTTGTCGTTATTTTAAAGAGGGAAAAACCCATTTGCCACCACCCTGACAGGCCCTGTGTAAGGCCTCTTATCGATGTGCTATAACATAGATACATTGATAAGGTACTTTGGGTTTTTTCTTGTGAAGATACGTAATGTGACCTCCTATGCGAGCGACTGGCTGCGAGCTGGATTATACAGAGCTCATACTCTCTGTGTAATAATTAAGCATGGAGAAGGACCAGTGATTAATGTCACAGTAAGAGGCTGATTTATCCGCAATGTCCCAGACCCGTGTGATTTATTACAGCGCAGGTCATAGCCCCTCAATCACAATTTATTTTCAGCATTTATATACTGCTGGTATAGGGCTTTCTGCGAGCTACCGGAAACTAAAGGGGGAAAAAAAAAATCAAATATAATAATGAATGCTTTCCTGGCTCTGCTGGAGAGGGACCAATTTAAAGGACCAGAAACCTAAGGATCTCGGTTTGTCTCCATTGTATTTAAAGGCTATATGTGTAGACACAAGGAGGCAACTAGCTTGTATTTATTTAGTTTAACTTCAACACCCAGTATAACATATGTTAGTTCCAACGTTAAGCTAAGTTTCTTTAGCCTATTTATTAAACTGGACGCGATATGTTGTGTCGACATAATCTGAATGCTGACATGCAACACATCTACATTGGCCACAGTGACACTCATGTTGACATAATTAGAATGTTGACAACACATCCCTGGTGGTCTAGTTGTGACTTACCTGTGTCGGCGAGTCCAGCGGTTATGTCCTGATGAATTCAGGTGGATTTTGCCGCCCTTCTGTCGGTGAGTATATTGCTAACTGCTAACTATCCATCTAGTGCCTAACCCTAACCCCCCTCCAGTAGCCTAACCCTTACCCTTCCTCTAGTGTCCAATCCTAACCTTCCCCCTAGTGCCTAACCCCCCTCCCGTAGCCTAACCCTTCCTCTAGTGTCCAATCCTAACCTTCCCCGTAGTGCCTAACCCCCCTCCCGTAGCCTAACCCTAACCCTTCCTCTAGTGTCCAATCCTAACCTTCCCCCCTAGTGCCTAACCCTAATCCTCACCTCCCATAGTCTAACCCTCTCCCTTGTGCCTAACCCTAACAGTCCCCTAGTGCCTAACCCAAACCCCCCTCCCGTAGCCTAACCCTTACCCTTCCTCTAGTGCCCAATCCTAACCTTCCCCGTAGTGTCTAACCCCCCTCCCGTAGCCTAACCCTTACCCTTCCTCTAGTGTCCAATCCTAACCTTCCCTGTAGTGCCTAACCCCCCTCCCGTAGCCTAACCCTTACCCTTCCTCTAGTGTGCAATCCTAACCTTCCCCGTAGTGCCTAACCCCCCTCCCGTAGCCTAACCCTTACCCTTACTCTAGTGTCCAATCCTTACCTTCCCCGTAGTGCCTAACCCCCCTCCCGTAGCCTAACCCTTACCCTTCCTGTAGTGTCCAATCCTAACCTTCCCCGTAGTGCCTAACCCCCCTCCCGTAGCCTAACCCTTACCCTTCCTCTAGTGTCCAATCCTAACCTTCCCCGTAGTGCCTAACCCCCCTCCTGTAGCCTAACCCTTACCCTTCCTCTAGTGTCCAATCCTAACCTCCCCCGTAGTGCCTAACCCCCCCTCCCGTAGCCTAACCCTTACCCTTCCTCTAGTGTCCAATCCTAACCTTCCCCCTAGTGCCTAACCCTAATCCTCACCTCCCATAGTCTAACCCTCCCCCTTGTGCTTAACCCTAACACTCCCCTTGTTCCTAACCCACCCCCTAGTGCCTATCCCTAACATACCCCTTGTTCCTAACCCACCCCTTAGTGCCTATCCCTAACATACCCCTTGTTCCTAACCCTCATCCCTATTGCCTAGCCCTAACCCTCACTTCCCGTAGCCTAACCCTAAACCCCCCTAATGCCTAAACCTAACTTTCCCCCTAGTGCCTAACCCTCCCCTGCCATAGCCTAACCCTAACCTTCCCCCTAGTGCCTAACCATCCCCTCTAGTAGTCTAATCCTAACCTTCCCCCTAGTGCCTAACCCTAATCATCCATCTAGTGCCTAACCCTTCCCTCCCATACCCTAACCCTCTCCCTATTGCCTAACCCTGTCCTTCCCCCAGTGCCTAACCCTAACCATCTGACTTGCCTAACTCTCCCCTCTCGTAGCCTAACCCTCCCCTCTCATAGCCTAACCCTATCCTTCCCCCCTCGTACCTACCCATCCCCTAGTGCCTAACCCTAACCGTCCCCCTAGTGCCTAACCCTAACCGTCTCCCTAGTGCCTAACCCTAACCGTCTCCCTAGTGCCTAACCCTAACCGTCTCCCTAGTGCCTAACCCTAACCTTCCCCCTAGTGCCTAACCCTAACATTCCCCCTAGTGCCTAACCCTAACATTCCCCCTAGTGCCTAACCCTAACATTCCCCCTAGTGCCTAACCCTAACATTCCCCCTAGTGCCTAACCCTAACATTCCCCCTAGTGCCTAACCCTAACATTCCCCCTAGTGCCTAACCCTAAACTTCCCTCTAGTGCTTAACTCTAACTTTCCCTCTAGTGCCTAACCCTAACCCTCCCCTCTCATAGCCTAACCCTAACCTTCCCCCTAGTGCCTAACCCTAACCTTCCCCCTAGTGCCTAACCTTCTCCCTAGTGCCTAACCCTAACGCTCCGCTCCTGTAGCCTAACCCTGCCCCTTAGTGCCTAACCCTATCCTTCCCCCTAGTGCCTAACCCTAACCTTCCCCCTAGTGCCTAACCTTAACCTTCCCCCTAGTGCCTAACCCTATCCTTCCCCCTAGTGCCTAACCCTAACCTTCCCCCTAGTGCCTAACCCTAACCTTCCTCCTAGTGCCTAACCCTAACCTTCCCCCTAGTGCCTAACCCTATCCTTCCCCCTAGTGCCTAACCCTAACCTTCCCCCTAGTGCCTAACCCTAACCTTCCTCCTAGTGCCTAACCCTAACCTTCCCCCTAGTGCCTAAACCTAACTCTCCGCTCCTGTAGCCTAACCCTGCCCCCTAGTGCCTAACCCTAACCCTGCGCTCCTGTAGCCTAACCCTGCCCCCTAGTGCCTAACCCTATCCTTCCCCCTAGTGCCTAACCCTAACCCTTCGCTCCTGTAGCCTAACCCTAACCCTGTGTTCCTGTAGCCTATGACTAACCCTCCTCTCCCATAGCCTAACCCTAACCCTGCCCCCTGCAAAATCTCACGGTGTCCGCTGGTCTCTTCGCCGTTCCCCTCAACCCCCGTGCTTTGGAAAGTGACATAGTTATACAGCTTTTATATGCAGTTGTAAAATAACTTCCCACAATTCTGTTGCTGTGTTTTATGTGTCCCTTTAGCTGGTGAGTGCCCTAACCCTCACTTCCCGTAGCCTAACCCTAAACCCCCCTAATGCCTAAACCTAACTTTCCCCCTAGTGCCTAACCCTCCCCTGCCATAGCCTAACCCTAACCTTCCCCCTAGTGCCTAACCATCCCCTCTAGTAGTCTAACCCTAACCTTCCCCCTAGTGCCTAACCCTAACCTTCCCCCTAGTGCCTAACCCTAACCTTCCCCCTAGTGCCTAACCCTAACCTTCCCCCTAGTGCCTAAACCTAACTCTCCGCTCCTGTAGCCTAACCCTGCCCCCTAGTGCCTAACCCTAACCCTGCGCTCCTGTAGCCTAACCCTGCCCCCTAGTGCCTAACCCTATCCTTCCCCCTAGTGCCTAACCCTAACCCTTCGCTCCTGTAGCCTAACCCTAACCCTGTGTTCCTGTAGCCTATGACTAACCCTCCTCTCCCATAGCCTAACCCTAACCCTGCCCCCTGCAAAATCTCACGGTGTCCGCTGGTCTCTTCGCCGTTCCCCTCAACCCCCGTGCTTTGGAAAGTGACATAGTTATACAGCTTTTATATGCAGTTGTAAAATAACTTCCCACAATTCTGTTGCTGTGTTTTATGTGTCCCTTTAGCTGGTGAGTGGTGTCAGGTTTTATAAACGGGCGTAAAAATAGATTGTAAAATACGGCTGAGCGTAACTGCTCTTTATATATAGGATCCGTCAGGACAAATCACATACACAGGTGTATTATATTATCTTAGGAGAACCTATTAGGGAAATGTGGATAGACTGCGGTCCAAAGTATATGAGAAACATTTCCTAAATAAAAGTAAAGAGATTTAAATGGGTTTTCACTTTAAAGTTCTATTTTACACAAGGGGAGATGTATCAATCAAACAAACGGAGGAGTTTCCCATAGCAACCAATCAGCTTATACAGTAGATATTTTATCTAGTAACATTCTATATAAGGATATCCAGAATCCGGTTGCCATGGTCAACTTTTCCCACTTTGTCCTCTTGTTTGATACATCTCCCCCCTAAATCTTTTCCATTCCCAATAAGAGTACTTTGGTGGGTATCTGGTTATATGAGAGGGGGGTAATTTAAAAGCCTTCTGGCTGCTATGTGGGGTCTCCCCTGCTATAGAGAAGGTTAAGCCGCGCCGCAGGTGATTGGCAGATATCTCGGCGAGTCCCCCCGAAATATTCCGTAACACCTTTTTTTCTTTTTTTCCAGCGTTTTGGCTTAAAGTAGCGATCGCTTTACACATACTGTAATTACTAGTACCCATCCCATCCAGGGCACCCCACTCTAATTACCCGCACTTCCTGCCCCCTCTGAGCAATCACATACTGTAATAATTAGTTCCCATCCAGGGCACCCCACTCTAAGGCCATTACCCGCACTTCCTGCCCCCTCTGAGCAATCACATACTGTAATAACTACTACACATCCCATCCAGGGCACCCCACTCTAAGGCCATTACCCGCACTTCCTGCCCCCTCTGAGCAATCACATACTGTAATAACTAGTTTCCATCCAGGGCACCCCACTCTAAGGCCATTACCTGCACTTCCTGCCCCCTCTGAGCAATCACATACTGTAATAACTAGTTCCCATCCCATCCAGGGCACCCCACTCTAAGGCCATTACCTGCACTTCCTGCCCCCTCTGAGCAATCACATACTGTAATTACTAGTTCCCATCCCATCCAGGGCCCCCACTCTAATTACCCGCACTTCCTGCCCCCTCTGAGCAATCACATACTGTAATAACTACTACACATCCCATCCAGGGCACCCCACTCTAAGGCCATTACCTGCACTTCCTGCTCCCTATGAGCAATCACATACTGAAATAACTAGTTCCCATCCCATCCAGGGCACCCCACTCTAATTACCCGCACTTCCTGCCCCCTCTGAGCAATCACATACTGTAATAACTAGTTCTCATCCCATCCAGGGCTCCCCACTCTAATGCCATTACCCGCACTTCCTGCCCCCTCTGAGCAATCACATACTGTAATAACTAGTTTCCATCCAGGGCACCCCACTCTAAGGCCATTACCTGCACTTCCTGCCCCCTCTGAGCAATCACATACTGTAATAACTAGTTCCCATCCCATCCAGGGAACCCCACTCTAAGGCCATTACCTGCACTTCCTGCCCCCTCTGAGCAATCACATACTGTAATTACTAGTTCCCATCCCATCCAGGGCCCCCCACTCTAATTACCCGCACTTCCTGCCCCCTCTGAGCAATCACATACTGTAATAACTACTACACATCCCATCCAGGGCACCCCACTCTAAGGCCATTACCTGCACTTCCTGCTCCCTATGAGCAATCACATACTGAAATAACTAGTTCCCATCCCATCCAGGGCACCCCACTCTAATTACCCGCACTTCCTGCCCCCTCTGAGCAATCACATACTGTAATAACTAGTTCTCATCCCATCCAGGGCTCCCCACTCTAATGCCATTACCCGCACTTCCTGCCCCCTCTGAGCAATCACATACTGTAATAACTAGTTCCCATCCAGGGCACCCCACTCTAAGGCCATTACCCGCACTTCCTGCCCTCTCTGAGCAATCACATACTGTAATAACTAGTTCCCATCCCATCCAGGGCTCCCCACTCTAATTACCCGCACTTCCTGCCCCCTCTGAGCAATCACATACTGTAATAACTAGTTCCCATCCCATCCAGGGCACCCCACTCTAAGGCCATTACCCGCACTTCCTGCCCCCTCTGAGCAATCACATACTGTAATAACTAGTTCCCATCCCATCCAGGGCACCCCACTCTAATTACCAGCGCTTCCTGCCCCCTCTGAGCAATCACATACTGTAATAACTAGTTCCCATCCCATCCAGGGCTCCCCACTCTAATTACCTGCACTTCCTGCCCCCTCTGAGCAATCACATACTGTAATAACTAGTTCCCATCCCATCCAGGGCACCCCACTCTAATTACCAGCGCTTCCTGCCCCCTCTGAGCAATCACATACTGTAATAACTACTACACATCCCATCCAGGGCTCCCCACTCTAATTACCCGCACTTCCTGCCCCCTCTGAGCAATCACATACTGTAATAACTAGTTCCCATCCCATCCAGGGCACCCCACTCTAAGGCCATTACCTGCACTTCCTGCCCCCTCTGAGCAATCACATACTGTAATTACTAGTTCCCATCCCATCCAGGGCCCCCCACTCTAATTACCCGCACTTCCTGCCCCCTCTGAGCAATCACATACTGTAATAACTACTACACATCCCATCCAGGGCACCCCACTCTAAGGCCATTACCTGCACTTCCTGCTCCCTATGAGCAATCACATACTGAAATAACTAGTTCCCATCCCATCCAGGGCACCCCACTCTAATTACCCGCACTTCCTGCCCCCTCTGAGCAATCACATACTGTAATAACTAGTTCTCATCCCATCCAGGGCATCCCACTCTAGTGCCATTACCCGCACTTCCTGCCCCCTCTGAGCAATCACATACTGTAATAACTAGTTCCCATCCAGGGCACCCCACTCTAATGCCATTACCCGCACTTCCTGCCCCCTCTGAGCAATCACATACTGTAATAACTAGTTCCCATCCAGGGCACCCCACTCTAAGGCCATTACCCGCACTTCCTGCCCTCTCTGAGCAATCACATACTGTAATAACTAGTTCCCATCCCATCCAGGGCTCCCCACTCTAATTACCCGCACTTCCTGCCCCCTCTGAGCAATCACATACTGTAATAACTAGTTCCCATCCCATCCAGGGCACCCCACTCTAAGGCCATTACCCGCACTTCCTGCCCCCTCTGAGCAATCACATACTGTAATAACTAGTTCCCATCCCATCCAGGGCACCCCACTCTAAGGCCATTACCTGCACTTCCTGCCCCCTCTGAGCAATCACATACTGTAATAACTAGTTCCCATCCCATCCAGGGCTCCCCACTCTAATTACCTGCACTTCCTGCCCCCTCTGAGCAATCACATACTGTAATAACTAGTTCCCATCCCATCCAGGGCACCCCACTCTAATTACCCGCACTTCCTGCCCCCTCTGAGCAATCACATACTGTAATAACTCGTTCCCATCCCATCCAGGGCACCCCACTCTAAGGCCATTACCCGCACTTCCTGCCCCCTCTGAGCAATCACATACTGTAATAACTAGTTCCCATCCCATCCAGGGCACCCCACTCTAATTACCCGCACTTCCTGCCCCCTCTGAGCAATCACATACTGTAATAACTCGTTCCCATCCCATCCAGGGCACCCCACTCTAAGGCCATTACCCGCACTTCCTGCCCCCTCTGAGCAATCACATACTGTAATAACTAGTTCCCATCCCATCCAGGGCCCCCCACTCTAATTACCCGCACTTCCTGCCCCCTCTGAGCAATCACATACTGTAATAACTAGTTCCCATCCCATCCAGGGCACCCCACTCTAAGGCCATTACCCGCACTTCCTGCCCCCTCTGAGCAATCACATACTGTAATAACTAGTTCCCATCCCATCCAGGGCACCCCACTCTAATTACCCGCACTTCCTGCCCCCTCTGAGCAATCACATACTGTAATAACTACTACACATCCCATCCAGGGCTCCCCACTCTAAGGCCATTACCCGCACTTCCTGCCCCCTCTGAGCAATCACATACTGTAATAACTAGTTCCCATCCCATCCAGGGCACCCCACTCTAAGGCCATTACCCGCACTTCCTGCCCCCTCTGAGCAATCACATACTGTAATAACTCGTTCCCATCCCATCCAGGGCACCCCACTCTAATTACCAGCGCTTCCTGCCCCCTCCGAGCAATCACATACTGTAATAACTAGTTCCCATCCCATCCAGGGCACCCCACTCTAAGGCCATTACCCGCACTTCCTGCCCCCTCTGAGCAGTCACATACTGTAATAACTAGTTCCCATCCCATCCAGGGCACCCCACTCTAATTACCCGCACTTCCTGCCCCCTCTGAGCAATCACATACTGTAATAACTACTACACATCCCATCCAGGGCTCCCCACTCTAATTACCAGCGCTTCCTGCCCCCTCTGAGCAATCACATACTGTAATAACTAGTTCCTTTCCCATCCAGGGCACCCCACTCTAAGGCCATTACCCGCACTTCCTGCCCCCTCTGAGCAATCACATACTGTAATAACTAGTTCCCATCCCATCCAGGGCCCCCCACTCTAATTACCAGCGCTTCCTGCCCCCTCCGAGCAATCAGATAGTTGTCTAGAAGCATCAACTTTTTTCCGAAGACGCCTTTGCAGGCCCGACGTTGTAATATTCAGCCATTGTGACATAAAACTTCCAATTTCCTCGCTAGCAATTAAGATGACTGACATCTGACACTAGATATAACATAGAGTTATGCTAACTATTATTTTTCTCTCAGAGCGCTATCCCTTTTTTTTTTAAAAAAAGATTAAAAGTGAAATGTCGTCTTCTACTGCCTGCCAGGGCGGACGTTTTTGTAGCAGACGTAGACAAAAGACAGGGGGGATAAAAATCAAGCTAATGAGTCAAGTCGTGAACAAAACCCAGCGCCAGTCGCCATAAAGACTGTAACTTTTTAGAAGGAATTGAGAACTTCTTACACGGGTAACCTTTGTGGGCCATACAATTCTATTTCAACCTTTTCATTTTACATTGAAGGTTTTTTTTTTTTTTAACATCATTTTAACTATTACAAGACTCTCATTTACATGACAATTCCCAGCTATTAGTTTCCACACAGCTTCATCTGTAGCACGGAAACCGTCCCTGTTTCGGGCGTTTGGGGAGGGGTATTGCTAAACTCTTGCAGTAAATTTCAGCCTAATTGTATCCCCGAACTGTGCAAAAATACTTTTATGCTTACACAATGGAATCCTGCATTGTTCTTCCACCCGCGTTTAATCCGGTTTATAACGTGGACCTGTCAGTGACTTGGAGGTGAGAGGGATATCAATGTGGTAGCGGCCGGCAAGCAACTTCGGAAGGATAGAGTAAACATCACTGTTTTGGATCATTCTCCTGTGCAAATCATTACATTATATTTCTAAGTTAATCTAAGTTCAAATTTGCGAGGAAAGAAACCTTTTTAGTTGCGGCTTACGCAGTTCTCCCTGGTGTGTTATTTGTGTTACAGCTGATTAACGGAGGGGAGGACGTGTTGATTTTCTACAATGACCGAGCTTCGTTCCCCATCCTCCTCCAAATGATGTGCTCGGAACGAGACCGGGCCGACGAAGGTGGATCCCTGGCGTATCACATCACCCTGGTGGAGCTGCTGGCAGCTTGTACCGAAGGCAAGAATGTCTACACCGAGATCAAGTGCAACTCGCTCCTGCCCCTGGATGATATTGTCAGGGTAGTGACACACGACGACTGTATACCTGAGGTAGGCAGCGACCTGGGGATACGCCATCACCTACAGTGCAGGTCACCGGTATTCCGCCTGTCCGTTCTCCTGGAGGTGGTGGCGTCACGGCGGCGTGACACGGTAGAGATTGTGCATTTATAGAGTGTTGTGGTCTTGATTATTTCCCTCCCTCAAATTGACCGGCCGCTTGCTTATGTTTTGCTAGTGTCACCGTGTGGCCTGTACGTTCAATATGAGGCTTTTTACTCCAACTAAATACACTTGGGTACATGAATATTGGCTAATCTTACACCACGGCAACCATAACTGTGTGTAGGTGGCCAGCGCACTTTAATAGAATCTACAAAGTGTTCATTCATTATTTTGAAAAGTAATATTAAATCATTGGATTTATGAGGTAAAACTGCAAGAGAATCGGCTGTTTGTATGAATCTTTTAATCTGTTATAAATGTCTACTTATTTTTTTAACTATCGGACAGGACTATCGCCATTAGCGTGGAGACTTTTTTTTCCAGGGGACAGATCTGTGTAAGCTGGATGGCACTACGTCATTGGTCAGTTTCCACCGATATCCTACTGGATGCTGCGTCATAACACTAGTGACTTAGGGGCAGATGTACTAAGCTGTGGAAAGTGATAAACCACCAACCAATCAGCTCCTAACTGTCATTTTTCAAACACAGTAACATGGCAGTTAGGAGCAGAGGGGCTGGTAGTTTATCACTCTCCACTATATCACTTTCCAGAGCTTAGTACATCTCCCCTTAGGAACAAAAAGAGTGCAAGGACCTGCTCAGTTATAGCAGGGGAACTGGGGGGATAAGACCGGGCTCCTGTTTTTTGGCTTTTTGTGTGAGGGAGGAGAGCTGTCATGTGTAGCATTTTTTCCAAGCAGCCTCAAAGCTGGAACTATTTGCTTCAGTCTCCAACATACATCTCGGAGGTAGCCATTTTGTAAGCTGAATCGATATGCCTGACACTGCAGCCTGTCCGCTCAGCAGGAACCGATACCTCATGAGTATCGGTCATGCTTCATGTTGGTCACAAAGTGTGTCTCTCAATTAATATGCTGACTTCATGAAAACGGACAAAGCTGACAAAATGGCTGCCTCCACTTCTAGCAGGTGTTTGGTGCCTTCAAGGTTCGTCGTCAGCGGCAGATGGGATTATAATGTGGATTTATTTTTCCTATGGGAACTGAATTTATCAGTTGGACTCTTAACTAGCGATGTGCAGACGGTTGCTTTCCCTGCTAGGTAGAACTTAGAGTTGTTTTTCAGGATTCCTTTTGAAGTCAGATGTTCTGTCCTGTTGTTCTAGAAGGACTGTGAGATCCCCGTCTCACCAATAGCAATTCTGTATTCTCAGGTCAAAATTGCCTATGTGAACTTTGTCAACCATTGTTACGTGGACACCGAGGTAGAGATGAAAGAAATTTATACCAGCAACCACATCTGGAAACTATTTGAGAATTTCCTCGTTGACATGGCGAGGGTGAGTTACATGTAATCACAAGCTAGCACAAACTGTCCAGTCCCTATGTCCTATGACACTGAATCCAACTAAAGCATTATCTGCAGTTATTCTTGTTAACCACATAACTGGCGTGGTCACATGGGCTGCGAACGCAGCCAATGGTGCTTCAGCGGACAAGGGGCCTGATTCAGAGCCGTTCGCTATTTGCGGTCGTTCGTTCAAAAACAAGGGGTGGCTATTCAAATGAACCGTTCGCACATTGCAGTCTGTTCCCACCTCTAAGTCTGAATGAGCGAGCAAAACATACGCTCGTTTATTTGATAAAAACGCCCCCTGGCCGCTCGCACCATACGTCATGTCCGCTATTTATTAGATTAATCGAGTACATCGTACAGCGTATGAACTGCTCGCTATTCTTGTGGTTGGTGTTTTCAACCGCTATTTTGCGAGCAGTTCTGAGTTAAAAAAAAACAAGTGACGTGGTCAATGACGCTGCTGGATTAATTATGCACACCCATAAAACGCCCGTTTTGACCTTTAAGCACGCCTGCGTTCTGATCTCCACTCCCCGTTTTCAAGCACCTTCCCCTGTTACCACCCACATACGCCTCCTCATGTCACTCAAAATAGCAGGCACTCGCTATATTGCGTACAAACGATTTTCAGCCGCACTGACTGGTTCGCGCATGCGTACTAAAAACCGTACGTATGCGCAGATGTGCGAACATCGCTCGGAACGAGCGTACTGCCGCTAGCGAGTGGCTCTGAATGAGGGCCAAGGTGCGACCGCACCGCTGTGTGTTTTTTTAAAAAGGAAATCCGTTCTACACATTTGCAGAACGGATCTCCTATGACTCCCGGACTCTCATGCGCACTCGGCAATTTCTGACCGGTTTTGCCGGAAAAAAAATCGTCACTTAAGTGGTTTTCATATATAATTTGGCTTCATTAAAGGTCCATCCAATTTATTATTGTTTTTTTTTTTTTTTTAAATTATGTCACATTATCTGTAATGAAATTAAATCACTTGTCAATTTTAAATGCCTTATGTATGAAATACAGCATTTACTAATGAAATGTTTTAAATCATAAACTTAGCTGAATCTGGATCCCTCCCACCTACTTGCTCTGACACATATATCACATAAGACCTTAGCAGGCAGCCAACCGTTATCACCCAAAGCTGCCCTCAATCTGGAACATTGTTAATGCTGCAATGAAGCGGGTGCATTGAAATGCTTTATTTCAGCCATAAGGTACCCCCCTCTTCCCCCCCTCAATCTGCCCACTTGTTTCCATGAGGTGCGTTCGTATTTATGGGTTTTATAGATGGCCTTATGTGTATTTTGGGGGGTGGGTAAACCTTTGTGCCTGCTGGTATTTATTTTTAAGTTTTTTTTTTTTTTTAAATAGACTTTTTTAAAAATAATTTTACACTTTCTCAGAGTTTACGTCATTTTTTTTTCCTTCTTGGTCTCCATGGGAAATGTAAATCTGTGCTGAACTGCGGATCTTCCTGGAAGATGGAGCCCCCTGAAGCTGCAGTAATTCTCAGTTACTTTGGGTAGCGCAGATTGTAGACGGTTTATGTGAGATGTGCACTGTGTAATGATTGTGTCTTGATTGCTCTTCATGGAAGGTTTGTAATACAACCACCGACCGGAAACATGCCGACACGGCGCTGGAGAAGTACGTGACCGAGGCGGTGATGAACATTGTCAGCGGCTTCTTCAACTCGCCGTTCTCCGATAACAGCACCAGCCTCCAGGTGAGATGAGGGAGAATGGTTACGAGCCGCTGTTTAATGTGCACCCTTAACTAACACGGCGTCCGGGCAGCCATGTGTGCGCTGAACCAATATTATCGCAGATACACCAGGGACCATTGCAGCAAAATTGAGGGGTGATTGACTTTATCATATATGGACACTAGAGCTGTTCACCTGGCAGTGACTCTAAGGGGGACTGTTTTTCCAAAAACTTCTAAATGAGACAAGTGGAGGTGTTGCCCGTTGCATTTGCGCTGAACGCTGTGTGGTGCACGGCGCTGCCAGGTTGGGGAAAAGTGTGGGGAATCGGGTCTCCTCTGAAAGCTTGCATTACCAGATACAGCCACACTAACACCCAGTTTACGTTGGCGTCTCTCCACTCCTGCCCTAAGGATGCACGTTTATTAACCCTTTACTAGGAAAGGCTGGTTTATTAAAGTTTGGGATAAAGGGGTGTGAAAATAAACTTTGCCCGAGTTCCAAAACATTTGCTTTACCTTTTGCTTCCTCGCGTGGCTCTTAGAAAACCGTACCTGTCCTGAAAAATAAAACAAAACTTTTTTGTAAAGTTAAAACAACAAAAAAAATAAAACCTATTACTGGTAAATCAGTCGCGTCATAATTATGTGAGAATTTTTAATTATTATTATTATTATTGTTCAATTCTAAGGCGCCACAAGGGTTCGGTGGGGCCGTACAAAGGGATAAAACTAACGGCCGGATACAAGAGGGCAGACTTATACAGACACAGTATAGAAGTCCACATACATACCCATCATTTCAGTGTGCAGTTAGTATAATTATGTAGAAAAGACAAAGGGGAGAGAGCAATTTTTAGCGATTTTTTATTTTTTTTTTGCTACTGCGCATGCGTAAAAGTTGCTAAAAAGTTGCATAAGTCCCGCGGCGTGTACTCACGAAGTTGCAATTTAAACGCACAGTATTGTAAATGCACCCGGCATTCTTAGCCGGTGGCTATTCAGACGCACGGAGATGGGCGTACCCTGGGAGTGTCGAGGGCGTGTTTCGCTGAAGTGGGATTCTAGCATGGGGCTGGCGCAAGTTTTGATGGCGCGACAACTCAGAATGAGGCCCATTGTGAGAAGAAGAAACAGGAGGGGAGAGAGTGCTCAGCAATAAACAGACTCTCTCCGCCTAACTCTGCAAACCGCCTCTGGCCATGAAGGGGTTAAGCCGTCCTGTCTGCAGAATAAGACAATAGATGAAGCTGTTTCTACACAATAATCCCCTTAAACGATTGATCTGTTACTTTCAGACATCCTTCCTCTCATCAGTCAACGTTGTTCCAAACCTCCTTAATTTCTCTCACCCGCCAGCCTCCTGCGTGGACGCGACTGCTCATTTCATCCGACCGTTACGCCCCGGCAGCCCCCGATCATTGTTAGGAGCCTTAATTGTCCATGTTTTCACATTGCGATCGGTCAATTATTAAAGCCAGGCGATATTTAAATGCATTCAGGGCCGCGGCGTTTAGCCAGATTAATGAACAGCTGGACGCATCTATCAGGGCTGGAAACGCGTTCCTGGAATACAGATTCCCACTCAAGGTAGTTTCATCTTTTCCCTGATTATCAGCGATTAATTAGGAGGACGACAGCCCACGAATGAAGAATGAACCCGCTATCTGGAAAGTTGGGTGGCTCTCGTCACAGACCCTAAGTAGCCTCCGTCCTTCTTGTGAGTTTGTTTCCACCTGTTGTGTCAGGATTTCGTCCAGATAATTCCGTGGTGCAGATTGAATTGCCCGCGAGCTGCCGTCGCGGCATTTCTCTGCCCATCACGGTAGGCTTCTGTAGTTAACGCGTGAAGCCGCCAGAACGGGTCCTGGCTGCATCTACGCCAATTGAATGTGCCACAGTTTATCACGGCATGACCGTGTTTTTAGTAATCTTGCTATAAAACTGCGCAAATGAGCACTCCGTACTTTTACCTCTAATGGTGCATACACACGATCAGATTTTTTCTTCAGATATGGACGATAACGATTTAAAAATCGTTCAGTCGTTCATATCTGATGGAAAATCGTTCATATCTGACATGCCTGAACGATGGACGATCAACGATGCGCGTTCCCGTTTGTCAGATAACGATATCTGACATCTGATGGGTTTGCAGTCAGACTTGGACGATTCCATTCATTTTAATGCAGTCAAAAATCGTTCAATCGTTCAAATCGTTCAAAACCTGGTCAAATCGTTCAAATCGTTCAAATCGTTTAGTCGTTCAGTCGTTCATCTGACAAATCTGACAAGTCTGACAAATCTGACCGTGTGTACGCTCCATAATGGTGCATACACACGATCAGATTTTTTCTTCAGATATGGACGATAACGATTTAAAAATCGTTCAGTCGTTCATATCTGATGGAAAATCGTTCATATCTGACATGCCTGAACGATGGACGATCAACGATGCGCGTTCCCGTTTGTCAGATAACGATATCTGACATCTGATGGGTTTGCAGTCAGACTTGGACGATTCCATTCATTTTAATGCAGTCAAAAATCGTTCAATCGTTCAAAACTTTGGTCAAATCGTTCAAATCGTTTAATCGTTCAGTCGTTCATCTGACAAATCTGACAAGTCTGACAAATCTGACCGTGTGTACGCTCCATTAAGCTGCATACACACACAACGATTTTATGAACGATTTTATGAACGATTTCATGAACGATTTTCTGTCAGATTATCTGTCAGATTTTTTAAAGTGTAATGAACTATTTTTTTGAACTACAAACGATTTTTGCATATTCCCTTAATGAAAATCGTTCAGTTGACAAGTCTGACTGAACTACAAACTACAAACGTGAATGCGCATGAACGATAATCGTTCATCGTTTGACTCAGAAAGTGAACGATTTTTTCAAGCAATTATCGTTAAACGATATCGTTTAACGATAATCGTTCGAAAAATCGTTGTGTGTGTGTGTATGCAGCTTTACTGTTAACGTCACACTATATTCCATTTTATGCTGTATGCGGCACTGAACTGAAAATGCACATTGGCCTATATATAAAACAAACAAACACATGTATGCCTGGCAGCCAGGTGTCTACGAGATTTATTAGTATTAACCCAATAGGTTTCTGCTTACACAGATGGCGCCTTCTGTACATAACTACCTGGTATTCTCTCCGCAGACCCATCAGCCGGTCTTTATCCAGCTCCTTCAGTCAGCGTTTCGGATTTACAACTGTACGTGGCCAAACCCGGCTCAGAAATCCTCCGTGGAATCGTGCATAAAAACACTGGCAGAAGTGGGTACGTGCGCTGGGTGTTCTGAACATCTCCCCATAATAAGACCAGATACTGGCTTGTGTACAGATTATCTTCATTTGTAATTGTAATATGCCCCAATACGTTCCCCTCATGGACTGGGCCACAGTTCCCACCTTAATGATTTGATGTTTTTGAAAAAATTTGCTTTCCGAAATGTCGGTTTACCGCGGATCTATCCGCAAAGGTTTGGTGTGTGCTCGTGTACACTTGTAGTATCGCTAAATGCTATTTTTATTTTAGATTTTTTTATTGTTAGGATATGGTGACCAGCACGTGACGGTTAAATAACATAAAAGGAACTATAATAATTTTATTGCTCATCAGTAATTTTGATTCTCCGCGCTTAGATGAATCATTGTGCTATAATTTTGCTAATGATCCCCCCTTCCCCCTAAAAGCAAAGAATCGGGGGATAGCGATTCCCGTGGATCTGGACAGTCAGGTGAATACGCTCTTCCTGAAGAGTCATTCCAACATGGTGCAGAGAGCGGCGATGGGCTGGAGGATGACTGCGCGCACCGGGCCCCGCTTTAAAGACGTCCTCGGTGGCCCGGCTTGGGACTACAGGAACATCATAGAGAAGCTGCAGGTGAGGGGTGTTATATTAAGTGTCTATCACACCTCATTGTTCTATTAGCGTAATCACAGCCTGACTTTACCGGAACCACATAATAAATATCTTAACGTTTCCGGGTGCAAACCTGGCGGTAATCGACTCCAACGCAATGTTATGCCGATGGAGTGGAATCTTTATTTCTATTAACCTACATTATTTTATTTTTTTTATTGGAAAAAGTTCAATCAGGAGTTCTTTACATTCACATATATTTATAAAATATTTAATAAAATCATCCAAATGAGGGTAATTCAATAACAACAAATTAAAATGATGATGTTTAATATAAGGTTGAAATCAAGGGGGAAACTTTTCTCCTATGCATGTCAGGCTTCCTGTCTTTGAACCTTTTAAAGGGCTATGCAGGGAGCTTCTCAGAGGCTAAAGTATCCGCTAAGAGGGCACCATATCACAGTCTGTCTATCTATCTGTGTCTGTGTCTCTCTCTATATGCAAAAGATAAAGTTATTAATAAAACTAGGAGTTATGTTATCCATATACACAAGTGACATCACTACTCACAGAAATACAAAGACATTACGAGACCCTCTGTTACGTTTGCAGGATGTGGTGGCCTCGCTGGAGCAGCAGTTTAGCCCCATGCTGCTGGCGGAGTTCTCAGTACTTGTTGATGTTCTGCACAGTCCGGAGCTTCTGTTTCCCGATGGGAGTGACGCGCGGATCCGATGTGGGGCTTTCATGTCCAAGTAAGTGCACTCTCTACCGCAAACTATAATTATCCCGCACAGCAAACCCTACTTCTTTGTTTGTCTATTAGTGGGAGCTGCCATGTATGTCCGCTTCACTGCTGATATAAATGCAAAATGAGACACTTCAATAAAACAGCGCCACCCGGTGTCACGATATTATAATTACAATGTAGAACGCCTGCTTGTCTCTACCAAGCAGTAGGCCTGGTTCTGAGATGTACGAGATCTCACAGCCGCTGCGTCTTTGTGATAATGCGCTATGGCCGCAGAAGGCGACTACTGCCGACGTCACAGATCTGAGGGCTGCATCCAAAGACGCATCGGATCACTCTGTTACCATCAGTCATCTGAGTAACCCTCAGTGTTTTCCCGCTGCCAGGGCCAGTGAAGGAGGAGACACTGGCCTTGTCACGTAGAAATCACATCTGACACTCCCCCATTTTTGAGAAAGCTGTTCGCCGCCGCCCGGTCCACGCTCCCCATGCGGCCACGGCGTGTCAATCATTGTGGGACTTAGGGAGCACTCCGAGCAGTCTCGCAGAACGAGATCTGCACATGCGCAGAGCGCCGTCTGCATTTGCGCAGATCTCACACCATCGGAGATGTAACTAAGCCGTCCGGTTTGCTGGTACCTCTGAATTGGGCCCAATAACCTTTTAAACTAATACCCCGTTTACACCGCAGCTAAAACCCAGGTTATTGCCGGGTTAACCAAGGTCGCTGCTCGGTGTAAAAGGGGTCAGGGTTGGATTTCCAAGCGCCAACAGAAGTGTTCCACCGCACCCGGGTGCAGTGTGGACGGCGCCGACCCGGGAATAACCCAGGACGGTGCCACATGTTCCAAATCCCGGGTCAGACCCGTTTTTAAGGGGTATAAGTCATGTGAGTACCTCTGGGCCTGATTCAGACCCGGACGCTAAGCCGCGATCGCTCGCTGCCAAAAAGGGCAGATCGCTCAAATTTTGCGATCGCACTGTGTTGGCGTAAGGACGTCCTCTATGTCTTATAGAGAGACGGCAGAGAGTGTACGCCGGTAAATATAGCCGCCCACTTTCCTTTCATAACACACGTCATCTCCAGGAGGTGTATGATTAATCGGTAACATCGAGAGCCGTCGGCAGCACGCAGCGCTTGAGTTAGACCCTACCCCACCGCAAGCACTGCGATCACTGCAGGCTGAAATACAACCAGGTGACGTGTACAATGACGCTTCCATGCTAATTATGCACACCAATAAAACTCCGTTTTGACGCCCAGACACGCCTGCGTTCGCAGCACCACTCCCCCATTCACAAGCACCTTCCCCTGTTACCGCCCACAAACTGCGCTATCTGTCACTCAAGGTAGCGTTCAGTCTTTGTGCTATGAATGCACGATTCCTGATCGCAGTGACTGGCTTGCGCACTGCGATGGATACGCTGACGGGCGACAATTAGCCCATAGCGAGCGAACGCAGCTTAGCGTCCGGGTCTGAATCAGGTCCTCTGTGTAAATCAGACACAGCCACCCAGTAATATTTAGCTGCTGTTTGTCTTCATACCCTGAAGCAGCCACTCTGGCAGTTTCTTTTGGAAATTAACTGGTTTTCGGAAAAGTGTTGATCTTCCTGAATAATTTATTTCTAGATTGAGAAAAAAAAAATGGTAAAGTTTGTTGAAGTGGAAAAAGTTGTTTTTTTTCTACATTTTTTTTTTTTTCTACATTTTTTTTTTTTTTCTACATTTTTTTTTTTCCCACATTTTTTTTTCTACATTTTTTTTTTTTATATATATATTTGATTAATACCCCTTTACTAACTAGCAGGACTATGCTAGGCGGCTTCCAATTCAACAAACTTTAAAAAATGTTCTCCTTAAATCAATTATAAACCTTTCTGGCGCTAAGTAATTCCCCGGCGACAAAACAGTCACAGTTTGCATGAAAAAGTTTAATATCGAGTCTTGTGCCGCCCAGCGACCGCTGAATGGCTCTTTAAACTTGCCGATGAAAAGCTAACAAATGCAATTTCACAGGTTGATTAATCACACAAAGAAACTGATGGAGAAAGAAGAGAAGCTTTGTATCAAAATACTTCAAACGTTGCGAGAAATGCTAGACAAGAAAGACAGCTTCATCGAGCAGGTACGGGGCTGGGTATTATACACGGCACTATTAGATGCGGGGAACCTGCGTGTGGCTTTCTCCTAATTCATTGTCGCAGCCAGGCGCACCATAATTACACCTCCGTATGCGTTCGCTGCCTGTTTCTATGGGTCTAGAGAAACAACTCGCTGAGAAAACGGCTTAAGTACCAAGATTAAATGGCAACAGCTCCGCTGTTACTGTACCTGTGTTTCTAATGTGTCTTTATAGGTGTCGTGAACTAAAGAGCAATCTAGTATCTGCCATTAAATGGGGTTCTGCCTTCAGGTGGCTGTAGTGGCTTGTCTGTGCCCTCCAGGGATTTGTACTAAATATCCAACTTTATCATTCTGACTTCTCTCTCTGCCATTCAGCCTTGTATTTATATGAGTAAGTGGAGCTGCTTTTCTGTCCTTATGATATGACATAAAGCTGAGCAGAACTAGATCATGTCACAGGGCAGCAAGACAGAAAGAGCTTTGCCTGATGATACATTGAAGTAGCTGAAAAGCACAGAAAGGAATGAAAAGCTAAAATAATACATTTTCACTCGTTTATTTTTGTGTGATAAAAGCAGGATACATGAAAACCTACGTTAATCTGGTTTATTTAACAAAATACATTGCTTTATCTTTCTGGCTCCGTGCAATGTTTTTTAAGACATTACTTTACGTGATCTGTTTTGCATAACTTCTCGCGATGCCGCCATGTCTCTCGCAGTGGGCGGAGCTTTCCTGTATGTAGATTTCCTGATTACACTTAATTTTTCTCCAACATATCTGTCCGTCTATCTTACTTCATTTCTGTTAATAATAGCCATTTATTGACATTATTTATTTGTAAACAATTACGTGTATAATGCCATCGTGTTCCATTGCGCTGTATAATAGGGAACAAAACAGTAATAGAACAGTACTAAAACAAGACTTGGTAATACCAGACAGACAGAGAGGTTCGAGGGCCCTGCTCGCAAACTTACACTCTATAGGGATATAAGGTTTAATACTTGAGGGTAGATTTACTAAAGTTTCTAAAGCAGACAAGTGGTTTTGTCGTAGCAAGCAATCGGATTTAGTCTATCATTTCTCTGTTGCATTCTAGAAAGTGATAGACCAGATCTAATTGGTTGCTATAGGCAACACCACGATGGTGTTCACTCTAGGACCGGCAGCAGGCAGGGCGCCGGACCTAGAGCAAGGGCACTTCTGCGCCCGAAAAGGGGACATGGCCAATGAAAAGGGGGCGTGTCTTTATGATGCATCCCCTTTTCGTCACTCTTGGGGGCTTGCCTGGCACTTACGGACATACCGGGCAGCCCCCAAGCGATGCGGTCACTGTGAATGGTTGCCGGGTGCATGCATCAATTTACCGGCGGTGACCACTGCTCTGCCGTTTTCCCCACCCGCGGGACACTGCGGTCCGCAGGTGGAGGACAAAACCCGCAGGCTGTTTCAGCGGGGCGCCGTGCTGGAGGGCATGGTGCTTTCTGCCCTTCAGAAATAGGGCAGGGTGTGGCGTCCCGCTGAAACAACCTAGCGGGAACGCTACACAACATGCCTGCTTTAGACGTTTTAGTAAAGCTTACCCCTTACTGCATATATGCTTGTTTTTTTGGAATGTCCAGGAGACTCCCAAATTCTGCGAAAGGCTTCATGGTGGCCATGTTGAATCTCGTCATTTGACGCTGCAATGACGCATCTAGATACCATGTGCAAAAGACATCCCACTTAGATCTGCCGGAGGGGAGGCGAAGTTGTCAAAAATTACATTGTGCTCTCTCCAATAACAAATATCACTACCCTCACTGTGGGGGTATAGGGAGCAGCCGTTGTTGTTATTGGAGGATGTCACAGTAGGGATTTTCCTCTTGCAAAGCTCCGGCTGTTGCCGCTGAATCTGATTAAATGCAGCTATGAAATACAGCTCTGTTGAAATCGATGGCATCTGACCATTACCTGGCAGGCAAAGTCTATTCCCAGCCATTAATCAGCCATTGCAGATGCTCTTTCCTCTCTCTTCAGGTCAGGCCTTCAAGTCGCGGGAAAATGCTACATTTTTAGAGTTGTGATTGGTTGGGCCTGATAGCTCCTAAAGCTGGGCGCACACTGTATGATGTATCGTACGATATATCATTCCAATGCGCATCGTAACGATATATCGTACCAATCGTATATAGTGTGCGCGCGATCCGTTGTTCCCAGAGGCCGTTCACTGCGTCATCCCATCTGCTGTCCTGCACTGATGATGGGACGATGCAATTAGCGACGCGGTGCTGTTGCATGCAGCATGTAACGATACATCGCGCCATCGTATGGCGGATCCTGTAGTGTGTACAACGCATCGCTGGGCCACACCATTGTATGGTGTGTAGCCAGCTTTAGTCGCTCCTGGAAATAAACTCGGCTGACAATTCGCCAATGTGATACTATCTCTCAAGTGAATAGGGCCTCTAAACGCTGTAGGCACTAGTGACAGCACTGAGGAACGAGGCGCCATGCGCTGGACCCGCCCACTGTATGTGCAGGCAACAGGCAATTCTATCACAGTTATTTCATTATATTCATTGTATGTTTATACATTATTATTATCAAGATAATGTGTCTACAGACCTCTCCCAAGCTGTACCGGACGTAATGACCACACTGTCCACTAGTGGCCACTGTCTCATCAGTTTCTGTCATTGTGTTGCCCGGAGCCAGGAGGATGCTGCTGGCAGTCTGGCTGTACTGTAGGTGTGAAGAGCTAGTACCCAGCCAGCTGGGAGGGATGAGCCTGTTTTAGTGGGTCACCATAAGCTCATTTATAGTCCTCTTCCGCTAGGACTGCAAGCCAGGGCCTGGTAACATGACCAAACTGCGTGTTTCATTATTGTGCCACATCTAATCCAGCGTGCGTCTGGCAGCGCAAAAACATTTGTTATCACTGGTAAATAAATAAGGGAGATAGTTGGGGATTGTGACACTATGGAAAAATTGTTGGATGGAGGCGCAAATGAGGGGGGTAGGGGGTGGGGTCAGCAAATCATAAAGGTAGCAAATGATGGAGGCTAGAGGCAGCAAATGATGGAGGCACGGGGACCGCAAATGATTAAAGAGGATGATGATGTTAAATTATGTTGGGGGTGGAGGCAGGGAATAATGGAGCCCAAAGCAGTGAATGCCTGGAGGCGGGGTCGGGGAATGCTGGAGGCGGGGTCGGGGAATGCTGGAGGCGGGGTCGGGGAATGCTGGAGGCAGCCAATGAATGCACACTCGATAAATGACACGGATAGATGAATATAATCTATGGACTAGTCACTGCATTTATGGTCTCTCAGGACCCTCTCTGCAGCTGGAGCTACGCGCCTCTCATTGGTTTATTGCAATCACTGGAAGCGCCGTCGCGTTTTCCGCCTCTTGTGTGATCAGAGATAGGAGACCGCGATGTAACCGATTGTGTTCTGTTACTGTGATAATTCAGGATTTCATGGGATCCAACTTGTGCTCCTGGTTTACTAAACTATTTGCCTGTAAAATTCATCTGACCTGAATGACTGACTTGTACTAACAGAATTACCCGGATTTATATGGCATACTTGGCTGTAATTATTATATTACATCTATATGATACTTATCTCTTCGTGTCCTGCAATAGGTTTGTTTTGTTTTTGCTACACGTTCCATTATCCATATGATTCTATTTTGTTTTTTTTACTTCCCTGGCGAATGGAATTCCTCCTGTCCTAATACATACTGAAGTTCCTGTGCGTTACGCCAAGTGCGCGGTGCCCACACGCACTATATCCAGGCACATGGCGCACACTGATAGTTTTTGCAATGTACAGTTATGAAAGTTATGAACAAACCTACCATACTTTAGAAAATAAATGATATTGTAGTACTGAATTACCCCTCTGCTATTTAGTCCTGGGATAATGTGTAGATGATCCAGTTCTTCCAATAAAGAGAGATCATAGTAATTAGCGTATGCTTCTGTTTGTTGTAATATGACTTTTTAAATAGTTAGAACGTTCTTATTTCCTGTGGACAGGAGACGCGTCCACGTGCTACCTGTGATTGGCTGACTCCCATCCAATCAGGAGCCACAGTGGGACACGTCTCCCGTCCATAGTAGTTGCATGTGACTTACTCAGCAGCACCCCTCCTAAATGCTACCAGAGGGGAATACCTAAATTTGTGTAAAACTTTACTAAAAGAAGGCTACCCCTATAAATCAAAGGGGATTCTTCTGTCACAGGGCCTTGAAAACTCACCTGCCGTATGCACAGCGGAGAAAGCTATTTTGTGTGGACTAATAATCATGATGCAGTGTATGCGTTCGTCAGTAATGAGGCATTACTGAGGCACGAGGCATTTGGTGTAGGCAACGGCTGACTTTTTTTTTTTCCCCAGTAATTACTTAAAACACTGAGTACTTTTGTGAGTCTTTCAGAGTTTATTCCAGAATTTCCATTTCGGGAATAAACTGTAATCATCCTGCGAGACTTCATGTTGGAGGCTGATCTGATACTCTCACTACACAACGCTGCTGAACGAGAGATCGCTTCCCCGTAATCTCCTTTCTGAAGCCCATTTCTCAAACGCTGTCACCTGTCGCCGTTATTTCCCGTAGACTTAAATACTTACTGGAAAGGACAAAATGATGATCCCAGAGTAGAGGAGAAAAATGTGTTCCGTAATGTGTGCCACAATTGCCGTTTGTTTCCTCTTAAAAATGTGAATGTTAAAGTGTGCGACTGACGTGCGCACATTGATTAATGATCTCTTAACTCTTCCGCGGCATTATGGCAGCTTCTCAGACTGGAGATAATAGCACCGAACATATAAAGTACCACCGGCCTTAACATACAAGATATGGTACTTAAAAAGTTAAAGTTCCATTCGCATAAATGTACAAAAATAATACAGAGTTCCAACAGAGCTTTGAGAAGTTTGTCCCTGTATTTAGATTGGCTATAAAGCTGAGGTTAAGTTATTATTTCCTGCAGACAAATGGAAGCTGATATTTCTCAGACATCGTTTTGGAGCCATTTGCACCAATATCGGGCCGGTTTGCTGGAATCGGTGTTTTTGTGGCAAGCTATAAAAGTGTTTGCTCACCCGTCCTATAGCCAACCCTCATGGAAGTCAGCAGGAAAGAGAAAAATAGGTCTATATGACCTCCGCCATGGAACGTACGGTGGTGGGAAAATATAATAAATCAATAAGCCATATAAATCAGTGTTTAGATAGAAATGCCAAGCAGTGATCCAAAATACTGTCATTACTATAAGTTAGTGCTAATATAACACCTGTCTAATGCCTGTAAGGTACAAGACTTCCACCACTTAATGTAGCCACAAGGTGGCGATGTTCCATTGCACTGTAGGGGCACTGAATTTGGCCCCTAGGACCTATGTAAGTTCCCCAAAGTTGGTCTAATCTAGTACACTGGGAAGTATTGTGAAAGTGTTTAAAAAGTCACATCAGCAAAAACATAAATTCTAGGTCGGACAGCGGAACAACCTGTTTATATTCCGCACCGTCTTCCCCCAATAAAAATTGTCACATCCCATGAATTCATGATGCTAAGAGATAGAACACTGGATTTACAGCAAATATACTCTACAGGATATTACCTACTTGTAAAATATGAATGCAAAGGCTGATCTCCAGAACGTTGCGCCCATTTCCTTGGAGCATGTCCTGCAATTAAATTTTACAGTCCCATTTGGATTATATACATATTAATTTATTGTAATACACACTAATGCTGAGAGGGCATCCAGGGAGGAGGAGAAATCGGCCATCTAATCATGTTCCCGATGACTTAACAACTAATCTTTGCTCTTGCAAGTGTTTTAATTGGAGGTTAAAAGTGCAATAAAGTACATTGGTTTGGACATTTTTTTTTTTTTCTTATTTTCAATGGGGCAGGAGAAGTGTATATAATATACTGCGCTAGCCATTCATTTCCCCTTTGTCTGTCTTCCTCTTGTGTTTTTCACGAAGACATTGTTATTTTACCTGTCAGAATTGTTTATATCCCTTGGAGACTGCACAAAACTGCTCTGGGCACAATTGTATGGATTGGGCAGAGCTAGTATATGCCATAACCAAGGGTACGTCTCGATCTCCCCTCATCACTGAGATCTTAGTGTTCAGTGCACAAGTCGGTCCAGCTCCTTCCTGTTTATACAGATAATAATTAAATTACACGGCGTGTGCAGGGGGATTTCCAGGGATGAGTAATATCGCGCTGTGCATGACCTCTTATGAGACTGGCACTGGAAAGTGTAAGCACTAGTGGGGGTTTCCTGCAGAGCGTTGCAGCCACCCACAAAGAACACTTGATATTCATCTAATATCCATCTGACCTCAGCGTTATATTCTACACCAGACACCAACAATTTGGGGGTGCACAAAAGTCTTCGGCTTTCTCCACTAATGTCTTCGCCCATATAATTACAAATCCAGTGCTGTGTCCTCTCACTCACCTTTGTAACTTTCTACTTTTGGGACTGATTCATTGCCGGACGCTCTTTAAGAGCGCTCGCTCTGAATCAGGGCGTTTTATTTTTTTTCTTGCGGCCTCCTGGCCGCTCGCTAAGCTGTGGGTGACCACCCACAGCTTTTGCGGGCGGCCAGGTGATGGTCAAGACCGTCACGGCTTGCGACGAGACCCTTGTGGTAGGGTCACGTCCGTCGCAAGCCCCAGATAGCTTTCTGCTCTAACAGAGCAGGAATCTCTCCACTGACGTCACTGGTGATGTCAGTGGTGCCTCCCACAAACGCCTCCGTTTGTGTAGCTACCCACCCCGCTCCGCCTACAAAACGGGGCGAGCTGGCGATCAACATCGACAACCGCCCCTTTTGTAGTGAGTCTCGGGGCAGGATGTATCAAAGCTTACCGACGCGGTCTAAGCTCACGAATGGCGGTGCTGACTTCATCGGGTTTCTTTACATAAAGTTAACGTGAAAAGTAGTTCCGCCTCCCTTCTTACGTACGCACAGCCGCTTGTCCCATCAACTGCGTATGCGGCATCGCGGGAGTTCAACGACGCTCTTTGCAATTTTTTTTTTTTCACGTTAACTTTATGTAAAGAAACCCGATGAAGTCAGCACCGCCATTCGAGAGCTTAGACCGCGTCGGTAAGCTTTGATAAATCCCACCCCTGTAGTGAGAGAATTTCTCTCTCGCTCCGGGGTTTGCGCGCGGCACGTGCGCAGTACCCCACCATCGACCCGCTTGCAAGCGCTATGCGCATGCGAGCGGGTCTGATTCAGGCCCTTTATTCAGAGTGAGGCACAAACGTCATTTGCGGCTTTTTCTCCGCAATCGCAAGTTTTTTTTTTTTTTTTTTCCATGCGCACGTAGGAACTGCGACTGCCTATGACTAAAGCGCCATGATCAGGGCTGGAAGGGGCGTGCGCACATGGGCAGGCATGTCCCAAGATCAGTAATGGCTTAGCGTAGACGGGAAGTGTGACCGGGACTGGAGAGGTCTGCGTTACAGGTGCTCTGACCCTGGCGTAAGTGTAACACTGATGATGACTGCATGCGATTGGTCGCAGCTGGTGAAACCACACCCATTTAAGCAGCAAATAAAAAAAACAAACCTAAAACTGTCTCAGCTTTGGGCCGAATTCAATTCAGTGCGATGTTGAATAGTTGCAAACGGGAGCTCCCGCAGCCAGGGGTGTATCTAGGGGTCCGAGCAACCCTGGCAAAGGAAGCAACTAGCGCCCCCTCATATTGTAAATATGGACAGCGCGGTCTGAAAAATGGGCGTCTTCTCGTGGGGAATGGACGTTGCCATTCAATAGTTTCCCAAGTTCAAATTACACTACACAGTAGTGTCTCTTACCTTATGACACATACTAGTGTCCCTTATTCATATTACGCCACACAGTAGTGTCTCTACACATTGCACCACATACTGTAGTAATGTCTCTTATTCACATTACAACACACAGTAGTACCCCTACACAGTAGTACCCCTTTTACACGCTATTCTACACACAGTGTATGTACCCGATAATAGGCAGTTTAGTACATACCACCTAGAGAGGGGAATAGATCCCCCTAGGAGTAAACAGTAGTAATTGAGGAGGAGGAGGGGTATGCTATATACATGGGGAGGAAAAAAACCTTCAGACAGAAATAGCAATCAGTAAGGAGGTAGGAGGTGGGGGTGTATAACTACATCATGGGAAATAAAGCCCCTCAGGAGGGAGCAGCAGTTGATGGCGGAGGAGGGGAGGGGGTATAGCACATACATAGGGATAAACCCCCTCCCACCCCCCCTGGGGGAAGCAGTAGGCAATCAGAAGGGGGGAGATAGAGGGTATAGTACATACATGGGGAGGAATGGGGAGCAGTGGTCTGTTGATCTGTGGGGGGGGAGGATAAAGTAGCAGTCAGTGAGGGGGGTATAATCCATATAGAGGGAACAATAGAGCAATACAGCCTGGCACGATAGATAGATGCACTCCCGCAGACGCCAGCAGACACCCATCCCTGCTATCTCATCACATCATGGCCCAGGGCCCGTACCGGGAAGCTGCCTTCTTTCTCAGTGGCCCCAGCTGTATCCTCCTGCAGTCTCCAGTATACCTGTACGATGAGCGGAGCCGGAGACACGCTTAGCCATCCCCCTATGGGCCGGGCATCAGATAATAGCGAGCTGCGGTGCCCGGAGGCCTCTGGGAAATGTAGTTCTTCGATGAGCAGGCTGCTCTAGTACCGAGCTGAACGCCCGGTTCAGACTACAGCTCCCATGATGCCCCAGTACATTGATAGGAGATAGGAAATCTGAAAGGAGTTCTGTTTGAACTACTATGTGATTCTATTCCTTGGCCGCGGGTGGCACTGCCGAGTGGCGCCCCTTCCTCGGCCAGCGCCCCTGGCAAGTGCCATCCTGGCCGCAGCAATTCAATACACCGCACTATTTGGACGGCTAAAGGATCTCTTCTCGCACCCACTAGGGGATGCGAGGGGAAAGCCGACAAAATTCCCCGGCGCGCAGCTGTTTGCCGGCTTAGCGCGGCGCCTACAGCCGCCAGCCCGTCACTTTCGTTGAAGCATGCCAGTTACCGGGCCTTAACACCCAGTTTAAGTCACGAGAACTGGCATTCTCAGACTTAAGTGTTTCCTAATCAGACAAACAGCGCGTTGAATTGAATCGCTGCGGGAGCTCCTTCCCGGGGCTATTCAACATCGCACTGAATTGAATTCTGCCCTTGTTTATAAAGTGACCCTTCACTGCTGTGCACACTTGTCATACACAAAGACTGCTTTATATTCTATTGGTGGGAGGGGGGGGCCTGCACATACATTGTTTAAAAAAGTGTCTCTACTAAAAATAAAAAGCCTTATTTTACATGAACCGCGCCACCTGGGTATTCATTATCTACACTCTCCGCCCACTGACTGTAATACAGTATTCTCACACTATGGACCTCATTCAGAGTCGGTCGAAGCGGCCGCACGGTCATACGCCACCGATGTTCGCTATATTGCGCATGCGTAAAGTTCGCAATGCACGTGCGCAAACTAGCCGCTACGATCAGAAATTTCTCTCTCCTTGAGCACAAAAAAACAAAACTAAGACATCACATGTACATAAGTATTCGCAGCCTTTGCTCAATACTTTGTTGATGCACCTTTGGCAGCAATTACAGCCTTAAGTCTTTTTGAATATGATGCCACTAGCTTGGCACACCTATCTTTGGGCAGTTTCGCCCATTCCTCTTTGCATCACCTCTCAAGCTCCATCAGGTTGGATGGGAAGCGTCGGTGCACAGACATTTTCAGATCTCTCCTGAGATGTTCAATCGGATTCAAGTCTGGGCTCTGGCTGGGCCACTCAAGGACATTCACAGAGTTGTCCTGAAGCCACTCCTCTGATATCTTGGCTGTGTGCTTAGGGTCGTTGTCCTGCTGAAAGATGAACCGTCGCCCCAGTCTAAGGTCAAGAGCGCTCTGGTGCAGGTCTGAGAGTCCTTCAGGTGCATTTTGGCAAACTCCCAGGTGGACTGCCATGTGCTTTTTTCTAAGGAGTGGCTTCCGTCTGGCCACTCTACCATACAGGCCTGATTGGTGGATTGCTGCAGAGATGGTGTCCTTCTGGAAGGTTCTACTCTCTCCACAGAGGAATGCTGTAGCTCTGACAGAGTCACCATCAGGTTCTTGGTCACCTCCCTTACTAGGAGGGCCCTTCTCCCCCGATCGCTCAGTTTAGACGGCCGGCCAACTCTAGGAAGAGTCCTGGTGGGTCCGAACTTCTTCCATTTATGGATGATGGAGACCACTGTGCTCATTGGGACCTTCAAAGCAGCAGATATTTTTCTGTACCCTTCCCCAGATTTGTGCCTCGAGACAATCCTGTCTCAGAGGTCTACAGACAATTCCTTGGACTTCATGCTTGGTTTGTGCTCTGACATGCACTGTCAAGTGTGGGACCTTATATAGACAGGTGTATAACTTTCAAAATCATGTCCAATCAACTGAATTTACCATAGGTGGATTCCAATTAAGCTGTAGGAACATCTCAAGGATGATCAGTGGAAACAGGATGCACCTGAGCTCAATTATGAGCTTCATGGCAAAGGCTGTGAATACTTATGTACATGTGTTTTCTTAGTGTGTTTTTTTTATTTTATTTTTTATATATTAAATTTGCAAAAATCTCAAAAAAACTTTCTACACGTTGTCATTATGGGGTATTGTGTGTAGAATTTTGAGGACAAAAATCAATTTATTCCGTTTTGGAATAAGGCTGTAACATAACAAAATGTGGAAAAAGTGAAGCGCTGTGAATACTTTCCGGATGCACTGTTTAGCCTTGCTAAGTAGCAATTAATGTATACTTACCCTTCCGGCGCAGCGATCCGGTATCCAGGGCTCCGACGGCCCTGTCTTCAGCTGTGGTTCTCTGTGAAGTGTGCAGTCGGCAGCCAGGTCCGTTCTACGCTAGCACCGGCATCGCAGTTCAGGAGGGGCTGCTGGTATATAAAGGGGCGGGACTAGAACGAGTGCCTGGCTGACAGACAGGAAAGTAAGGAACTTCACTGTCCTTTTCGTATTGGAGTACGGATTACGCTATCCTGAGCTGGCGTAATCTATACACAACAGTGGAACAGAGAGCAGAGCTTTCCGTTCTTTTATTAATCGCACTCGCCATATATCAAAGTACGGTGATGCGATTCGGCCATGGAGCAGGGATGCTGCTAAAGAAGTAATGAACCTCGCCATGGAAACCCGCTCTGTGACTAGCGCTAAGCAGAGAAAACCCATTTACCGCAAAGCACATAGGAGAAAAGCGCTATATAAATAAGTTCATTTCATTAGTTATTAATAATAATAATCTTGTGGGCGCTGCCATTTCCACATGTATCAAGGACAGAATGAATTTGATAGAGGCTGTTGTATTGTACTTTTTTGCCTGCAGCAGTGGTGGGCAACCTGTACCCCTGCCAGCATGCTGGGATTTGTAGTTCCACACCATCTGAAAAGCCACAGATTGCCTATACTGCAGGGGGTCTTCAACCTTGGCCCTCCAGCTGCTGTGGAACTACACATCCCAGCATGCACTGCCATAGTTTTAGCATGCTGTTATATCAAAAAGGTGGCAGTGCATGCTGGGATGTGTAGTTCCACAGCAGCTGGAGGGCCAAGGTTGAAGACCCCCTGCTAATACTGGGTCTAGTGGTACCGAGATTTAAGTTGTCAGATTATCCTCTCCTGTTGCCCTTTGCATATGCTTTGTATATCCGCTGTTCATTATCCCTGTCTTCCCCCACGCCTGCGCCCCCCCACGCATCCCGCCTGCTCTCTCTCTTTAGTGTCTCCCGGCTCCTGCAAAGCCTTGGAAGTGATCAGACAAACTTTTCAGTCCATTAAAAGCCCAGACTGGGCTGCCGCTGTGCGTGGCTCCCCCCGGGCATGTGACTGCACGTGTGGGGAGTGGGTGTGCGGATTCGGACTGCGGGGCATGATTGGACGAGACGAGTGGGGGAGCGCTGCCTGGTCAGCCAGCAACAGCATGCGATTATGTAAGGCCTGCAGTGTCTCCGGTTGCTGGCACCGCGCTCCACTGGAGACGCCTCACGTGTTGTGCAATGCTCCTGGCCCTGAAATTCAATTAGATTGCTTTGAACGATCGTGACTCTGCATGAGATAAGCTCTTCTCTCCCCCCCCCCCCCCCTCCCCCCTCCTTCACTCTCCCGGTCTACGCTGGAAAGCAAATGGCTTGATTAGCTGCACATGAATTGATGAATTGTTGCTGAGATCGTGGGCTTTGTGTACACATCCTGGAGCCAGGGAGGGCTGAGTGCAAGTGTTATGTAACTGGCTCGGTGAGAAAGCTGCACCTTCCTCTGCTTCCATAGAACATTCGCTTCCTCCTGTGTTTTTTAAAGCCCCAGCACACACAGAAACACGTTATTCCAGCACGCTGGCAGCGGAATATCATAATAACTCTGACACTAATTTAATGTATGATCTACATCTCGCAGTAACGCTGACGCAGTTTTTCTCAGGCTCTGGGCCCCATTTCTTAATGAACCATAATACCAGCAGCATATTTTGGTTAGTGTCGCAGTGATAGGCCACTGGTATTCGCCAGCGAGGTCTCCCCGCTCCGTAGCGTCATTCGCTCAGCTGCTGGCACCATTGTCAGATGACGTAAACCGCTTTATGCCTGTGGTGGCAATCTCGCGGGATCGTACAATCCCTCTCCCGCAGCTCTGGATGCCGACATCGGGCGTGCTCAGTGTCAGATTCTCAGGAGGGTCTTTCAATGATGTGATACCCCGGGAATGTAACGTGCAGGAAGAGCGGTTATCGCTACCACTGTCCCAGCCGGTTACATTTAATACATAGAAGGGGAATTTTTGTTAAAAATTAAAAAGGATGTAGTGATACGAACGGTCAATAGTCGCCGCACAGCCGCGATTATTAATACATAGGCCCCATATTGTTACTAGAAATCCTTTTGTGTAGTTTTAGATTTAGGGGCTTTTAACGATTTTTTGTGTGGAAATGTAATTGGTGGATTGGTTTAGTCGCCGACAGGAGGAGCAAATGACTAATAGTAAATGTAATGTCTAGATTAGTAACGTCTGTATTGTTATAACTAGCTAGAAGACTTTACAGCACTCCAGATCATCTATTTGACGGCTTAATCAGTAACGTAGCTTATCAAATCCTTAGAGCAGTGATGGTCAACAGGAGGCCCTCCGAGCGTACACCTGTGGGCCCTCCGAGCCTACACCTGTGGGCCCTCCGAGCCTACACCTGTGGGCCCTCCGAGCCTACACCTGTGGGCCCTCCGAGCCTACACCTGTGGGCCCCTAGTTCCTTTCTGCTTTGTGACTCCTTCCCCTTTTCTACTTCAGGGTCCATAGGGTATCCACAGGATACCTTGGGGTATAGGTGTGACGTCAGTCGCAGGGCACCAAAGAGTTAAGCTTTCAGCCTCCCAGGATGCACTAGGTCCCCCTCCTATACCCCGCCCCCGGGCCAAGGCACCTCAGTTTAGTTTGGTGCCCGGCCGGAGTCGGGTGCACCTGTTGGAGTGGGGGCTAGAAGAGCCCCTGAAGCTTTTTCTTCATGCAGCTGTGGCTGCACATCTGGATGAACAGCATGGACAGTCAGTCCTGACGTCCATGCTGTCTTCCCTACACCCCGCCGGTACCAGAACGCCGGTACTGATCCGGGGATGCTGGTGGGCGTCTGGGGTCACAGCTAGCGGTGACCCCAGATGCTCCGGACCATGGCCGGATTCAAGGGGGACAGAGGTAAGCAGCGGGGTCCCGCGGTGGGTCCCCGCTGATCACATGGTCCTAAGTCCCCAGGCAGGGGGCTCCCTGGGGACTGGCTGCAGCGTGGAGCCAGGCGACCAACCTGCGCTTCCACTACCCCCTGGGACAGCAGACCGCAGCAGAGCGGTAGCGCTGCGGCGTCCCAGGGGTTAAATGCATGCCAGGGGAGCGCGCCTTCCCTGTCTCACAGCCGGCGCCTCCCCCGCTGCACACAGCCCTCTCTGCACTGTGCTGACTGGTCCTGTGTCAGCGCTCCTCCCCCAGGCCAGCTTCTCTCTGCTCCTCGGCGGCCATCTTCTCTGCAACGCATGGTGAACGCTGCTGGAAGTCTGGAAGGAAGCATCGTGGTCTGGGTCCCCCCGCATACCTCTCCTCCGCTGTGGCTCAGGTCTGTGTATGCAGCGCTGTGTCCTACCAGGCCCTGTGTCTGTGTAGTTGAGTGATCAGCGCTGTTAGTGCAGGAATTGTTATTTCTCTGCATTGTATGTGACTGTGCTAGCGCTGCCTGTAACTTTTCTTCTCTAAACTGTCAGCTTTATTACTGTCCCTGTTCTTTCTGCTAAAGCCCTTGCGGTGCGGTGCTGCAGGGTGGTCTCTCGCCTATTTAATACTTAATTGGTGAGAGAGGTCACATACGTGGTGCCATAATGTCTGAAAGTGATTTTCCCCTCCGGCTACAGTGTACCACGTGCAAAGTACCGTTAGCGGAGGGGGAGGGTAGCGCGGAGGGCCTTTGCCGGCAGTGTTTGTCCATGGCGCGGCCTATTACGGTTACAGCACCGGTACAGGAGCCGCCCTGGGCTTGTTTCGCTCAGGCGTTAACAGCTTTAGTGGGCCAGTTAGCTCCGCAGCCCGCGTTTACTCCGATGGGTTTGCCCCAGCAGTCTGTGGTGTCGTCACCCATGCAGGGGTTCCCACGACAATTGGTGGTACCCCACAGTCTCCCTATTTCCCCGCTCCCGGGTTCTCAGGAGCCAGCGTGGGTTAACTCCCTGACGAGTTCTGTACAGCACTTGTCGGATGTGTTGCAAGGGGAGTCTGTGATGCGGCCTCATAAAAGGCCGGTGGCGTCTCTGTCCGCTCCTTATGAGGATGACGAAGGGACGTCTGATGATGGGGAGATTCTGGATCCTTACGATCAGGAACCTTTCCATACTAAGGACGCTGATGCTAAGTCCAAAGTATATATTCCTGGACTTATTCGGGCGGTCCGCACAGCCTTGGTGATTGAGGACGAAGTTCCCCCAGCGGCTAAATCTAAGTATGCCTTTTTCAAAGATGTGAAGGGCGATGCCACAGTCTTTCCTCTTTCGGGTCAGTTGGTGGACCATTTAGAGGAGGCGTGGAAAAAACCTGGCAAAAGATACCAGCCGCAGAGACGCCTGGCAGTGGCTTATCCGTTCGCGGATAATTATTTTGCGAAGTGTGAATCCCCTCCACAGGTGGATTCTCACGTGACCCGTCTTGTCCGTAGTGCCACATTGCCGATGCCATCCATGTCCTCCCTTAAGGATGCTACGGACCGCAAGGTAGAAATCTGCCTGAAGTCCGCTTATTCCCTTGCAGGGGGGGCAGCACGGCCGGCTATGGCCATTTGCTGGGTTGCCAGAGCGATGGAGCGCTGGGCGGATTCATTAGAGGCTTCTTTTGAATCCGACTGTCCGGCCGAACAGGCGGAGTTGATTGGCAATCTCCGTGATTCGGCCACCTACATCAACGAGGCGGCTCTAGACATTAGTACTCTGGTGTCTAGAATTTCTTCAGCAGCGGTAGCTGCTCGTCGCACCTTGTGGCTGCGATCCTGGAAGGCGGACGCAGATCCAAGAAAGGTCTGGAAGCGTTGCCATTTACCGGAGAAGTTCTCTTCGGTCCGGATCTGGATAAGATTGTGGCCACGCTGGCGGCAGCCAAATCTGCTTGTCTCCCGTCGGCCGCTGCTCCTTCTGGTTCTGGACCATCGTCCTTTCGGTCATCTAGGGCCCAGGGCAGGCCCAAACCACAGTCGTTTCCTCGACAGGCTGGCCCTAAGAAATCGGTCAAGCCCCGGAAACAGGCATGGAGTACCAGACGTCCGGCCCCCAAGCCAGATGACAAGCCTGCGGCCTGACGGTCCGGGTCTCCCCTTGGGGGATCCCAGGGTGGGAGGCCGCCTGCTGCAGTTCTCCCGGTGTTGGTCGTTCACTACGACAGACACTTGGGTTCTGGAGGTGGTCTCTCACGGGTACGCCCTCTCCTTCCGGCACAGACCCCCGGCTCGATTCTTCACCACGGGTCTACCATCAGACCGGAACAAGGCTACGGAGCTGCGGAAGGTATTGCACACTATGCTCCAGGCTGGAGTTATAGTGCCTGTTCCATTCTCCCAGAGGGGCCAGGGTTTCTATTCAAATCTATTTTTGGTACAGAAACCCAATGGGTCATATCGTCCGATTCTCAACCTCAAAGCACTCAACAAGTCTTTGCGGGTCCCGAAGTTTCGGATGGAGACCCTACGGTCCATCATTCTGGCGCTGGAACCTGGGGACTACATGGTGTCATTGGACATACAGGACGCTATGGCGGTCATGGCGGCTTCTCTGCGGCTGCAAGGAGTCCGCATGTTGCCGTACTTGGACGACCTGTTATTGGTGGCAGGATCTCCAGAGCTCCTGTTACACCACTTGGACCTGACCATTGCACTGCTGCAACGGCACGGCTGGCTAATCAACTGGCAGAAGTCCACTCTAATCCCGTCTCGGAGGATTCTGCATCTTGGAGCCTTATTGGACTCGGGACAGCAAAGGATCTTCGTGACGGAGGACAAGATCTCTGCTTTACAGTCAAGGGTGCGCAGTTGTCTGCACAGCCGCCGGGTGTCCTTACACTCGGCGATGAGGTTACTGGGCTCCATGGTGTCGGTGTTCGACATGGTGGAATACGCCCAGTTTCACTCCAGACCTCTGCAGCACCTGATCCTGTCCAAGTGGAACGGGCTGCCTCAGTCTCTGAAGTTCCAGACGATTGTGCTCACCCCGGAGGTTCGCCTGTCCCTTGCGTGGTGGTTAAAGACGACCCACCTCAACAAGGGACGTCCGTTCTGGGTTCCAAATTGGGTCCTGTTGACAACGGA
This sequence comes from Taudactylus pleione, assembly GCA_031769625.1. NCBI lineage: Eukaryota > Metazoa > Chordata > Amphibia > Anura > Myobatrachidae > Taudactylus > Taudactylus pleione. The sequence goes on from JAUIMM010000633.1 coordinate 1,743,244, forward strand.
CGCCAGTCTTCGGGGCTGGGGAGCAGTTTCGGGTCCACACTTGTTCCAGGGCAGGTGGACACCGACAGAAGCGGAGCTTCCAATAAATATCTTGGAACTCTGTGCGGTCTTCAATGCTCTCCTGCAGGCACAGCGGTTTCTCCAGGGTCACCCGGTGCAGGTCCAGTCGGACAATGCTACCACCGTGGCCTACATAAACAGGCAAGGAGGAACTCGCAGTCGCGCGGCTCTCGTAGAGGTCTCTCGGATCCTGGTTTGGGCGGAGCGCAATCTTCCGGCCATATCAGCGGTCTTCATCCCGGGAGTGCTAAATTGGGAGGCGGACTTTCTAAGTCGCCAGGACGTTCATCCAGGGGAATGGTCCCTGCACCCGGACGTTTTTCAACTACTGGTGGACAGGTGGGGTCTTCCAGAAATCGACCTCATGGCGTTCCGGCACAACAACAAGTTGCCGGTGTACGGGTCTCGCACAAGAGACGAAGGGGCGTCTCTGGTGGATGCTCTGTCCGTCCGGTGGACGTTCAGGTTCGCATACCTGTTCCCTCCGGTCTCCCTTCTTCCACGGGTAATCCGGAAATTCAAACAGGAAGGAGGGACGCTCCTGTTGATAGCTCCCGCGTGGCCCAGACGGCACTGGTTCTCAGACCTTCAGGGTCTGTCCGTGGACAGTCCTCTGCGGTTGCCGCTACGACCGGACCTTCTGTCTCAGGGTCCTTGTCTTCACCCGGACCTGACTCGGCTGTCTTTGGCGGCGTGGCTGTTGAGACGGCCATGCTGAGGTCCTGGGGGTTTTCCAGCTCTGTGGTGCGTACCATGTTACGAGCTCGGAAACCGTCTTCCGCGAGGATATACCATCGCGTGTGGCATACGTTCTTCCAGTGGTGTCGACCGAGAGGTTATGCACCGCGGGAGTTTCGTCTGTCTCGGATTCTCGCCTTCCTGCAAGCGGGACTAGATCATGGGCTTCGCCTTGCTTCTTTGAAGGTACAGGTTTCGGCCCTATCTGTCTGGTTTCACCGTAGGATTGCTACAATCCCGGATGTGCGCACCTTTATGCAAGGTGTTCTCCGTATTCAGCCGCCCTTTGTTCCACCTGTGGCGCCTTGGGATTTGGCTGTGGTCCTGAGGGCTCTCCAAGGACCGCCGTTTGAACCACTGGGCGCAGTGGATATTAAATGGCTAACAGCTAAGACTGTTTTCCTTCTGGCCGTTGCTTCAGCCAGACGTGTTTCTGAGTTAGGGGCTCTTTCTTGTAGACCCCCTTTCTTGGTTTTTCATGGGAACAGGGCAGTGCTCCGCACTCGGCCCGAGTTTCTTCCCAAAGTTGTTTCCCAGTTTCATGTTAACGAGGAAATAGTTGTTCCGGCCTTTAACTCACCGGGTCTTTCCGTGGGTGAGGCCTCTTTGGATGTTGTGCGGGCCTTAAGGACTTACGTTGACCGCACTTCTTTGTTTAGGAAGTCGGACGCTTTGTTGTCCTCTATGGCTTCTGTAAAAAGGGTTGGCCTGCTTCAAAGCAAACTTTGGCAGCCTGGATCCGTATGGCTATTTCTGAAGCTTATCTTCATGAAGGCCTACCGGTCCCTCCTTCTCTGAAGGCTCATTCCACTAGGTCTGTGGGTCCTTCGTGGGCAGCTCGACGTGGTGCCTCGGCAGTTCAGATCTGCAAGGCTGCTACGTGGTCTTCTGTCCATACCTTCGTGAGGTATTACAGGTTTGACACCTTCGCCTCTCAGGATGCTTCCTTCGGGCGGCGGATTCTCCTTTCTGCACAGGAGCGTCCCCACCCTTAAAGGATACTGCTTTGGGACATCCCCAAGGTATCCTGTGGATACCCTATGGACCCTGAAGTAGAAAATATGAGATATGGTAAGAACTTACCCTTGTTATCTCTATTTCTACGAAGTCCATAGGGTTCCACAGGACTCCCGCCCTGTCGCACCTGTGCTGCAGATGGGCTTTGCTCTGGTCACCGGTTTTCCGTCTCCCTCTGGTGAGAATGTGATTCTTGTATGTGTCCAGATCTTTGTTCTCTCTCTTCCTTCTCCTCCTCCGGCCTATGGCTTGGTAACTAACTGAGGTGCCTTGGCCCGGGGGCGGGGTATAGGAGGGGGACCTAGTGCATCCTGGGAGGCTGAAAGCTTAACTCTTTGGTGCCCTGCGACTGACGTCACACCTATACCCCAAGGTATCCTGTGGAACCCTATGGACTTCGTAGAAATAGAGATAACAAGGGTAAGTTCTTACCATATCTCATATTTTATCTGCTCTATGCCCTGTCAGCTTATATTTCTTTATGCTTCACCCGTGCCTCAGCTTTTGTTTAGTAGGGATCGGGATCGCTGAGGGATGTTTCAGGGACCTGAGGGATCAGAGGTCTTTTGGGGGTAATGGGGTATCTAGTGCTTGTAGACATGTTGTGAATGAGCAGTCCATTAGCTGTCTGCTAGGTTTCTGACTGTATGTGCATGCGTGTATGTGTGTATGCGTGTGTGTGTGTGCATGCGTCTGTATGTGTGTATGTATGCATGGAGGGAGGGGGTGGTCTCTTACATGTGGTTTATCATTATTTAAACATATTGTTTTAACTTAAAGGGTGTTGTGCGGCCCTCTAGAAGGTTAGAGGCCCTAGATGTATCTCTAGGTGCTAGTGATGTCATTGCTGATGTCCCTAGTCCTTAGTGAATTTATAGGCTACATACTGGGACAGCCCACAAAATGGCTTCCATTACTATGTACACTCAGTGAGTATCCTTGGAGAGTCTATAGTGGACTAGCTAGGCAGTGTTCTAGTCCCATTTACAGCAGTTAATATATTACGCGAGCTAGCCGAAGCTCTTGGGGTATCCACTCCACCCCCTAAGGCGACAATGTATCCCCCTTCTTTACTGCTGCCAGAACTGACATGCAGAATGTCTGCCATGTTTTCTGCCAAACTTTATTAAGCCTCTGAATAAAGTGGAATTACTGCGATTGCCAAAATGTTGGCGTTCCATATGTCCACTTTCTCTTCAGAACTCCTCTAGAATCCTCTGGTGTTCGATTGGTTACCACACACCCGAGGCAGCCATTTTGTGGGCTCTCTGTCTTCATCCCTTTCCTCTCATTCTTGAAGGTTCCCACACGAGGGGCCACATTCCCACACGAGGGCCAAGATGTGGCTGCAGCAAAACAGACGGTAGCCGCGATACCTCTGATTGGCTTTTTTTGTTTTCTTTCAAATATCCCACTTTTTATCAAATCTGTCTCCACAGCGTACAGCAGCGCAAAACCTCCCAACCACTCTGCCAGGCCTCTAAAATTCTGACTCTCCCATCAGTACAGTTGAGAGGTATCTTATTCTATTAAGTGCCTCATGCCCCAGTCATGTGATTGGTTCGTAATAAATTGATAGACTTAATTTTATATAAATGTTGGTTGCACCTTGGGGCCGTATTCAGTTGCCTGCGAAAAGCCGAGATCTGCAAAAAGTTCTCAACGGTGACGTCATTTCGCCAGGCGAGAACTTTTCCTCGTATTCAGTTGCAAAGACTTTCTGCCGGTGCACAGAAAGGAGGTGGGAAAAAGTGCAGAATTGGGGGTTTAGGGTGCAAAGTTACGGGAACACCCCGGCAGGCCTGGGACAGTCCCCCAGAGGTAATCTGTGTCAAAAAAAGTTAATAAAATACTTTAGAACACCTCAGAAAAGTACTTTAGTTTTTTGGGGCGAAAAAAACTAAAGTTGGGGGACAAACTTAAAAACTAGCGAAATCGACTCCAGGGATCCCCCAAGTGTGCCCCACCTGTTTTTTTGATTGCAAGTGCTTGCTGAAGGTGCGTTTTTTAGGATTATTAAAAACGCACTTCAGCGATTATTAATCATGCTTACACCCATTTTCATGTACCCCAAATTAGCTGGGACTAATTAATTTTCCAATAATAAACTGCCAAATGCTATTCTTCACCACTTGTGCAAAGACGCTAAATAGCAACAATTGAGCGCATTAAAGCGCCCCAAATACCTTCAGCAGGGCTATTCAGGGGTATCCATAGTGATCCCCCATGTCAGTGCATCTTTTGGGGGGGTTGACAGGAGGCTGATTTCCCCAAATCTGACAGTACTTTTCGCCGATCTACGTTTCGCCGGGACGCGTTCTCGCGTCCTTTGCAATTGAATAGGGCAAATCGCAGTGACGAGCCCGATACTTATCCGGAGGCAAAACTGGCGATGACGGCAAAAAGTCCGGGGCTTTTCGCCGGCAATTGAATACCGGCCTTAATGTGTAAAAGACACATATGACAAGTGAGCAGAGTGGTCCATGATTATAATTCAGGAAAGAAATGGGCATAAGGTTTGTATCGGGGTGTGATGCAGACATGGTTTATGCAGAGTGGCAGGGAGAAAGCTGGTCTTTGTTGGTAGATTTGGCTGCTGACTTGGCGTTACCAGCAGGAGCCCTTAACCCCCAAGTGACCCGTTAACACGTTCCGTGTCCTCTCTGTCTGCTGATGGTCCCCTGGTGAATTGAAGGGGCGTACAGAGAGGCCTCTGATCCTGATAAAGCCAGAATCTTTTTTTTTTGGTTTAAAGAGCTCATCGTAAGTGTATATTTGAGGTACATACAGTTACTATATGTTACTATTTAGAGGCCAACTTAGTGGGCATCAAATAAAACATAAAAAAGAGAATTTTCTTTTTGCGGAGATGCCTCTGTTTATGTATGCGCCTCGGCCCTTGTTTTTCTGTGCGGTGTTTGGACCAGTATATGAAGGGCACATCTGGGGCATATCTGCTAATATTGCTGTCTGGTATTAACTTTAATTGTCTCATGTATGTCAGACAATGAGAGCAGTTGTCTCGGGCATTACTCCTACCTGCTAATTGCATTTATTTTTAAAACGGCGACCGCCTGACGTGAAGTGGGTGTGATTATAGCCTCCTGTCAGGGTTTCCACATTTTACCGATTGTGCATTTCCGCGTATATGTAAATCTGTACACTTCTCAAAATGCTTCAGGATCAACATCGCCAGCAGTGCGCTTAGGGCCTGATTCAGACCCGTTCGCAAGCGGCCGCTCGCTCGTACGCGGCCGATGTTATGCATTTGCGCATGCGTATGTATCGCAGTGCACAAACTGCTTTGAGCGATCGGGTAGCGTTCGCTCGCCCAGCAAAGACAGCCCAGTGGAATGAGTGACAGGTGAGGCCGTTTGTGGGTGGTAACAGGGGCAGGGCAGTAGTAACGGGGGAGTGGAGGTGCGAACGCAGTTGTGCCTGAGTGTTTCAACGCCGTTTCAGAGGCGTACATAATTAACAGGCAGCGTCATAGGACATTTCACCTGGTTGATTTTTACACTGAAGTGTTCACAGTGCTTGCGGTAGGGTAGTCAACCTCAAGCGCTGCGATCTGACCCGATGGTTGTATATACTTTCTGGAGATGACGTACGTTAGTGGGCGGGTAAAGACTGGCAGGTGGGCGTCTATAAACACAAAGTGATTGCTCGCCAAGACATAGTGGGCGTGCTTATGCCTTGCCGTGCGATCGCCTGCCTTGACGTCACTTAGCTGAATTTGCATACGCTGGGAGCGAGCGGCCGCATCTAGCGAGCGGGTCTGAACCAGGTCCTTAGTTTGTGTGAATCTATGGCAAAGGCAAAAGGTACGCCACCTAAAAGGCGCATAAGCGCGTAATTGCTGCTACTCCTGCTACGGTTTCCTCGCACAATCCAAATATATCCTGGTAGGTTAATGGGCTCCTGACAAAAAAAAATGAACCTTAGTGTGTAAGTGGTGGGTGTGCGTGTACATGCGATAGGGAATATAGAGTGTAAGCTCCACTGGGACAGGGACCGATATATTCTCTGTAAATCGCTGCGGAATGTGTGCGCTTTGTAAATAACTGATAATAAATAAATGTAACACTGAATCCGAAATAATACTTTGAGACAGACCCAGTTTTAGGTAATTATCTTTGCTGGTCATTATACATGCGGGGTAATTAGTCCGACTTACAGCTACATCTTAATTTAGTAATAAATATACGGGATTGCATTATATTTTAGCTTCACTGACTTCTTATCCATCGTTCTCGCATGAATAACCTATACATCAAGTCATTTGGGACACAGCTGGGGATGGAGCAGCAGCCGACAAGAAGACTTTATATTCTGCTCGGGCACAATGCAAAACTTTTCTTTCTCTCTTTGTATTTTTTGCTGTTAAGCTGCAGAATTCCGCAGACCACAGTCTAAAGCCATCTACATCTCTCTGCTCTTCATTCTTAAATATCACGCCCGCTGAGGTATATCCGCGCCTCAGTGCTCCTGGCCATAAATCCAGCAGTCGGATTTTCTGTACCACCGTTTGGACGGGAACATTTTTCAAAGTCAGCAGCACAGGCCGCCAAGCTCTGCGTTTTCGCACTGCCGTGGGAGTAAAATGTGCTCCTTTTATATCTTAAATCACCGCTCCTATCCTCTGTGACTCCTCCCGGTGCCAGTTCCCGACGCGGCCCTGCCAGGAGGAACAGCTTCTCTGCCAAGACCAAGATAAATCTCTTCATTATTGGCATCTGCTCTGTTTCTTCCCTACTTTTTTTTTTTTTCCTTTCCACGTTCCTTTGTTCCTTCCCTCTCCTCCTATCTATCTGCTGCCTGACAGTTTCGGCACGTTGTTGGATCACCATGAAACTTCTCCGCACGCCGCCGTCCAGGTGTTATTGTGCTTGAGTGGGACACGCTGGCAGGCTGTCACGGTAAATGTTTTCAGCGAGAAATGTGCGAGCAGATGCTCGGGATGTCAGTGACGGAGACAATGATAGTTATCATCTTGTGATTCATTTTCTGTCTTTCAGAGACTTCACGTCGCAGAAATGGCACAAAAATTATTGTTTAATGCTGCCATTCCCAGGCTGGTGCCTACGTTTACCCCAGGTGAACCCAGTACAGCTGAGATTCTAGAATTGAATCCTATGGGGTCTATTTACTAAGCCTTGGATGGAGATAAAGTCGACAGGGATAAAGTACCAATCAAACAGCTCCTAGCTGTCATTTTTCAAATACATGTATCATGGCAGTTAGGAGCTGATTGGCTGGTACTTTACCTCTGTCGACTTTATCTCCATCCAAGGCTTATTCAATAGACCCCATAGGGTTCAATTCTTTATCTCCCATCTAAGGCTTAGTACATAGACCCATGTGAGTGCTAATCCTGTCCCTAATACACCTACTCCATAACCTAGTGCCTCTGACATCTCACCCTAGCCTCGAGGTGACTCCCCAGCCCTGTACCCTAGCTCTCATCTCAGTCTTATGTTATCACATCTAAGGGGAGATGTATAAAACCTAGCTATCATTCATCTAGTACAGTGTTTCCCAACCTCAGTCCTGAAGGCCACTAACAGTCCAGGTTTTCGTAATATCCATGCTTCAGCACAGATGGTTAAATCAAAATAACTGAGGTACTAATTAAGACACCTGTGCTCAAGTATGGCTATCCTTAAAACCTGGACTGTTAGTGCCCCTTTTGCCCCCTGATCTAGTACTTTCCATGAAATGATAGCTAGAACCTGATTGGTTGCTAGGAGAAACGTCTCAATCTGTCTCCGACCATCTAAGGCCGAGATCCGCTATAGTGATAATGAGTGAGTAGAGATGAGCCAGTCTTATATACACACACATCAGTATAGGGCAGACCTACATTGGGCAACATAATTCCTCTGGGTGATTGACAGGTGTGGTCTCCGCCTCTCTTATCACAAGCTCCTCCCATCAGTGCGCGGAGAGCTAGCTATGCGCAATCCTTGCCGGAGCAGCTTGAACACAACGCAAGCTTTCCTATATCTGCCAGATCAGGGCATCGGATGCTGTGCAGAATATGCGCTACTACTTACTCGCAATGTACTGGTATAGCGAGGGCTGTACATTGAGATGTGTGACTCTAGCACATGCTGTGTATTCGTGGCATTGTCTATGGTATTAAAAGAAAGAGGCTTTTTATATTTACGAGAAATCTTTTTCATTAAGTTGGGGGACACTGTGAATGTTGGGGTATAGTGGGGGGGATCCAGGAGTGCAGGCACCTAAAATTGTAAAGCTTGCTTGTAGCTGCTCTCCCTCCGTACTGCTGAGAACTTCCCCAGTAAAGGGTAAGAGGGAAACAAACCAGCTCTAAAAGCATCATACAACTGACGTAACCGAGAGCAACCGTGTAAATGGAGGGCGCCCCCCTGGTTTTAAAGAAGAGGGTTAAACAGAAGTATAAAAATGCTGTTTGTTGTTATCTGGGGCACTGGAAGCCTTAGGGGACGTCCCAACGCTGCCTCCTAAAGGTTCTGTATACTCCTACCATACCCGGCATCCCTGGATACTAGTAGAATATGGTGAATGTATAAAGAGATGAGCAGGTGATCGCTGAGACCACCCCATAATGCCATGCCCCCCCATATTGCACTCATGTTGGCATTTTTGAGGACAGGCTGCTCAGCCCTACTCTAAGCCTAATGGGGGGCATCCACTAGACGATTTTATCCCTGTCCAACCTCTTAACGATTTTCCCTTGAAGTTTCCCTTGAAATTTGATCTTCCACTCTGAACAATTTGCAAAAGATCTAACGATAAACTATGTTGTTTTAATCTGATTGAGAGCTTTCAGGTATAGTGGGCAGATAGTGGTTCATCGTTTGATCGTTCAGCGTGAGCAATGTGAAAACGATGTGTAAACGATGTGTAAGCAATCAAGTGAAATTGACCTGCATGTTCAGTCGATGGAGGAGACGATCAAACGACCAGTGGGAGCGCGCATCGTACATCGTTAGAAACAATTACTGCACGATTTGCAAACGATGTTTGAACGATTATCGAATGATTTTATCATTCTCGTTCAATCGTTCAACTTTATCGTCTAGTGGATTACCCCCCTTTATGAATGATGATAGAAGTAACCCGACTGGCAATAGACTACTTATAGGTCGGCCAGCCGAGTTTCTCAGCCTCTTAGAGGACCAAGAGCTTCTCAATTGTTCATGCAACTTACGTCCTCAAAGTTCTGCCCAAAGCACAAAGTTGTCGTCTGTTGTTGACGGACCAAGGCCGGGGTCACACTGTGCTGGTCAATGTGAATGCAGGAGACTACTTTCGGCTTATAAGAAGGCTTAGGGTGATAACCAGTTGCGCACGGGTAGGGACTGGGCATACGCTTCTTAGCGCAATTAAGGGCAGTTCACAGTCGTACGCATCTCAGTCAGATCTCTACTTGCAACAGAGTAGTTGTAACCGTGTGGCAACATGGTGTTCTCGCGCGTAGGAAAGTTCTTCGTAGGTTAGTCGGCGGAATGGCGGGCCTATTCAGAGGTGAAGGTATGCAGAGATCAGTCTGACTCCTGGCGGATTTCTTGCGCCAAAGATAGGGCTGGTGTTTTTGCGTTCTGGTGATGAGGCCAGCTCTGAATGCAGGTGTCTGAGTTCTGCATCCTCTAATACACGCAAATGACTTTGCGATACGCCAACTCGCTTTACAGCACGTGCGGAATCTTTCGCTACCAAACTTCTGATTCCAGCCTTGATTGGTCGAATCATTTAAATTCTGAGAGCAGTTCCCTTTGGCCAACTTGCTCAGTCATCTAGAAGTTTTGGGATGCAGATCTTTGTAATGACAGCACAGTGAATACTCAGTCTCACTATACATAACAACAGTGGCACACCTAGGGGTATATTTACTAAAGTGACAGGTTTTAGAAGTGCAGATGTTGCCCATAGCAACCAATCCGATTCTACTTAACATTTAACTAGCACCTTCTAGAACAGGGGTCAGGGAACTTTTTTTTACATTTTACCCCAAATATATTTAGATATGCCGATGTTACCCCCTTGATTTGAAAGGAAAGAAATAATATAGTAGTGCCCCCATAGTTATGCCCCTGTAGTAGTGCCCCCATATAATGCCCCTGTAGCAGTGCCCCCATATAGTGCCCCTGTAGTGCCGCTTTTTAAAAAAAAAACACTTATCCTAATTCCCGCTCCTGCATCCGCCGCCGTCCTCTCCGCCCGGCTGCTCCTCGGAACTATGGGAGAGACGTCATGACATCTCTCCCATAGTGCGCACGGAGAGAGCCGGAAGCTGGAGTTCAGAAGAGAACTCCAGCCTCCGGCTAACGCGGTGCTGCAGGGAAGGAGCCGGGCGCCGTCTGGTAATAACATCTCAGCCGGGCATGCATATGAATCTTTCTATATTAGAATGATTCATATGCATGCCCGGCTGTCCGTCCATTACCCCGAGGAATATATTTAGATACGCCGATGTTACCCCCTTGATTTACATAGTTATGTCCCTGTAGTAGTGCCCCCATAGTTATGCCCCTGTAGTAGTGCCCCTGTAGTAGTGCCCCCATATAATGCCCCTGTAGTAGTCCCCCCATATAGTGCCCCTGTAGTGCCCCCATATAATGCCCCTGTAGTGCCGCTTTTACAAAAAAAAAACACTTACCTTAATCCCCGCTCCTGCATCCGCCGCCGTCCTGTCCGCCCGGCTGCTCCTCGGAACTATGGGAGAGACGTCACCACCTCTCTCCCATAGTGCGCATGGAGAGAGCCGGAAGCTGGAGTTCAAAAGAGAACTCTAGCCTCCGGCTAACAGGGGGGCTGCAGGGAAGGAGCCGGGCACCGTCTGGTAATAACATCTCAGCGGGCATCCGGCTTAGAGCCTCCCTGCGGCACAGCCGGGCATGCATATGAATCATTCTATATTATACTATACAATGATTCATATGCATGTCCGGCTGTCCGTCCATTACCCCGAGGAATTTCATTTTTACCCCATGTGGGGTAATTTACCCCTGTTCCCTGTTCCCTGACCACTGTTCTAGAAGATAATAGCTAGATTCTGGTTGCTATGGGCAACATCTCTCACTTTAGTAAATTTACCCTCTAGTGTTGTTGGTACCGCTGTGAAGTTTCCCATTGCACAGACCGCTTTTGGCAAAGTCTGGGTCCCTCTTGATCTCTGCTGCTGTTTTTCCCCCGCTGATTAGAGGGGCGCAGATGTTTTGAGAAAAAAGAAAAGCCTCTCTAAGTAGCAATAGCCCCTTCATTTTGCCCTCTTGAGAACATATTCCCGTAGCCGCAATTAGAAATCCGCGCACTTGTCTCTGATTGTACTACAAAGCCACCTTAATGTTACCGGCGACCAGATTCATCAGGTTCCCTTGTGATTGTGAGCTCCTAACGAGGACGGCTGATTGCACTTACAGAAATGTGATGGGATCGCCTCGGATGAGCCCGCGAAGGGGTTAACCAAGTGCAATTTGTAAGCTCTAAATCACCGGCACACAATCCAAAAAGATGACATTAAGAGCAATTTTTTTTTTTATATATATATATATATTGAATAATGTTTCCCAGAAAAATGAAGCACTTGTTTTAGTAAATTGTAAATTCAGAGATTTTTTTTTTTTCTTTCTCTCCCTTCAAGGTAGCACTTTACCAAAGTCGACACTTTATGGAGTTTTTTATATGATGAAGCACTTTGGGTAAAATCGGCAGAGGCTATTAATGGTAGCGTTTCCTTCTTCCATTGTGATATTGGAAATAGACCTAATTATTGCGTTTGTTTTCAGCAGTACTTTTTAATAGCGGCTGTCAGGTCTCAGCGCCCCTTACTCTCAGGAATAAGGGGGAGATTAATCAAACCTTGGAGAGCGATAAAGCGATCTATGGGCCTGATTCAGAGCCGGTCGCTATTTGCGGTCGTTCGTTCAAAAAAAAGGGGTGGCTATTCAAATGAACCGTTCGCTCTTTGCGGTCTGTTCACGCCTCTAGATCTGAACGAGCGAACAAAACTTGCGGTCGTTTTTTGGGAAACTACGCCCCCTGGCCGCTCGCATCCTACGTCATGTCCGCTATTTATTAGATTAATCGAGTACATCGACCAGGGTATGAGCTGCTCGCTATTCTTGTGGTTGGTTTTTGCTACCACAATTTTGCGAGCAGTTCTGACTAAAATAACCCAGTGACGTGCACAATGACGCTGCTGTATTAATTATGCACACCCATAAAACGCCCGTTTTGACCTTTAAGCACACCTGCGATCGGATCTCCACTCCCCGTTTTCAAGCACTTTCCCCTGTTACCACCCACATACGCCTCTTTCTGTCACTCAAATTATCAGGCATTCGCTATTTTGCGAGCACATGAATTTCGACCGCACTGACTGGTTCGCGCATGCGTATAACGATCCGTACGCATGCGCAGTTGGGCAAACATCGCTCGGAGCGAACGAGCGGCCGCTTACGAGCGGCTCTAAATCAGGCCCTATGTACTAAGCCTTGGATAGATGTTTCGAAACTGTCAGAAGGTGATTGGTTGGTACATCATCTCTCCCATAGACTGGCCTGGATCGTACATTACTTACTGGTTTAGTAAGGTCTCGTGATGTCACTGAGGCGACCATTATCCGCGTTGGTTGCCTCTATGTTTTTACGGCTTCCTAGTGAATACATAACCTGCATTGTCGTACATCTTGGTCCACCCCTCGGAATGGAGGCGTCTGTTTTGTTTATTTAGCAGAGGAACTTGAAATAAAAAGTGATCCAAAAGTACTTTCCTCAATAGATCACCTCTCTGTCTCCCTGAATCCTGGCGTTTCCAGACCAATGCCGCTGGCTCCTGTATACAAATCAGAGCGGAATCAACGACATGCCCAATCAGTGTGATATTAGGGAGAGGTGTAAGTCTGTAATTCAGGGGTATTCAACATGCGGCTCTCAGGCTGCTGTGGAACTACATATACCAGCATGCTCTGCCACAGTTTTGCAATTAGTCCATGCCAAAACTGAGGGAGGGCATGCTGGGATGTCTAGTTCCACAGCAGGTAGTGGGCAGCATGTTGAATGCACCTGCTGTAATTGTTTAATGCTGGGGCAGCTGGGGCTGCTGGAGGGTGTGCTTTATACTGTATATACGTGTATATAGCGTTATATATATGATGGTAGCGGACGGTAACAAGGATCCCGCAGCTAAACGTGTGCCTGTGTGTGATTACACGTGAGCGCTGGGGCTGCTGGAGGGTGTGCTTTATACTGTATATACGTGTATATAGCGTTATATATATGATGGTAACACGGATCCCGCAGCTAAACGTGTGCCTCTGTGTGATTACACGTGAGCGATGGGGCTGCCTGAGGGTGTGCTTTATACTGTATATACATGTATATAGCGTTATATATATGATGGTAACATGGATCCCGCAGCTAAACGTGTGCCTCTGTGTGATTACACGTGAGCGATGGGGCTGCTGGAGGGTGTGCTTTATACTGTATATACGTGTATATAGCGTTATATATATGATGGTAACACGGATCCCGCAGCTAAACGTGTGCCTGTGTGTGATTACACGTGAGCGCTGGGGCTGCTGGAGGGTGTGCTTTATACTGTATATACGTGTATATAGCGTTATATATATGATGGTAACACGGATCCCGCAGCTAAACGTGTGCCTGTGTGTGATTACACGTGAGCGCTGGGGCTGCTGGAGGGTGTGCTTTATACTGTATATACGTGTATATAGCGTTATATATATGATGGTAACACGGATCCCGCAGCTAAACGTGTGCCTGTGTGTGATTACACGTGAGCGCTGGGGCTGCTGGAGGGTGTGCTTTATACTGTATATACGTATATATAGCGTTATATATATGATGGTAACACGGATCCCGCAGCTAAACGTGTGCCTCTGTGTGATTACACGTGAGCGATGGGGCTGCTGGAGGGTGTGCTTTATACTGTATATACGTGTATATAGCGTTATATATATGATGGTAACACGGATCCCGCAGCTAAACGTGTGCCTGTGTGTGATTACACGTGAGCGCTGGGGCTGCTGGAGGGTGTGCTTTATACTGTATATACGTGTATATAGCGTTATATATATGATGGTAACACGGATCCCGCAGCTAAACGTGTGCCTCTGTGTGATTACACGTGAGCGCTGGGGCTGCTGGAGGGTGTGCTTTATACTGTATATACGTGTATATAGCGTTATATATATGATGGTAACATGGATCCCGCAGCTAAACGTGTGCCTCTGTGTGATTACACGTGAGCGGTGGGGCTGCCTGAGGGTGTGCTTTATACTGTATATACATGTATATAGCGTTATATATATGATGGTAACACGGATCCCGCAGCTAAACGTGTGCCTGTGTGTGATTACACGTGAGCGCTGGGGCTGCTGGAGGGTGTGCTTTATACTGTATATACGTGTATATAGCGTTATATATATGATGGTAACACGGATCCCGCAGCTAAACGTGTGCCTGTGTGTGATTACACGTGAGCGCTGGGGCTGCTGGAGGGTGTGCTTTATACTGTATATACGTATATATAGCGTTATATATATGATGGTAACACGGATCCCGCAGCTAAACGTGTGCCTCTGTGTGATTACACGTGAGCGATGGGGCTGCTGGAGGGTGTGCTTTATACTGTATATACGTGTATATAGCGTTATATATATGATGGTAACACGGATCCCGCAGCTAAACGTGTGCCTCTGTGTGATTACACGTGAGCGGTGGGGCTGCCTGAGGGTGTGCTTTATACTGTATATACATGTATATAGCGTTATATATATGATGGTAACACGGATCCCGCAGCTAAACGTGTGCCTCTGTGTGATTACACGTGAGCGGTGGGGCTGCCTGAGGGTGTGCTTTATACTGTATATACGTGTATATAGCGTTATATATATGATGGTAACATGGATCCCGCAGCTAAACGTGTGCCTCTGTGTGATTACACGTGAGCGGTGGGGCTGCCTGAGGGTGTGCTTTATACTGTATATACATGTATATAGCGTTATATATATGATGGTAACACGGATCCCGCAGCTAAACGTGTGCCTCTGTGTGATTACACGTGAGCGGTGGGGCTGCCTGAGGGTGTGCTTTATACTGTATATACATGTATATAGCGTTATATATATGATGGTAACACGGATCCCGCAGCTAAACGTGTGCCTCTGTGTGATTACACGTGAGCGCTGGGGCTGCTGGAGGGTGTGCTTTATACTGTATATACGTGTATATAGCGTTATATATATGATGGTAACACGGATCCCGCAGCTAAACGTGTGCCTCTGTGTGATTACACGTGAGCGCTGGGGCTGCTGGAGGGTGTGCTTTATACTGTATATACGTGTATATAGCGTTATATATATGATGGTAACACGGATCCCGCAGCTAAACGTGTGCCTCTGTGTGATTACACGTGAGCGGTGGGGCTGCCTGAGGGTGTGCTTTATACTGTATATACGTGTATATAGCGTTATATATATGATGGTAACACGGATCCCGCAGCTAAACGTGTGCCTCTGTGTGATTACACGTGAGCGGTGGGGCTGCTGGAGGGTGTGCTTTATACTGTATATACGTGTATATAGCGTTATATATATGATGGTAACACGGATCCCGCAGCTAAACGTGTGCCTCTGTGTGATTACACGTGAGCGGTGGGGCTGCCTGAGGGTGTGCTTTATACTGTATATACGTGTATATAGCGTTATATATATGATGGTAACACGGATCCCGCAGCTAAACGTGTGCCTGTGTGTGATTACACGTGAGCGATGGGGCTGCTGGAGGGTGTGCTTTATACTGTATATACGTGTATATAGCGTTATATATATGATGGTAACACGGATCCCGCAGCTAAACGTGTGCCTCTGTGTGATTACACGTGAGCGGTGGGGCTGCCTGAGGGTTTGCTTTTGGACTGGGAGACAAAATTTTCCGTCATGTTTACAACGTCTGACTCCTACACCTAAACCCGTGTGCTGTATCCATGGTAACCCTGTGTCTTACATGCCGCACGCTGCCGAGTGAGCCCACACAGGTCAGGAGAGATGCACGCCCTGCAACTGATTTCATTTATTATCCTTTAAAGGCCAGACCTTGGGAAGAGGCAGACAAATCCGAGCCGCACTCCGCATCTCCGCACCAGACGCCTGGCTGCTGCCGTGTTATTCCCGGGCACAGGCTAGAGCCGCGTGATTAAACGGTTAATTGTCTGGGCTTGTGTCTCCGCCGCGTTCGGGGTTTGAGGATCTCATTTATGTGGCTCGAAATAAAATGTTTGAGAAGTTCTCATGTCATTGTCTGATGCGCTAGGCTAGTGGTAATGTTATGTGGCTGCCGCAGATGCTCCTGTCTCCATGGCCTCACATTTTCCCATTCAGTATATCGGCCTCTTTGTGCCGGTGCGCTGTCAGGGAAGTTCTGTGACTTTCTACTAATTGTTTCCCAATATCTTACACGTACGACCGTTTTATTTAAAGCGGCAGCGCCACCTTGTAAGGCGATTTTACTATGGTCCCCCTCCGCCTAGATAGAGCCCCAGGGGATGCTCCGTCCACACCTTCTATAAAAACAAAAAAAGAGGAAATTGGAGTGGTATGTGGGGGTGCACAGGCTGGTACAGTGTGGTATGTAGGGGGCACAGGAGGCTGGTACAGTGTGGTATGTAGGGGGCACAGGAGGCTGGTACAGTGTGGTGTGTAGGTGGCACAGGAGGCTAGTACAGTGTGGTGTGTGTGGGGGTGCACAGGCTGGTACAGTGTGGTATGTAGGGGGCACAGGAGGCTGGTACAGTGTGGTATGTAGGGGGCACAGGAGGCTGGTACAGTGTGGTGTGTAGGTGGCACAGGAGGCTGGTACAGTGTGGTGTGTAGGGGACACAGGAGGCTGGTACAGTGTGGTATGTAGGGGGCACAGGAGGCTAGTACAGTGTGGTGTGTAGGGGGCACAGGAGGCTAGTACAGTGTGGTATGTAGGGGGCACAGGAGGCTGGTACAGTGTGGTATGTAGGGGGCACAGGAGGCTGGTACAGTGTGGTATGTAGGGGGCACAGGAGGCTGGTACAGTGTGGTGTGTAGGGGGCACAGGAGGCTAGTACAGTGTGGTGTGTAGGGGACACAGGAGGCTGGTACAGTGTGGTATGTAGGGGGCACAGGAGGCTAGTACAGTGTGGTGTGTAGGGGGCACAGGAGGCTGGTACAGTCTGGTATGTAGGGGGCACAGGATGCTGGTACAGTGTGGTATGTAGGGGGCACAGGAGGCTAGTACAGTGTGGTATGTAGGGGGCACAGGAGGCTAGTACAGTGTGGTATGAGGGAGGGCACAGGAGGCTAGTACAGTGTGGTATGTAGGGGGCACAGGAGGCTGGTACAGTGTGGTGTGTAGGGGGCACAGGAGGCTAGTACAGTGTGGTGTGTAGGGGGCACAGGAGGCTAGTACAGTGTGGTGTGTAGGGGGCACAGGAGGCTAGTACAGTGTGGTGTGTAGGGGGCACAGGAGGCTGGTACAGTGTGGTATGTAGGGGGCACAGGAGGCTGGTACAGTGGGGTATGTAGGGGGCACAGGAGGCTGGTACAGTGTGGTATGTAGGGGGCACAGGAGGCTGGTACAGTGTGGTATGTAATGGGCACAGGAGGCTGGTACAGTGTGGTATGTAGGGGGCACAGGAGGCTGGTACAGTGTGGTATGTAGGGGGCACAGGAGGCTGGTACAGTGTGGTATGTAGGGGGCACAGGAGGCTGGTACAGTGTGGTATGTAGGGGGCACAGGAGGCTGGCACAGTGTGTATACATGTTTGCCCAGGCCTGTAATAGCGACACTGATTTATTGGAGCATTGTGGGTAATTCTTTATATATTACACAGTTACACGCAAAACTGTTTTCGTTGACCTCCCCCTGAATGTTTACCTACTTATATTAAACACTTTGTAAACTTTGAGCTATAAGTATGATGTACATTATAATCAGCTTCATTCATTATATAAAAAGATAATTCAGCTATATATGTAATGCACATCTTCCCATCTCACAGGGGGTTACACTGCGCAAAATCCTACTCAATCGTTACTTCAAGGGTGACTATGGCTCCTCTCTGAACGGACCCCTGTCCGTAAGCTACAGCAAGCCCGGGACGTCTGGAGGTACAGTCCTATATTCATGGGGGGTGTCTGTGTGTGTGGGGAGGGGTGTTTGATGTTATTTATGTTACCTGTACAAGTGGTTCACAACATCCACCTGGATTTTATGAAATTTTCATTTTGAAATAAAATATGCCCACAGGGCTCATTTACAGCCTGGCGTGGAAACACCGCCTACTTGGCGCACAAACACTGCGTAACTTTATTTTTACCCTGTATACTTTGAGCGGAAGACGTGGCCTCTCACCTCTAAATGCGCCCGTTATTTATCAGATACCCCCCTCTGCAGCTCCAGTTACCAGTGTGCGGAGTTGCTCCATCTAGCTCTAAATAAGGCAGAATGCCCATCTCACCTATATATCCTCTATGCTATGTACAGTTGGGCTTATGTCTCAAATTAAAGAACATTTATATTTAAAAGAAAAAAAGAAATGGCTTAGTAATGTATTTAATTTCACTTTGATTACTGCTGAGCATAAACTTTTCTATTAAGCTATAATTGCTATGGTACTGACTGCTATTATACAGTCATATTGGCCAAGTCATCTATGTACCAACCAATAGATCGGGCACCCAGGTTAAGAATCTGCATTCTACATTCTTTGAATAAATACTGTAGTTTGTTATTAAGAGGCTGAAACATTTGGTGATTACATGTCGTATTGGAAAGTCAGCCTCCCAACTAGCAGAAAGGAGACCGTGCCACAATTTCGCTTGACATTAATACATGGGCCATTGCCTTGGTAGAGATCCAGGTGGTACATCAGTGCCCTAGTGTTCATTCTAGCACCCTGCACCTATCTCAACCCGTGCAGTTCCTCTATCCTGCCAGGTGTGTCGCTCTCTGCACGGGTGCTTCTAGCACACGAACTTCTGAATCTCAGTAGTCTGTTGCATCAGTTGAGTGTCCTAGAAGCACCAGAGCAGAGAGAGATAGAGGATAGAGGAACTGCATGGTTTGTGATAGGTGCAGGGTGCTAGAATGAAGACTAGCGTCCTAGCAGGTGGAGTAACGGCGCTTCTATAGTCTGGCTAAAAGTCTTTGCAAAGGTGAATATCTGGGAGAATGAAATGAGACCTCACCAATGTGCGAGATTCCTGGTTGATTCCTCGTTCTCTTCCCCCAGCCTTCTCTGGCCCGGACAGCGACAAGAAGATTGGGGCATCCATGGCGGAGATCCAGTGTCTCCTGGATAAAGAAGGAGCCTCAGAACTGGTCATAGATGTCATTGTTAGTACCAAAAATGACCGGATATTCTCCGAAGGTATCCTGCTAGGAATCTCATTATTGGAGGGAGGAAATACGCAGATACAGGTAACGGCCTATCGCTTAGAGTGGGCGAGTAAAGTACGACTGCGCAGTTTGCTAAGCGCCGTCATGGTTTCCCAGAGTGAGCTGCGCTGTTCCTAATATGCCGGGTGCAGTTATGTTCCGTGAGAGGTTATTTGCTATTAAGTGGATATGTTCTATATAGGCGATAATGTATGCAGCATACACTGAAGCTGCTAGTAGGACAGTTTATTGAATTATCCACGTCAGATATCATTCCTGATTAGTAGTAGTGAAGCGCTTTTCAGATATAGGGCCTGGTTCACAGTTGTACGATCCCGTACGCAGCTGCCGTTCGAAAATAGGCAAATATCGCAGCCGCCGGGATATGTATTGTGACGCTAACCGCCATCTTTGCAAATCATTTGAAGATCATTGGATGTTACCAGTTCTCACTAAGTCTATGGTCAAGCAGAATGGGCGCAGGAAATGAGACGCTAGAGGCGTGTTTACTGCGTAGGGGATCGCAGGCGCAAAATGTGACGCCCGCGAAACTGTTGCGACATGCCTGCGTTTTTAGCCCTCTCCCAAATGCTCCCTGAAGTGCGAAAAAATACTCGCTGTGAGCGATTACGGTAATGAACCGCGCCGCATACGCCCGATAATCGCTCAACTACGAAAGCATCAGCATAGCGTATATCTACGAATCTTGCCCAGAGAGGTCACGTGGGATATACAGTTGGTGTCTTATTAGCATAGTCCATAGTCTGATGCAGCTGTATGTCCCCGTCCTAGACTCCATGCCTACAATCCGCTGTGCGAATATCCAAATCACGTGAAACCCTGCAGTCTCCGAGCAGTCTAATGACAGATCTAACTGATCATTCGCAGAGTGTGCTGAAGAAGTAAAGGGCCGCAGGATGCTCTGCAGACAGCGTTCCGCAAAACGTGTTGGTGAAGTCACACAGCGGGCGATGTAGTAATCGGCAAGAGATTATATTATAACGCCAGCCACACGGGCCTGTCCTCCCCAAGTGATGGTGATTTTGGATAGGGATAGGATCCTGGTTGGAATTGAACCCATGGCCCCAGTTCTGAGAGGCAGCAAGGCTAATTAGTGCGCGTGGTGTTACTGTACATCCATCGGCACACACATTGTTATAAAGCTGCCCCCTTTTCCTGTAGAGATCAGACAGCTGAGGAGCTTTCAAAATAACTTTCCTGCCTCTTCCTGCAGAGCTCGTTTTACCATCAACTGAATGAACAGAAAAAGTCAGAGAAGTTTTTCAAAGTTCTATACGACAGGATGAATGCTGCCCAGCAGGAGATACGCGCCACCGTGACGGTGAACACGATAGACTTGGGCACCAAGAAAAAGGACGATGACTATGAATCCATAGCTTTGCCAAAAAGGAGAGGTAGGAACTTATGGGTGTGTTTTGACTCAGGCCGGAGCACTGTAATGTATTCGCTCTTAATTTCCTGCTCATTCAGGAAGTAGCCAATCACATCGTCGGAATACTCAAAGCAGCAGGAAGCCGCAGACTGAGAGTTATATAGTGGGAGGAGCAGGGTCCCCCAGCAGCACAGAGTATATCAGGGATGAGTGATGTGTTAGTGAGGACAGGGCTGCATGTGACGGGGGCAGTGACATGATGTGAGGAGGGGAATGGAGGCAGCAGGAAGCCACAGACTGAGAGTTATATAGTGGGAGGAGCAGGGTCCCCCAGCAGCACAGAGTATATCAGGAGATGAGTGATGTGTTAGTGAGGACAGGGCTGCATGTGACGGGGGCAGTGACATGATGTGAGGAGGGGAATGGGGCAGCAGGAAGCTACATACTGAGAGTTATATAGTGGGAGGAGCAGGGTCCCCCAGCAGCACAGAGTATATCAGGAGATGAGTGATGTGTTAGTGAGGACAGGGCTGCATGTGACAGGGGCAGCGACATAATGTGAGGAGGGGAATGGAGGCAGCAGGAAGTCACAGGCTGAGAGTTATATAGTGGGAGGAGCAGGGTCTCCAGCAGCACAGAGTATATCAGGAGATGAGTAATGTGTTAGTGAAGGCTGGGCTACATGTGACAGGGGCAGCGACATAATGTGAGGAGGGGAATGGAGGCAGCAGGAAGCCACAGACTGATAGTTATATAGTGGGAGGAGCAGGGTCCACAGCAGCACAGAGTATATCAGGAGATGAGTGATGTGTTAGTGAGGACAGGGCTGCATGTGACAGGGCCAGCGACATGATGTGAGGAGGGGAATGGAGGCAAGAGGAAGCCACAGAGTGAGTGTTATATAGTAGAAGGAGCCGGATCCCCCAGCAGCACAGAGTATATCAGGAGATGAGTGATGTGTTACTGAGGACAGGGCTGCATGTGACAGGGGAAGTGACATGATGTGAGGAGGGGAATGGAGGCAGCAGGAAGTCACAGGCAGAGGGTTATGTAGTGGGAGGAGGAGAGTCCCCAGCAGCACAGAGTATATCAGGAGATGGGTGATATGTTAGTGAGGACAGGGCTGCATGTGACAGGTGCAGTAACATGATGTGAGGAGGGGAATGGAGGCAGCAGGAAGCCACAGACTGATAGTTATATAGTGGGAGGAGCAGGGTCCCCAGCAGCACAGAGTATATCAGGAGATGAGTGATGTGTTAGTGAGGACAGGGCTGCATGTGACAGGGGCAGTGACATGATGTGAGGAGGGGAATGGAGGCAGCAGGAAGCCACAGGCTGAGAGGTAAAATATGGTGTAGTGGTACAGTATCTATTTATTCCTGCAGTATTTTTTCTACACGAGGTGGGAAATGCTCATAAACAGGTGCAAATATTCAGCAATTGCAAAATATTTTGTTACATGAATTATGTTATATGCTTTAAATAATAATATTATATAGAAGACATTGCTACCACATGCAAATAGCTGAAATAAAGGTATTTTGTTATCATAAACTCATATTGCAACTAGCCTTGTATATTTATTTTGTATTTATCCAACGTAAATGTTAAATGCTTAATGCATGGACCAGTAAATCTGCTTGTAGAGAAACCATGCAGCACATTTGTTCACGAAAAGTGTGACAAACTTCCCCATCAACAGTCCTAAGGTCCTGGAAGGAAGTAGGACCTGTAACAGTGTAAAGCAAACTTCGGAGATAGAAGCATTCAAAATGTATCGGATGTACAGTGTAAACACGGCCAAGAGCTTCTGTTGCTCTGATACCAGGGTGACCATCTACAGCGACTCCCTGTTTTCTGCGCATAAAAACTTTGGGAGAAGCATTCCATGTGTAATATTTTGGCAGCTCACAGTACAGCAGGGTCCTTGCAAAGTCATAATTTTGACACAGTTGGAAGAAAGAAGTGAATGTTGTTGCGTAATTTGGTATAGTCAGAGAGATGAGAATGCTGGGAAAGCCTGCTAAAGCTCTCTTCGATAATAAACATTAAGATCATGACAACACAAAACGCTTGCCCCGAGGCCCTACCCATATGCGTGAGGATCCACAATGAGCGTCCACCAAAAATTGTGGTTTTAATTCATTAAAAATTAACAGTAATTAATTTTGATTTCAAATGTTTCGATCTTCGCTTGTAAACTGTGGATTTGTATAGAAAGATAGAAGGACAAATTTTCGCATTTATATAGTAGAGAAGATAGAAAAGAAAAAAATAGTAGATAAGCTAAATCCTTTTCTAATTCCGGACCTGACCTGTAGAGGGCGAATGCTATGCAAAAATTGTGTTTTTTTGAATGAATTAAAAATTAACAGTAATTCATTTCGATTTAAAAAAAATTTTTTGCCTCCGCCATGTTTTAATACGCTCGTATGTAAAATTTCACGATCTTGGCTTGTAAACTGTGGATTTGTATAGAAAGACAGAAGGACAAATTTAGATTCTCCCATAATACAATATTCTGGGCGGGATGTGCTGGATTCGGGGGGGTGGCCAGATCCAAAAAGTAGCAGCAGATGTCTTATAAAGACCATGTAGGGGTGGCAGACACAACACCCTTACTTAATGAAAGATTATGTCCAGTAAATCTATACCCCTGTACCAGGCACAGGTAACCACAGAACAGTTCTGAGATTCCAGTCCCTTTAATAAGTTTAATTCATGGTGCTAGATCATTTTTAAAGCCATAGTACTGAGAACAAGGTAATAAAATCCTCTTCTAATGATTTCCGTTGCTGTAAATTAAACCTGTTCTTTGGCACCTGTACATCCGTAACATTGTTGACACAATTTATTCTACATGTATTGTTTGAACTCATTATATGGAAATCATTAGTTTGCACGCTAATTACTGCAAAATCATAACACACAGAAAATGGAGGCAAATTAGTGAAAGTTATACTTCCAGGAAACAGAAAGATACCAGTTTGTATTAACGGGTTCAACGAAGCTTAATAAAATAAAGTAAAATCCTGTGTTGCGCCATTCTAGTGGAGGAAAGAGGCGTTTGCTTAGTGCCCTTCAGGGTTGAGCCCTCGCCATTAAATAGGCTGCAATGAAGAAACCGATAGAGCATGTTTCTCATGGCCTCTAGTGTAACGGAGGATAATCTTCTGTCTAACTCATGTTTTATATCATCATTTTAGTTGTTCTAATGCTAGAGTTTGGAAAATGCTATTCAACATGAGAGAGTTAAAACTTATTTTTATTGGGTGGCCCTATTATAGTATCGTTGTCATCTGTCCACTAAAGAGTCAAAGCCATAGGTGGTCAAAATGTCTTTTGATTTGGAGTTTTGGGTTATTTTAAATGTTTTTTTTTATTATTATTTTTTTTATATGAATTGATACTATATACTAATGATGCAAAATTTTCAGTAACTTGTACTGTATGTTCTTGTGGTATTAACATAATTGATATGTTTCCTAGTCCATGTCCATTGTAGCATGTGTTATAGAACATCTCTTCTGCTTTTGCACATGTCTTTTGTATCAAAGTTTCTCGTATTGAAACTTTCTCTGAACTTCTTCCTGCTATAAGATATTATGTTATATTTGTGTTTTGGGTTTTGTTTGTGGTGGATGTGCTCATTGTTCTAACGTGTCTCCCATTGTTGGATGTGCTCATTGTACTGACTTTTCTCCCATTGTTGGATGTGCTCATTGTACTGACGTTTCTCCTGTTGTTGGATGTGCTCATTGTACTGACGTTTCTCCTGTTGTTGGATGTGCTCATTGTTCTGACGATTCTCCCGTTGTTGGATGTGCTCATTGTACTGACGTTTCTCCCGTTGTTGGATGTGCTCATTGTACTGACGTTTCTCCCGTTGTTGGATGTGCTCATTGTACTGACGTTTCTCCTGTTGTTGGATGTGCTCATTGTACTGACGTTTCTCCTGTTGTTGGTTGTGCTCATTGTACTGACTTTTCTCCCATTGTTGGATGTGCTCATTGTACTGACGTTTCTCCTGTTGTTGGATGTGCTCATTGTACTGACGTTTCTCCCGTTGTTGGATGTGCTCATTGTACTGACGTTTCTCCCGTTGTTGGATGTGCTCATTGTACTGACGTTTCTCCTGTTGTTGGATGTGCTCATTGTACTAGCGTTTCTCCCGTTGTTGGATGTGCTCATTGTACTGAAGTTTCTCCTGTTGTTGGATGTGCTCATTGGTCTGACGTTTCTCCCGTTGTTGGATGTGCTCATTGTACTGACGTTTCTCCTGTTGTTGGATGTACTCATTGTACTGACGATTCTCCCGTTGTTGGATGTGCTCATTGTACTGACGTTTCTCCCGTTGTTGGATGTGCTCATTGTACTAGCGTTTCTCCCATTGTTGGATGTGCTCATTGTTCTGACGTGTCTCCCGTTGTTGGATGTGCTCATTGTTCTGACGTGTCTCCCGTTGTTGGATGTGCTCATTGTTCTGACGTGTCTCCCGTTGTTGGATGTGCTCATTGTTCTGACGTTTCTCCCGTTGTTGGATGTGCTCATTGTACTGACGATTCTCCCGTTGTTGGATGTGCTCATTGTACTGACGTTTCTCCCGTTGTTGGATGTGCTCATTGTTCTGACGTTTCTCCCATTGTTGGATGTGCACATTGTACTGACGTTTCTCCCATTGTTGGATGTGCTCATTGTACTGACGTTTCTCCCGTTGTTGGAAGTGCTCATTGTACTGACGATTCTCCCGTTGTTGGATGTACTCATTGTACTGACGATTCTCCCGTTGTTGGATGTGCTCATTGTACTGACGATTCTCCCGTTGTTGGATGTGCTCATTGTACTGACGATTCTCCCGTTGTTGGATGTGCTCATTGTACTGACGTTTCTCCCGTTGTTGGATGTGCTCATTGTACTGACGTTTCTCCCATTGTTGGATGTGCTCATTGTACTGACGTGTCTTCCATTGTTGGATGTACTTATTGTACTGACGTTTCTCCCGTTGTTGGATGTGCTCATTGTTCGGACGTTACTCTCGTTGGTTGGATGTGCTCATTGTACTGACGTTTCTCCCATTGTTGGATGTGCTCATTGTACTGACGTGTATCCCGTTGTTGGATGTACTTATTGTACTGACGTTTGAACCTATGTTTACCTATTGGAATTTTTCTTTTTCAGCAAGGGATTCTCAATTACACCTCAAAGAAGGGATAAAGGGGCAGTTAGCAGAGGCCTCCTCAGCCACGTCCAAGGCTTACTGTGTGTACCGGAAAGAGATAGATCCAGACCTGGATCTGATGAGCCCCGGAGCTGATAATGGCGATGAGAAAACAGCGGAGGAAGCTGTCACAATGAGTCCTGTTATAGCAATCATGCAGCCAATCCTGAGGTTTCTCCAGCTGTTGTGTGAGAACCACAATCTCGGTCTGCAGGTACTGCCCCTGCGTTCTCTAACGCTTCTCCTTCATCATTCTGGAAATCTGCCCTCAACTTACAATCAACGGGTGAAACTATTACTCATCTAGGCTGTCCTGTAGGGAGAGTCTCACTAATGATTATGGGTCAGGGACAGTAAACATATACTCCAAAAACTTTTTGACATCCGAGACTCTCAAAAATGATTCATGGGCCAAATCTAAGCCTGATTTCATGGTTGAGTGTCCCATGGGCCTGATTCAGACCCACTCGCGAGCGGCTGTCCGCTCGCAAGTGGGTCGATGTTATGGACTGAGCATGCGCACGACAGAGGGAGCTCCGTCGTGCGCATGCGCCAGACGCGACGAGCGAAGGAAGGTCCTTCACTCGTTGTGTCCGATCAAAGGGGGCGTGCTGTCAATGTTGATTGACAGCACGCCCCCTTTGGTGGGCGTGCCGGGGGCGTGCCTCCCTGACTGGGGCGTTCCCACGGGAACGCCTCCCATCAGAAGCCGGCCCACTGACATCACTAGTGATGTCAGTGGGAGTGATTTTGGCTCTGATAGAGCCAAAATCACTCCGGAGCTTGCGGTTGAAAACCTCAACCGCAGGCTCTGGCTCGCAAATTCGATGGTCTCGACCATCGCGACCATCACAATGCACGCTCGTATAGCCTGTGGGTGGTGACCCACAGCTATACGAGCGTCCAGGAGGACGCTCCATGAAAATGGAGCCCGGCCCTCATTCAGAGCGTGCGCTCTGCTCAGAGCGTACGGCTCTGGATGAGGGCCTATATCTCTAAAACTAAGGGCTGATTTGGGGGGGGGGGTAGTTACAACACCCACCAGCCCTCTGATGCTCAGAGAGTGGCTGTATGGCCAGAAGTAAGACGCAGTCAACCTGGTTCCAGTTTGCACCCCCCTCCGATCGGAAAGGACTGTTATAATACATTTAGTGGTTTGTAATAAAAGCAGGTCAAAACTCCTGCAAAAGAGAATGTTGTTATTTTTGTCTCACTGCAAAAGCCAAAGTCTCTTATGGCTCCAGTTTTTTGATAACCGACTGTAACGGAATATTGTTAATTTATATCCTATCTTATTGATCCTGCTGAGAGGGCCACATTTTCAAAAATTATATTTAGAAGAATTGTAATTGTTGTATTCATCTACAGACTGTTTGGAATCATTTACTATAAGTTATGTCCCCACTAATGACAGCCAAATTTCCTTTCGCAGAACTTTTTGAGGAATCAGAACAACAAAACCAACTACAACTTGGTGTGCGAGACCCTGCAGTTTTTGGACTGTATTTGCGGCAGCACGACGGGAGGTCTGGGCCTGCTGGGGCTCTATATCAATGAGAGGAACGTAGCTCTAGTGAACCAAACGCTGGAGAGCTTAACCGAATATTGCCAAGGTCCCTGCCATGAAAATCAGGTCATTATAACAAGCAAGTGCTCTGTACCTTCTTTTCTTTTAATGTAATGCGGTTTAGGCACAGGAGCCGACGTACAGTATGTGCTTATCCTCTGCTCTGAGCGGACCAAATGAAATAAAATATTGGATTATTTTGTAACTTGACATAGGTACGATAATTTGACAGCTGATGAGATCCCCTGAGTCCCATAAACAAGTTAGGGGTAATTAAGCTGAAGCAACGTGCAGCCTCTCTCAGCCGTCCCTTGCTAGCTGCCGAATTACCGCTCCCCCTAATTGTGCGAGCTAACTTTTCAAAATAAAGTTTGCAAAAGAGATTAAATCGTGTCTGTGATGTAAATATTTGAAGCCGAACGAAAAAAACTGGTTTACGGCTAAAAATCCCACTGTGATTTGATCAGGCAGAAAAAAAACGCTTCTTTGCTGTGATAATGTGGAATATCGGCAGTGTCAGGGTTAAACTAACTTAATCCCGTCACACTATAGACAGACGGCATGTATGTATGTTACGTGCAATTGTCAATTCTTGGAAAGATGTTTCC
The DNA here is from genome assembly GCA_031769625.1 of Taudactylus pleione. NCBI lineage: Eukaryota > Metazoa > Chordata > Amphibia > Anura > Myobatrachidae > Taudactylus > Taudactylus pleione. Next base: position 1,771,265 of record JAUIMM010000633.1, read on the forward strand.
ATGCGGACTATTGGGGTGAGTCGGACGCAGCTCTGTTTGCGTCAGACTACGGCTTAAGATATCTCCCCATTTATGTTGGATTTCATGCATACCGGTCGCGCCGCCCCACTATCTTGTTGGGTCTATGTACGGGATCCCCGCAGTGGGATGCTGGCGGTCACAATTCCCGCAGCGGCATCTCAACAATCAGAATCCCAACACATTGAAGACAAGTATGCTAACCCTATCTCTCGCCTCCTACAGCCTAACACCCCCCAAACCTAACCCTAATACTTACTGTCAGGATGCCGGTGGTCGGGATTCTCTTTACAGAAATCCGGTGCCGGTATTATGAGCGCCATCATCCCGACTGCCGGGATGGTATGCGTTCAGCATCCTGGCGGTCTGGATTCCAACGCTCTTATTACCGGCGCATAATCCGATGCCGGTCAGCGGGCCATCGCCCGCATCCCGACTGCCGGGATACCAAAGGTAAGTATCGGGGTGGTTAAGGTTAGAAACTATTGGGGGAGTGTTAGGTATTGGGGGAGGTTAGGTTCAGGCACTAGGGGGGCGAGGTTAGGGTTAGTGCAGGGAGAGAGGGGGTTAGCCTACCGACCAACAAGTGTTCTTATGTTAACCCTTTGGAAATGCTGGCGTCGGGTTTCTAACAGCCGGGATCCCGAGCGCAGACATCTCATACAGATTCCGCCGGGATAGTAAATATATGCCGTATTGTTGCGTCCGTGCCTGCATCATTAGTATCTGGACTTTGCCGGGGGCAAAATATCCATCTGAAATAGGCACCCCATCTGCTACACGTCCACGACACTCCCATCAGATGCATCCGTTCCTTGCGTCCTCGTACTTACCACGAATGAACACCAATTTGTAGATATTCTCCGTTCGCTGGAGATCCGACACATACGCAACTATTTGCTGCTTTTCGAGGCATCTAGCAGTCCATCTGCAAAGCTCCTTGTCAGACTAAGAGGCGTGCGCAGTCTGCTCAATATCAGGAAATGCGTGTTTCTTAAGGTGCGTCCGACTTAGAATCGGGTCCTGTGTCCTGCTGAGTTACTGCGCTGCTATCGTGTGGATCATCTAGAAAATGATTGGCTGAGATTTTGCACAATAGAAACAGTCACCTAACAATTACCCGGTGACTAAATAGAGTGGGAAGGATGGATGTGTAAGAGCAAAGGAATCCGCTAGCCCCATGTAAATAAATGTTAATAAATATCATTGGCAGCAAAGCTGACGGAAGGTAAAGAAAATAGAGACAGAGACCATTTATTAGTTATCATCATTTCAGCAGAACCTAAAACCTCCATTATCTCTCTTCCGCAGACGTGTATCGCAACGCACGAGTCCAATGGGATTGACATAATCATCGCCTTAATTCTCAACGACATCAACCCACTCGGCAAATATCGCATGGATCTCGTGCTACAATTAAAGGTGTCGGAAACTGATCATACTTACATCCGCACTTACACTGACCAGCCCAGCGCCGAATCTCTAGCGCAGTGACACCAGTCGTATCCATTTATTCATTTAGTTGATGTCGGTTTATATGTTTTGCTTTAACTGTTGAGCTATTTAAACCCCAGTGTGGATATAACGACCAGATTTCCAGTCTGACTAGCGACACCTATCCTATATGTGTGCCTGGCAGAAGAGCCAGCCCTTGGGCATGGGCCATATAGGTGAATGAATAGCGCACCATTGTCCAGGGGGCCTTCCAGCAGGCATAGCGGCCTACCACCACATCACCCACTGGCAGGCGGAGCTGCCAGTGGACGTGACCTCTTTGCAGTGGCGCTACAGTTATCATGCCGAAAAAGCACTGTCTGTAGCTCTACTGTAAGAGACAGCACGCCTGCTGGTGGCTCCTCCGTGCGTCTCTCCACCACGTCAGTGAGGAGCCACCATAAGACTACCGGGCCTCTCCCTGCAGCATTACCATGGCATTTTAAATGGCAGCAGTTTAAATCTTGCCTAAGGTATACCCTGGTCAGGGCCGGCAGCATGACAGGGCCAATCGCAAAAGCTATAAATCTGGTTCCTGGAAAATAACAATCCCCCTACGTAACGGATCTTTCAGGCTTGTCTTCTACAAACCTCCACATCTCTAAACCTCATCAGCCATTTTAGCTTCCTGCCCACTGGTAGCAGCAATTAATGTATATTTTATAGGAAAGAGGAAATTTGATCCTTGAAGTAGGATTAGCAGATCTCCCGTAGTCATCCGGATACGTTTGCATTCGGTGAGGTCACTGGATAATTTTACTTTGGTAGGCAGGGGCCACATTTCCCGTCAGGCCTTCCTAACTGTCCACGATGTCCCTTCCTCCACCTTAATCCCTGTTCTACACACTACTTACATAGATGATCTGTTTAAGGCACCCAGCGCAGGCATCTCATTGGTCAATCTTTGTTTTTCTTCTCGTCAAGAACAATGCCTCCAAACTGCTTCTGGCCATCATGGAGAGCCGGCACGACAGTGAAAACGCAGAGAGGATCCTGTATAACATGAGACCGGGAGAGCTGGTAATGAACGGCCCTGATGTACAATGTATACCTAGTTTTGCTAGTCTCCCCGTAACCTGTAATTATTCCTATGTTCGTACAGGTAGATGTAATAAAGACGGCCTATAGCCAGGGACTGGAGAACGAGCACGACGAGCATGGACCGGACGACCAGGTGTCCCCCAGGGCTGTGGGCCATAATATTTACATACTGGCACACCAGGTATGAGCTATATACATTTACTGTAGTTATTTTTGTTTTATGAGCGTTTCTCAAATCGCTGCTGCGTCCGTTACTGCGCCTGGGGCCGGCGCAGGAAGGGGTGTGAGAGAAAGCGTTCATTGTAAGGCTGAAGAAGCCGCTGCTTGGGCAAGGTGCACCAGACGTGCCAGCAGATCCATCCACAACGGATGCAGTTTATTTTCAATCCTGTCCTGGCTGTTAACCAAGCGTCGTGCATTGCAGCGTTATTGGGGGTTAGAGACTCGCATGTAAAAAGATTATTTTCATATGCGAATTTATGCATTTTTCTGTATGTCAACCCTATTCCCAGTTGGACGGAACTTGGGTAAGGGATGTAGTCAGGATCCCGACGGTCACAATACCGATTGCGGCCTCCCAATGGTGAGGGTTAGGGTTAAGCACTAGGGAGAGGGTTAGGGTTAGGCTGTGGAAGGAGAGGGTTAGGGTTAGGCTGCGGGACGGGAGGGTTAGGGTTAGGCTGCGGGATGGGAGGGTTAGGCTGTGGAAGGAGAGGGTTAAGCACTAGGGAGAGGGTTAGGGTTAGGCTGTGGAAGGAGAGGGTTAGGGTTAGGCTGCGGGACGGGAGGGTTAGGGTTAGGCTGCGGGATGGGAGGGTTAGGCTGTGGAAGGAGAGGGTTAAGCACTAGGGAGAGGGTTAGGGTTAGGCTGTGGAAGGAGAGGGTTAGGGTTAGGCTGCGGGACGGGAGGGTTAGGGTTAGGCTGCGGAAGGAGAGGCTTAGGGTTAGGCTGCGGGACGGGAGGGTTAGGGTTAGGCTGTGGAAGGAGAGGGTTAAGCACCAGGGAGAGGGTTAGGGTTAGGCTGCGGAAGGAGAGGGTTAGGGTTAGTCTGTGGAAGGAGAGGGTTAGGCTTAGGCTGCGGAAGGAGAGGGTTAGGGTTAGGTTGTGGAAGGAGAGGGTTAGGGTTAAGCACTAGGGGGAGGGTTAGGGTTAGTCTGCGGAAGGAGAGGGGTAGGCTGCGGAAGGAGAGGCTTAGGGTTAGTCTGCGGAAGGAGAGGGGTAGGCTGCGGAAGGAGAGGGTTAGGGTTAGGCTGCGGGGCGGGCGGTTAGGGTTGGTCTGCGGAAGGAGAGGGTTAGGGTTAGGCTGCGGAAGGAGAGAGTTAGGATTAGGCTGCGGGACTTGAGGGTTAGGCTGCAGGAGGAGAGGGTTAGGGTTGGTCTGCGGAAGGAGAGGGTTAGGGTTAGGCTGCGGAAGGAGAGAGTTAGGATTAGGCTGCGGGACTGGAGGGTTAGGGTTAGGCTGCAGGAGGAGAGGGTTAGGATTAGGCTGCGGAAGGAGAGGGTTAGGGTTAGGCTGCGGAAGGAGAGAGTTAGGATTAGGCTGCGGGACTGGAGGGTTAGGGTTAGGCTGCAGGAGGAGAGGGTTAGGGTTAGGCTGAGGAAGGAGAGGGTTAGGGTTAGGCTGCGGAAGGAGAGGGTTAGGGTTAGGCTGAGGAAGGAGAGGGTTAGGGTTAGGCTGCGGAAGGAGAGGGTTAGGGTTAGGCTTCGGAAGGAGAGGGTTAGGGTTAGACTGAGGAAGGAGAGGGTTAGGTTGTGGAAGGAGAGGGTTAGGGTTAGGCTGAGGAAGGAGAGGGTTAGGGTTAGGCTTCGGAAGGAGAGGGTTAGGGTTAGGTTGCGGAAGTAGAGGGTTAGGGTTAGGCTGCGGGACGGGCGGTTAGGGTTGATCTGCGGAAGGAGAGGGTTAGAGTTAGGCTGCGGAAGGAGAGGGTTAGGCTGAGGAAAGAGAGGGTTAGGCTGAGGAAGGAGAGGGTTAGGGTTAGGCTGAGGAAGGAGAGGGTTTGACTGCGGAAGGAGAGGGTTAGGGTTTGACTGCGGAAGGCTTAGGCTGCGGAAGGAGAGGGTTAGGCTGTGGAAGGAGAGGGTTAGGGTTAGGTTGTAGAAGGAGAGGGTTAGGCTTAGGCTGCGGAAGGAGAGGGTTAGGGTTTGACTGCGGAAGGAGAGGGTTAGGGTTAGACTGCGGAAGGAGAGGCTTAGGCTGAGGAAGGAGAGGGTTAGGCTTAGGCTGCGGAAGGAGAGGGTTAGGCTAGAGAGGGACGGTTAGGGTTAGGCTAGAAGGGGGACATTTAGGGTTAAGCTAGAGGGGAACAGTTAGGGTTAGGCGACGGGACATTTAGGGTTAAGATGCGGGAGGGGACATTTGGGGTTAGGCTGTGGGAGGGGTGGGTCAGGATTGGGGTTAGAATACGTACCAAAATCCGTTATGATGCCGCTGTTGGTATTCTCTGATCGCATTGTGACCGTCGAGATCTTGTACCCAACCCCTGACAGATCTGTCTTTCCACTAAATGTTCTGACCACGGACTGGTGACAGAGCGAGGGCATGTAACCACCTTTAATTGTGCCAGTGTCATGTGCGTTGCGTGCAGCTGAAGCTCCGTGCGTCTCGCGTATGGGGAAGGGAGGCCCGTTTCTTACCTATCTTTTGCATCTAGCATGTCCTTCATATGCAATCAGCAATATCCTACAGGCGGGCATTCAGAAGTTATTTATTTCCACCATAAGACAGTCCACAATGACTAATTCATTAACTGATGGCTGTAGGAAAGTACAGTAATAAATAATCCCATCTTGAGACAGAACAATGAAAATAAGGAATGAAAGCAGACGTTTGTGGTGAGGATGTCACACAGCGCGCACGTGTCGCATGCACCAGTGCAATGCCAGGACGCCGGGCTGCCTTCCCCCCCATGTGCTGTATGTCAGCTAGGCTGGACTTGGTTCCTCTTCTCCAGGTGGAACTTGCTGCCTGTCGCTATTTTAAGTGTTGGCTGAAGTTTCACGTCCTCTGTGATCTATTTCCACCCAGGGGGCAGACTGTATATTTTTGGCGCAGTCAGACTCACAAGTTTCATTTTCAGTCCCATCTAGGAGGAGGGGAGAGGGGGCTTCTGCCACTACGTCCTCCCACGCCCCACCTGCCATGCGCTTTACCAGAAGTGTACGGAGGTTCCTGTAAGTGGCTGACCCCGGTGTGTGCAGCCACCCATAAATATGTCACCGAGGTCACGGCCAGTGATTCATCAGCCCCCGGGGTATGCCGCCTCCTCGCTGCCCCATCACCCTCTCTCCCTTTTCACTTCCATTTATTAGCGCATCAGTGTGGTGGATTTCTTCCGTCCTTTAATAATATTGTGTGCTGCAAATGAATGTGGCTTTATATGAGAAAATGCAGATATACAGGGGTATTCAATATGAAACGTTAACTTCACTGTCAAAGTTACCGTTTCATATCGGAGTTTTTACCTGCGTTAAAGTATCGGGCGCGCTCCCGCTTATCCCCGTATTCAATAGAAAATTAACGAAAACGGGAAACTCCGAAGTTGGATTTGCGTAAAGTTACGAATTTTTCCTTAAAAAAATTGTAGGACCCCCCTAAAGTAGTAAAAACATGGGGGATCACTATGGGTACCCCCGTTTTAGCCTTTAATTGAAAGTCGGGGATTTAAATAGCCGCAGCAGGTGTTTTTTTCCCGACATTTAGGAAGTGATGCAGAAGAGCACTTAGGTGATTTTTTTCGTTTTTTTAAGTGGTCCCATCAAATTTGGGGTACATGAAAATGGGTACTAGCATATTTTGATGTCCCTAAAGTAAGTTTTTAAAAATTCGGCATTTGTGCACCTGCCGCTATAAATCTACTCTAGAATACACCTGCCGCTATAAATCTATTCTAGAAAACACCTGCCGCATACATGCAGAATAGCCCTGAACCTATTTCCCTATTGTTAAACAATTTTTTCCCATTTTTTTTTTTTTCACCCCAATTTTTTTATTAATTTTTTGGGGTGTCCCTATTTTTTAAAAAAAGTTTTTTTTTACACAGTTCTTTTTTAAATGTCAGTCCCAGGGGTGCAGGCTATTTTTTTTAAGCCTGCACCCCTAAACCACAATTCTGCACTTTTTTTCGACACCTATTCAATGGTGAAAAGTTTTCCACGTTTTTTTTATCAAAGACTTTTCAAAAACTGCGATAAGTCTTTGAAATTGAATACGGTGTAAAAGTCAAACCTGCGATAATGACGTCAAAAGTGCGATATTAACGCAAAACGATGTTATCGCACCCATATTGAATACCCCTGTAAGTCTGCAAAAACGCCCTCTGAAGTCAGTGGTAACCGTTTAGACTTTGTTTGTTCCTTTGCATTCATTATTCATTTTGCTATTGTCCGAAGTGCCGTAAGAGGACGTATTTTCATGTGCGCATTTATTACGGTATGCGGTACGTTATCCACGGTTGCATCAACAGCTACAATAAAATGGTTACTCCAGCACGGCGCTGAGCCATTGCGCAGTCCTATAACCATCGTGTACTATAGCTTTCAATACAACGTGATGTTCTAGGCCAGGCTGTACGAGCCTGTATGGACTGTCCGGGCCTAAGCCTACATAACGGGGCAGCGTACAAACAGGTTTATAGATATTTTAGTTCATTTTAATGTTGTTCTTTTTCCACTTTAGTCCATATCAAGCACCAATTATTGTCCTTTTGGAGAAAAATGCTTTAATAAATAAACCTTACAATTATTATTTTTAAATAGAGGGTGCACTTGCAAATTTAGGGGCTGATTCTGTGACTGGTGGATCGCGCGGTTATCTGCAAACTGCGCGCGTGTCGTAGAAAGCGATCACAGACTTGCACGCGCTGCATAATGCAAAACGCACAAGGGGCAGAGACTGTGCCAACGGACTGATCCGCCCATCTACAACGCGCTCTTTCCGTGGGAATGAGCAGCTACCACGCGATCGCACGGAACTGATCCGTGTCATCGGTGCGTAGGCTGATTTCCGAAGGTGGCGCCTGACAGAACTTTTGCACCCAGCATGGAGCGGGTGATGCTAATGATGGCGACTGCAGGCGGATACTTGCATTGGGATATGTTAGCGAGCAGACTTCCGTGGCCGCAAGTGTGTCTGACACCGGCACTTAGGGCGTATTTACCCACAATGCCCAGGAAAACGCGCCGCAGATTACACCTCTGGACTTTTTAGTTGTGACAAATTCCATGAGCCATGTGGAGGCTTGTCTTTGTACAGCGCTGTGTACACTATGTTGGCGCTATATAAATTACTGATAATAAAATAATAGTAAACATTGAAAAGAACACACTGGGTTTTTACTACCCTTTAGAAATAGCAGACACATCTATCCTAACATGCATAAGCATTAGGCCTCTGTCTGCATTATATTACCAACCACTGAGAGGGTGAAGTATTCCCCCTATTTATAGCAGACGTACCGCACTGAATTGTTGTTGCCGGTTCATAGTGAAAGTTCTGTAACTTGCGCTGGAACTCTGTGTCTCTCGCTCGCTGGAGCAGACAGAGGCTGCTACTCTCTGAGTCACAGTCTGGAGCTGGAATGACAGCACCTAATTAAATTGCTGCAGAATCAGGAGGTGTGAGGCGGCTCGTGCTCAGAGACTGTGAGCTGTGCAGCTGTGGCACGTCACCCACCACCACCATCCCCGCTGCCCATGATTCCACCCGCTCCATCGCCCATATTGCTCCATCCAGAGCTCATTGATGTACTTCGATCTGATGTTTATGTTCCTTCCCGTATTACATAATTTTACCCGGTGACGACGTGTACTGTTTACAAACCCAGTCTTTTTTGTGATGTCAAATCTTAAAACCTAAAAATAAATGATGTCGTCCGTCCCATTCGTAATAAAATGATTAGCGGTTTTTTTGGTCTTGATTTTTCTACTCGTGGACCAAAAAAATAAAACATGCATTTAAGGTCCTAACATTCCCACTTGTGAGCTGGAGATTGCAGGCAGGGTGTATCTATTGCATTTGGAAGTATAACAGTTTGAGCTGTCACAGACCCCCTCACTTCTCCCTCTCCCATTCGCAGCAATAGAACATAAGTAAGGTTATATTACTGCTATCTGCACACCTGTCGCAGAAGCCGATAAATGTGAATGTTAATGTTATTTATCAAGTAATATGACATGGCTCTTACTCCTTCGTAACAGCACAACATGAATAAAATATTTACAGATCATCTCTGTAGGGAAATGCAAATTGCCGTTAACAGTAGCGGCAGTCTCCCAGTACGTAGCGCCTTGCTTGACGGGTTTTCTTTTAGGCATTGTGCGCACTGAAATTAATGCATACAGATGTGTCCACATGCATCTTACTTCCATGCGCATTAAACAGTCTTTCTAGTTGCGCCATGCCGTGGCGTGACTCTGTAGCGCTGAGCGTCTTTTGGTGCCACCTTTTACTTTCAAATGCGTCTTATTCGCAAAGCGATGTGAAGAGCTTCAGTGAGCAGCTTCTGCTGATTAAAATGATATGCGGCATGCCTATATTCTTTGTGCAATTGCGGCTGTATCTGCATGCAAAACGCTACGTTACAGTGTCACAGCAGCTGACACTGTAACATTGCGGATGTATCTGCATGCGAAATGCTATGTTACAGTGTCAGCGGCTGTGACACTGTAACATAGCATTTTGCATGCAGATACAGCCGCATTTACACACAGAATATAGGTATGCCGCATATCATTTTAATCAGCAGAAGCTGCTCGCTGCTGCTCTTCACATCGCTTTGCCAATAAGACGGATTTGAAAGCATAAAGTGGCACGAAAAGACGCTCGAGGCTACAGAGTTGCACGGTGCTCACACGTTATGTTTAATGCTACTTGTAGCGCACGGAGGTAAGATGTATGTGGACACATCTGTATATTTGTCTGTATACAGGCATCTATGCTGTGCACCTGCCCCCAATCCATAGGCTTAGTTCATTCTCATAATCAGAACGCACTTACACAGCCTACACTTGGTACAAATGATATGCCTAGAGACAGGCGTTGTTACGCTTTTGTCTAACTTTGCATTGCCCGTAATTCCATCTACACTGATTATAACCTACACAAAAGCGATAGCGCTGTTTTCACTCACAGTTTACTGTAATGGCGAATAAAAAATAAGATGAAAATGACACCTCAGATATTATTTGCCGGAAACCGAATCTGCGAAGCTGATTCAAAGTTCTGCCGAGTTTAGGGGTTGACTGGAAACTGTTGGGTCCCTGCAGACCTGATTATACCGTTTCCCTGTTGTACCTTACCTTGAATAACACTGAGTGCTTCCTCCGAAAAATCCTTTATAATTTGCAACCCTGAGGAGGAGACAGAAGTTACTGGCCTGGCATTGATGAGGAGACACGGTAATGTATATATTTATACAATGTAACGTGAAGAATGTAAAGCGGTTTTCTTGATCTTCTACAAACAAAAAATTCTTTTAACTCTGTAACGTGTACTTGGTGCCATTTAGTGGACTAAACTCTAATATTCATGAGAAAGCAGCCGAGGAACCGGTGACATCGCTCAGGCGCCAAATGGAGGCAGCATGTGTGCTAAATCATGCGTAATGCGTAAATAAAGTTAAAATAAACTCATGAATAAAGTTCCATACTTTTGTTTATAATATAAATGTCATTGATATTTAAATGTATGTGATCCCTCAAAGATATAAACTGTGAATAGTACTCGCCTCTGGTCTCCGTCCTTTTGTGGTATTATCCGCTCACATGGCAGAGGGGAACATTGACTGGAGAACTACGGGTGGCAGCTATACTGGGCCGGGCAGCTTATAAACAATTTCAGGACTGCTCAGAGTGTGGTGGGACCCGGGCATTTGTAGGGACCATGCCCCTTATGTGTGTATGCCGACAGATGCTCCCTGACCAAGCTTAGCCACGCCCCCTCCTGCAGCCATTTTCCCCCCAGTACCCTGATTCGCCCAGTGTCTCAACGGCTCTGACTAGTGTTGGCCGTTGGAAGTGTGCTCATGCAAAGGCGATCTTCTACGGACCCAATATACGCAGTGACATCACAAAACATCGGGACCCCGCCATTGGAATGAAGCGGGTCTAATCCATGGATTCAAATCCCAGCTCCGTTGCATTTCGTTTCCAAATGGCGCTAAGTGGGCAGCCGAAACCTACATAATATTCCAGGGGTAGATGATGGAATAAGAACTATTTGTGCTTTGCGCCGCAGTAAAGTATCACGTTTCGCATGTTCTCAATGTTCCTGCCAGTTGTATGTACCCAGCAAACAGTCCCTGCCCACCAGCCATGTTGTTGTTGTCCCACGATGCTTTGCATGACAACCGCTGAGAGCAAAACCAGCTGACACAATAATCTCCTCGCGCAGCAAACTATTTCTAGATATTATATCGGTGATGCTGGAGTTTTCCATTAATTAATTACCTATGGAAATGGTGACCCAGCAAAGCGTTTTATGTGGAAATTAAGCCTGTAATACACAGACAGGTGAGCTAACTGGGTAATGTAGCTGCACAAATCTCTTTCCCTCAATCTGCTGGAATGCGTTACTGCCAAGTCTATCTGCAAGCTCATTAATCTCAAGCACGGGACAGGAGACGCGGCACTAGGTTTACATCTCGCCGCCATTCAGCGCAGCCTGCTCAGTTCAGGAACGAGGTTAAAACATTTTTTGTAACCATTTTTTAAAAATGATCAAAATGTTTTATCGATGGGTTAATTATTGGTACACCGGCCGCACTGCTGTCTCTTTACGCCTCAGCAATCTCAGTGGTTCATAGTGAATTAATCGGCCGTATCTGCATGGGGAAGTATCAGTTCAGCTGACAAAATGGCGCCCACTGCTGGAGGGCATTAGCAAAGCCTATATGGCCCACCAAGCATACTGTAAGGTGCCGCCTACTTGAGAGACTCCACCAAAATGTATTTAGCATGACAATCTAAATAGGTGCAATATGTAAAAGTGTACCCCCTCCTCCAATAAAATAAGCTCTGCAGTTCATCTTCTGGAAGCCGTGCTATGGTGTGGGAAACCATTACGTCCATGTCCCCCCATTCCCGTTAGCTGAAGAACCAGGAGCTGGACTGGCGAATCATTGGGACTATAAAATGGTGATGGAGGAGGGTGTGAGCAGCAGGACAGGCCACCAGCCACAATCTTGTATGTAATATACGTATATTTGCATTAAATTGGGGACTGCCACGTTGCATGCTCTGTTAAGCTATTTAATCATTTCGTACATCGACTTTGATAAAACATTGCCACCTAGTGGTCATATTACCATCATCATTAGAAGTGATGTGAATCAATATGAGTGATTATGGGGAAGATGTACTAAGCCGTGGAGAGTGATAAAGTACCAACCAATCAGCTCCTAACTGTCACTTTACAGGCAGTGTTTGAAAAATGACAGAAAAAAGCTTATTGGTTGGCACTTTATCACTCTTCACTTTATCACTTTTCAAGGCTCAGTACATCTCCCCCCGAGTGTCCAGTTCACAACCACTTCAGCGACACTGCCATTACGCGCCCATAAGACGGTATATCTCCGTGCGCCTGAATAGACACCATCCTGGAACACCCTAGAAGGCCTCGCATATTTCTAGTACATTTTGGGGATACCGTGCTTCTAAATCGCAACTGTACACACCGTGGGACACGTGCACCGTGCGACTTTTTAATGCAAAAAAATTGTTCAGCTCTGCAAACATCAGGATTGCATGTGGCTCAGATTCAGGCCCTGGGTGCTCCGGGGGCTGTGAATTATTATCCCCGAGTAATAAGTATAGCGTCCTTGGGAAGTAGAAATAACTAGTTGTGCGATAGTAACGGCGGAGATAGTGAGAAGGTAGCGACTTCTGTAATTGCCTCTATGCACAGTCAGCGGGGGACATTTTTTACGCTTGATAAAGTGTGATCTCAACACCAAAGGTTTACACCCTCCTAGATGAACACATTGTGCATGAAACGTCGATCTCAGCCACTGACCCCTGACCGCTCCTGCACAAGCCACATTAGTCACTGTTACAGTGGAAGCAGTATTTGGGGATAAATTCTGCATAAAAGTTTCTTTACATAGTGACTGAACCCAACTCATTTAGGGCCTGATTCAGAGGAGCTCGCTATTTGCGAGCGCACGCTCTGAATCATGACGGGGAGGATTTTTTTTTGTCCTGTCCACTCTCAAAGCTGTGGGTGCGCACCCACAGGTAGTGCGAGCAGTCAGGAGATGGTCGCAATTATCGCAACCATCGGGGTTGCGAGAAGACCCTGTGGTAGGGTCTCAGGTCTCCCAAGCCCGAGTGGACTTCCTGCTCTAATAGAGTAGGAAGTCCACTACTGACATCACAAGTGATGTCAGGCGTACGCCGCCGTTTGTTCAGCCACCCCCGCCTACAAAACGGGAATAGCTGTCGATCAACATCGACAGCCGCCCCGTTTTGCGAGCCCCGTAGCGGGTGATTTCTCACTCTTTACGGGGCTTGCGCACGTGTGCAGTGTGTCACCATTGACTTGCTTGCGAGTGCAATGCGCTTGTGAGCGGGTCTGAATCAGGCCCTTAGTGCGATATGCAGTGCACGTGCACAAACTAGCCACTGCGATCAGGACTGCGAACGCAGTGACTATGCTGACCCATTGCAGAGTGATTGACAGGAAGTGCCGTTTGTGGGTGGTGACGGGGAGGTGGTCGGCGAAACGCAGGCGTGCCAGTGCATTCAAACGCTGTTGCAGGGGCATGCATAAATTATCCACTGTGATGCCGTACGCAGCTTGAGTACTCCTAGCGTTAGCAATTCCTGAGTAACGTCAGTGCAAGTGTGCGTGAGGCTGCGATGGTATTCGATGTTACCGATGGTTTCGCAGTCTTGCTAACTGTTACGGATGTGAGTACAGGGAAGTGGGCGTCCTTATGTTTTGCTAAGACTGCATTGCGTTCGCAGAGATTAGCATACCTTCGCAGTTGAGCTGCGTTCGTAATCGCAGCCGTGATCCGTAGTGAATCAGGCCCTGTGTTTGACTTGCATCGTCCTTGCACCTCCATTTCACGAAAAGTCATTTTTTTTCCACCGCTCGAGGCTTCCAAGATTCTGGTCTTTTTATGAAACTCTTTGGGAATAAATTAATAAGGTCTCTCCTTTATATTTGTCATTATTTCCTGCCAGCTGGTTTTGTGCCTCAGTGGTGTCAATAGGTCCTAGTTAGTGGTTAGTCTGGATACTGGTACAGCCAACAAAATGGCCGCCTGCAGTGCACAAAGGTGCTATGGCCTATTAGAGGACACTGCAGAGAGTCGCACACAGTCTCCTCACATGTCTTGACTGAACTTCTACCTTATTGAGAAACGCCAAAAAGCTCTTTGTTTCCCCACACATCGTGACCAAGGCCACGGAAGATTAGGTAGCCCTCATTTCCTACGCCTGCATGGGAACTTGCACTTACAATCTTATGAATGTGACAGGATGCCTTTTCATGTTTGTTGGAAGCATAATTTAGATTCAGTTGCAGTTTAATGTGATTTACAGATAAACTTCCTTCAAACAGAACTTAGAAAATGCAATTCTGATCATTTCAGCAATAGAAAATTGCATTTGATGGGAATGATTCCCTTTCCTGACCCTATTTCCAGGTACTTCTGAGGGACACGTGCTGGTCTTGTGCGAGTTTACAGGGATGTTGTCAGGGAAGAGGAAACGCACAACATGGGTTCCCGACATTGTATTTCCTGATTTTCGGCCACTGATTGGGAATATTTATTGTGTGTGTTTTTCTTTCAGCTGGCCCGACACTACAAAACGCTACAGCAGATGTTGAAGCCGGGGAGTGATCCAGATGGGGGAGAGGAAGCGCTGACATACTATGCTTTCCACACGGCACAAATTGAGGTAAATGGATTGTTTACATCGGTGTTGTATCTTTCCGTATTGCAAGCACACCCTAAACATTTATATCTATAAGACTGTATATGGGGCTATGGGCTGGATTCAGACCCGCTCGCTAGATGCGTTCGCACGCACCCAGCGTATGCAAATCTAGCACACACCCAGCAAGGCAGGCGATCGCATGGCAAGGCATAAGCATGCCCACTATGTCTCGGCTTGCGATCGCTTTGTGTATGTAGACGCCCACCAGCCTGTCTTAAGACGCCCACTTGCGCACGTCATCTCCAGGAAGTGTATGCAACCATCGGTACCATACGCAGCACTTGTGGTTGACCTTACCCTACCGCAAGCACTGCGAGCTCTTCAGTGTAAACTTCAGCCAGGTGACGTGTACGATGACGCTGCTTCTTAATTATGCACGCCTCTGAAACGGCGTTAAGACGCTCAGGCACGCCTGCGTTCACACCTCCACTCCCCTGTTTCTAGTGCCCAGCCCTGTCACCACCCACAAATGGCTTCTCCTGTCACTCATTCTGCCGGGACTGTCTATGCGCGGCGAGCGAACGATTCCCGATCGCTCAGATTGGTTCGCGCACTGTGATGCATACGCCTACGCAGAAAGCAAACATTGGCAGCCTTTGTGCGAAAGCTTCCTAGCGAGCAGGTCTGAATTGGTCCCTATATACGGTCAAAAAGGCTTATTTACAAACCAAAAAAAAATAGAACTCCCTTATTGCACCCTTTTGTCCGCCAAACTCATTCTGCGCCCTATTTAGCTTTTATTTTTCAAAAAAACATTGGGACTGTCGCTATTGCATGTGCCACTTTATGCTTTTATCACTACAGCATACTCCACCTGTACACAGAAGCTGCGAGTGTTAGTCACCAAATATGTTCTTCCTGAAAACCCAAAAATGTCTCCTGTTTTGTTATAGATCGTCCGTCACGATCGAACGATGGAGCAGATTGTGTTTCCCGTGCCGAATATCTGCGAGTTTCTGACCCGAGAATCAATGCGCCGGGTGTTTAACTCCACCGAGAGAGACGAACAGGGCAGCAAAGTCAATGACTTCTTCCAGCAGACCGAAGACTTGTACAATGAAATGAAATGGCAGAGAAAGATCAGGAGTGAGTATATTCAGAATATCAATGTAAATAATGAGGAGTTTGGCCGCCCTAGAAGGTACAAAGGGCCGTATTCAATTAGTCGGGAAAAGTTGGAGTCTGTTGTACTTTCCACCGCATTCGCCTGTTTGGGACGCGAATTTGCGGCATGCGCATCCCCAAGTTTCGCCCTATTCAATTACAGAACAGGCGAAAACGCTAATAGTCGAATGCATAACAGACGTAAAGTACTGAATACATTGGGGGAATCAGTCTGTTCCCCAAAATAAGACGCACTGGAAATCATTACAGATGTGTACTATTAGCCCTAATAAACGTACTTTGTGTCCTTAATTTGCGTTAAAAGCTTTCTACACGCATATATGTAAAAGTGGTTAAAAATTATAGAAACATTTATTTTTGGTTAAAATAAATAGTCCAGTTAAATTTGGGGTACTTGAAAATGGGTGCTAGCATATTTTTGTCTCTCTAAAGTTCATCCTTGTCCCCCAACTTTTTTCATTTTTGCCCCAGAATTGACATATCTTTTTTGGGGTGTTCTGAGGTAAAAAAAAAAAATTATTTTTGCTTTGTCCTTTTGGGGGGTGTTCTGAATCAATTCCCCAAATTTGCACCCCAAAATAGAGATTTTGCACTTTTTTCCGCCTGCTATTCATTGGAGAAACTTTTCCGCCTCTTTCAGTGCATTGAGTTTCCCCTTAGGCGAAAAACGGCCTGGAATTGAATTTGGAGATAAGACGCAAACAGACGAATAGTGACAATAGGCAAAACTTTTTCGCCGATTACGACTTTTCGCGTCTAATTAAATCCGGCCCAAAGGACCCAGCTCTTCTCACAGCGAAGGCAGCCATTTTGTACTTGACCATTATTCATGAGAATACAGCCTTTGTGGCCTTGTCACCATTTCCTGTTGAATTCACAAAATGCTGCCACCTTTCTCTGTAGGCCACAGTTACACTTTTCTCTGTCATAACTCAGATCAAATAGACATTTTCATGAGCTCTCTCTCTTTCACGTCTTTGGCAACTTAGATATAAATGACATTAAAATATTTACTTCATAACATTCTGTGTATGACATATGTCCTCTATCCCACAGAAACCAATCGTACCGGAGACTAATCACAGCTATTTCCCTATAAGATGCTGTTAGTTTTTCAGCACATGTTTTTATTTAAATTACTTTTTGAAAGTTTAAGAAATTCTTATTTATTATTGAACAAGTGCTGGTTTGTCCATTGTCTCCGTATTGAAATATTCATGCGTCTACTGCAAAGTGCCTCAGAGTAAGGTTAAGGCCCAGTCCCAGAGAGGGTCTAGACAACCAGCGGCTCAAAGTCTTCGCTGCATGCCCACACAGCCTCAGGTTGGCAAAGCATGCTGGGTATTGTAGTTCCACAGCAGTTGGGGGAGTGACCGGTTGCCCGCATCTGGGATAATGCGACTGCGAGAATAACTCTCTACATGACATACATTGCAGATCAAATAAATAATTGATCTGCACAAAGTGTCTTTAAGTGCCAATAAGGCTCGCTAGCTCCTCCCCCATTACCCATAATGCAAATACTCATTGATTTTATTGAGTGTTAATTATTAAAGTGACTGGGTGAATGCGCCACAAATCTTTTTGGTAGGCTTCATCGTTTTCTTCCTCCAGAGGGGTGAAAACACAGCTGAAAGCAGTTTCTCTAATTTATACTTGGTATTCTATGTATACATCAAGGTTTTGTATCCGCGGTAGGAACAAGACGCAGGCTGTGCTCAGTACACATTGTACCTTTTTAATATTTGATTAGTTAATCAGATCTCTTTGGCATTCTGTTCGTAAACGTGCCGCACTCCATCACCGCGCCTGCAGTCCACAGACGGCCGAGTGCTGGGAGGCCATTGAGATTCCCGCCCTGCGGCCCAGGGGAGGCTCACTTTTAGTAATTAGCTGTCTTGGCAATGAAAAAACTTCTCTCTCTTTTTTTTTTTTTTCTACTTATTAAATGTAAAAGATTTTCAGACAGAGCCGAGGCACGGCGACTTCTGCGTTTGGATTTCAGATCCCGGTAGACAGGAAAGTCTGTCTTTAATTTGAGTTTTGTTTGCTTTGCTCCTTTTGAAGAAATAACAGTTTAAAACGTAAAAGTTTTCTCGGCTTATTCCGCAAAACAAATCTGAGCTGCAGTTGGCGCAATATCACGTTATGTAAATCGCCTTATTGCGCGAAAGCAATCAGTCACTTTATGATTGGCCAGGTTGCATTTAGTGTCTTGACTCCAAAATTTAGTATAGTCCTCCCGGGATAGTAGGCTCGTCCTTTGCTGCTAGAGGATTTGAGTCATTGCACATAGAGGTTATACTAGGTCCCTCACCCAAAGTGTAATAATACCCAGTTTATAAGCATAGGTCCCTCACCCAAAGTGTAATAATACCCGGGTTATAAGCATAGGTCCCTCACCCAAAGTGTAATAATACCCGGGTTATAAGCATAGGTCCCTCACCCAAAGTGTAATAATACCCAGAGTATAAGCATAGGTCCCTCACCCAAAGTGTAATAATACCCAGAGTATAAGCATAGGTCCCTCACCCAAAGTGTAATAATACCCAGTTTATAAGCATAGGTCCCTCACCCAAAGTGTAATAATACCCAGAAGCATAGGTCCCTCACCCAAAGTGTAATAATACCCAGTTTATAAGCATAGGTCCCTCACCCCAAGTGTAATAATACCCGGGTTATAAGCAAAGGTCCCTCACCCAAAGTGTAATAATACCCGGGTTATAAGCATAGGTCCCTCACCCCAAGTGTAATAATACCCGGGTTATAAGCATAGGTCCCTCACCCAAAGTGTAATAATACCCAGAGTATAAGCATAGGTCCCTCACCCAAAGTGTAATAATACCCAGAGTATAAGCATAGGTCCCTCACCCCAAGTGTAATAATACCCAGAGTATAAGCATAGGTCCCTCACCCCAAGTGTAATAATACCCAGTTTATAAGCATAGGTCCCTCACCCCAAGTGTAATAATACCCGGGTTATAAGCATAGGTCCCTCACCCAAAGTGTAATAATACCCAGAGTATAAGCATAGGTCCCTCACCCAAAGTGTAATAATACCCAGAGTATAAGCATAGGTCCCTCACCCCAAGTGTAATAATACCCAGAGTATAAGCATAGGTCTCTCATCCCAAGTGTAATAATATCCAGGTTATAAGCATAGGTCCCTCATCCAAAGTGCAATAATACCCAGTTTATAAGCATAGGTCCCTCACCCAAAGTGTAATAATACCCAGAGTATAAGCATAGGTCTCTCATCCCAAGTGTAATAATATCCAGGTTATAAGCATAGGTCCCTCATCCCAAGTGTAATAATACCCAGGTTATAAGCATAGGTCTCTCATCCCAAGTGTAATAATACCCAGGTTATAAGCATAGGTCCCTCATCCCAAGTGTAATAATACCCAGGTTATAAGCATAGATCCCTCATCCCAAGTGTAATAATACTCAGGTTATAATAAGAATAGGTCCCTCACCCCAAGTGTAATAATACCCAGGTTATAAGCATAGATCCCTCATCCCAAGTGTAATAATACCCATGTTATAAGCATAGGTCCCTCATCCCAAGTGTAATAATACTCAGGTTATAATAAGCATAGATCCCTCACCCCAAGTGTAATAATACTCAGGTTATAATAAGCATAGGTCCCTCATCCCAAGTGTAATAATACTCAGGTTATAATAAGCATAGGTCCCTCATCCCAAGTGTAATAATACCCAGGTTATAAGCATAGGTCCCTCATCCCAAGTGTAATAATACCCAGGCTATAAGCATAGATCCCTCATCCCGAGTGTAATAATACCCATGTAATAAGTATAGATGAACCTCACTCTCCTTAGTAACAGCCGGCAGGAACGTCTCTCGGAGCACATGAGAACATACAGCAGCCCCTACACCAATCCCCCTGTACTTTTCTCTGTTATTCAATTCCCCCCCCATGCGTCCCTACTTTTAATCTGTCCCTGCAGCCACTCATCTATCAGATCTGATCAGCCTGACACATGCTGTAGTAATGGGAGCTGGCGTCTGGTGTGCTGAGAGCTGGGATGCGGGCGTGAGATCTCCTTTGCAGATGTTACATAACTCCATGATACATTGCGCCTGACATCTCCTGCAGCACCCGTACCCGGGTAGTCGTTCTGTACAGCTGATCCCTCACCATCGCAAATTAAACGTTTGCATTTAAATGAGGCTCTCTGTTTGCACACCAACTGCTTTATTACCCAGAGATCAGCGGCAGTCGGGTCATTAGGCTCATCCCTGACGTGCATGCATGCGGGTGAATTAGTGAGCGCAGGTGTTCAGCCTCAGAAGCAAAGCTCTGTATTCTTCCATGTTATGAGTGAAGAAATAAAAGGTATTCAGTCTGCAATCTGCAACGTTATTGGTAAACTTCACTTTTTACAGAGTTAAAGTGCCCTTGTCACATGAGAACCACAGTGGAGGCGGCCATCTTATGGGCTGAGGCAAGATTCATGAACAGTTAGCTAGGAAACGGTGCCATCACCGAGATGGTTTGGCTCCTTGTGCTTCATGCCTCAGTAATTTCCTAGGGGGTATATTTACTAAACTGGGTTTTTTTTTCAAAGAAGCAGATTCTCAGCAGGGTTTGACCGATGAATTTGAAAGGCCAATAGAAATATATGCCAAACAATCCTGAAATTGCATTTAATACAATTATTTGGCCTGATTCAGAGCGTTATTGATTTTAGCATCGCTGCTGCGCCTTCGCACGTTTTTTTTTTTCTACTTGAAGCCGGTACACGGCGCCTAGCTCCACCCCTCGACGCAATCCGCAAAGCCCCACCTCTGATTGGTCCGCTGCCCTGTGAGTAATAGAGCAGGGATGACCATTGTTGGGTAAAACCATCGATGGTTCCAAGGTCATAGTTTCTTACCATCATGTTAACCACCAGTGGTACCTTCGATGCTGACCATCAAGCCTTGAGCTGGTATTTATCAAAGCTTGGAGAGAGAGAAAATTGTGAGAGATATGTACTAACCAATCCGCTTCTATACAGGCTGTGTTTGAAAAAATTACAGGAGCTGATTGGTTGGTACTTTATCTCACAGTTTTATCTCTCTCTCTCGGATAAGTTAAAACCCCCCCCGGAGAGAGAGAGAAAATGGAGAAATTGGTTGCTATGGGCAATTTCTCCATTTTACCGCTCTCAAAGGTTTGCTACATCTCCCCCAAAGTGCCTCAGTGGGTAAAGAGAACCTAGTAGATTTATTAGCTGCACACGATCAGTGATGTTACCAGTTCCTTGACATGTTGGTCCAACCCACAAAATGGCTGCCTCCTCCGTGTGTTGGTTTCATGTGCAGTAAATGAAAAAAAGAGCATTTCGGAGCATGTGATAAAATGTCTCCATCAATATTTGGAAAGCGTGTGTGTGTGTGAAAATGTAGATTTCAGGGTGTTTGTCAGCCATCCTGCCACGTGAATCGATCATGTGTCTCATCAGCAGATCCTGCTCTAAACAGACGTGTTTCTATAATCTGTGCTCTTATTACCTTGAATTACCATGTCACATTCAGCAGTTTATGCAATAAATATCTCTGTCATACCATCAGGGCTGGATTGAGGTCTGTGGGGGCCCCTACTAATAAAATTGCCAGTGGTATGCTGGTGATGTTATTAAGTGGTATAGGGGTCTATTTATCAAGCAGTGAAAAGCGTAGAGAAGTGGACCAGTGGAGAAGTTGCCCATAGCAACCAATCAGCTCCTACCTATTATTTTATAGACTGTACTTTATAAATGCTACTTCAAAGCTGATTGGTTGCTATGGGCAACGTCTCCACTGGTCCACTTCTCTACGCTTTTCACTGCTTGATAAATAGACCCCATAATGTATAAGTACACAATGTGTGTCCCTCACGATGATGATGTAGCTATGCGTGGGGGTCCCTTGGGAGACTGCGCCGCCTGCCATGTTCTTCATTTGGCTCTGCAAATGATCTACTCGTTCCGCTGTTTTTTTTAAGTAACTGCACAGTAATCGGTGACATCCTGTCTGAGTAATGCTGGCCACACACATGGCGATATTTTACCCGATCTGGCCGATTCCGACATATTGGAACGACGGATCGTGTAAAATATGGCCAAAGCCGGAGTAATTCGTGAGTCCCCACTCACGATGCTATGCGCGTCCCCGATCACATCGTCAGATCTGCCGTGCAGTCGGGCAGATCTAACAATCTAGGAGGCGACGCACTGTGACAGTCTGGATGCAGGAGAGATCGTATGAAGATTGGACACCAAATTGTGTGCAGATCGTGTGCAGAGCGTGTGCAGAGCTGCCGGGGAGAGTTTCAAGGGAAATCGTACAGATCGGCTGATCACGTGCACACATCGCCATGTGTGTGGCCACCTTGAGATATAGGAGACAGACTCAGTAGCATCCTATGAGTGTACATATAATGTTTGCACCTGACTGAAAACTTTCACCGTCAGTATATTTTCTTGTATAAAATTGCTGCAAAATCAGCTAAATTGAACATTGTTTGCATCAGCTGCAGCGAGAGGTCGTATGATGTAATTCACATCAGGTTAGCGCTGCACTGGCGATTGTACCCCGTGACCAGCTCTACACAACTGTGCACCGAAATCAGATTAGATCAGTCTTTTAAAAGTGATTGCATGAGACTGACTACATGTGCTAGACCAGGCCCGGCCAACCTGTGGCTCTCCAGCTGTTGTGAAACTACAAATCCCAGCATACCCCCCCACCAGTCACCTGGTAAAGCATGCTGGGAGTTGTAGGTTCACAACAGCTGGAGAGCCCGATGCTAGACTGTCCTGCCACAGACAGAAGGAACTACAGCATACCCAACAGCCTTCTGCCAGTCAGTGCACAGCGTGGCATGTATAGACTGGTCCATAATGACAGACTAATCTGTGGTTACAAGACTCATCACACCGTGACTGATCACTATTACCCCCATACAGCTCAGTACCTTGCAGTCCTAGTGCGCTCTCACGATAAGACCGTATCGCCATACTCATGTTGCCAGCATAGCGTGGTCACGGTGTTACTAGAATTTTACCCACTTTGATGAGGATGTGAGTGGAATCAGGGCCAGTCCTGTTGGCTCTCGGTGACCTGTTGTCTCTGTCTCCGCAGATAACCCGGCTCTCTTCTGGTTCTCTCGACACATCTCTCTCTGGGGCAGCATTTCCTTCAACCTGGCCGTGTTCATCAACCTGGCCGTGGCGCTCTTCTATCCCTTTGGGGATGATGCAGATGAAGGTAAGTGGACGCCCTGCCTGTTCTTGCCGTGTAAGGGTCTGGGGAGCTGGTACGGACGGTCATGGCCAATGAGCCTGGAGAACTTCAAATTAACCACTCCATAGCGAACCCGATTTACGGAGCGTCCGTTTCCGTAGAAATTTATATTTTTTTTTATTATTGCAGTTTTCAGAAATGACTTTTATGTTAGTTTTCTTTTTAATATATATTTTTTATTAAATATATTCTATTGTACAGGGAACCAAATTATTTTTTGTTTGTTTGTGTAACTACAGATGTGTCCTTTTGAATACTGTGGCTTCAGTGCACCAACTAGCCCCTCTCGGTGCACCAACTGCGTTCTTAGCTTACACTGACCACTGGGGGTGTGCGCCATTTGTACATCTGTGTCTGACTGAGTCTGTGTAAAAGCGTTTCCGATATGAGCCACCGCTGCTTATCCTCATGCCAAGTTTTATTGTACATTATCTGCGACTTTCATACGTATGTGACACCGATTCCTGTGCGGTTATGGTGGCAGCCTAGCGCTATGGTACACTGTGATTGGCTTTTCACACAATTGTAAGAAAAATACAGTATGCTGCTGGTATCAGACGCGCTGGGCCGTCTTGCGCCGTGAGACACTAGGGGGTATATTTACTAAAGTGCGGATTTATAGAAGTGGAGATGTTGCCCATAGCAGCCAATCAGATTCTAGCTACAGTATTATCTTCCAGAAGGTGCTTGTTAAATGTCAAATAGAATCTGATTGGTTGCTATGGGCAACATCACTTCTAAATACTCTCACTTTAGTAAATACACTCCTAGAGGGACACATCTGTATAATAGTTTTACACTTTGCTGCTGACTATATTACAATAGCCGTCGGCGCCCCCTCTCTTTCTACATTGAGGAGGGGGGCACATTTCATGTTGGGGAAGGGGGGTGATTTCCCCAGAGAGACGTTTCCTGTCATACGATGCCACCCACTGGCAGAAGCTCAGAGTAACCTTCATGCAGCTGATCCTGCGGCACGTCAAAGTTTGACCAACTCTCCTAAGCCTAACTTATGTTCTTATATGACAAAGATAATGCACTAAGGGGTCTATTTACTAAGCAGTGTTAGGAGACAGAGTGAAAAGTGATAAGAAAGTGATAAGGTGCCAGCCAATCAGCTCCCAACTGTCATCTCACAGGCTGTGTTTGAAAAATGACAGTTGGGAGCTGATTGGCTGGCACCTTATCACTTTCTTATCACTTTTCACTATGTCTCCTACCACTGCTTTTTAAATAGACCCCTAAATCTTCTTTCCTGCCTGTGACAATATGCTCCATGTATATGAGTCTGAGTTTCCTTTATTTTAGTCCCTGGTGCCCCCTCCCATAATGCCTCCTTCGCCCTGGCGCTGCTCTTCCCGCATCACATGATGTTTGTGCTGCTTGTGTTACATGTGCATGTGCACGTGTCTGGCCCCCCCCTGGGATTCCCCGGGCAGTAACGGACAGTCTCGCTCTGTCTTATTAGGAGGTCTGTTTGCACAGAGCTGTCATAAATATTCATGTTTTTTTTGTTTTTTTTTAAGGTCAGCTGCCTCACGTGTGTCTGTAATTTCCTCCTGTGTAGGGAGCGTTACAGAGAGACGGATAGTTGTCAGGCGCTCCGTCTGCCTCTCTCAGGGATTCTTCTGGGCTCCCTGTCAGGCTGCAGTTTACAAAAAAAAAAAACGCTGCAAATCCTTGAACAGAGAATGAGGGATTCATCCAGCAAACAGAAGAGAAGAGGGCGTACCGCGCACTTCCCCATTACACCAGTACAGGAACAGACCGTATACAGAATGTGAGAATAGACGTGTGCCGGTTTCCACACAGAATAAGAGCAGATACTGAGAATTACATCCATCTTACAGAACATGAGAATAGACCTGTGCCGGTTTCCACACAGAATAAGAGCAGATACTGAGATTTACATCCAGCTTACAGAACATGAGAATAGACGTGTGCCGGTTTCCACACAGAATAAGAGCAGATACTGAGAATTACATCCAGCTTACAGAACATGAGAATAGACGTGTGCCGGTTTCCACACAGAATAAGAGCAGATACTGAGAATTACATCCATCTTACAGAACATGAGAATAGACCTGTGCCGGTTTCCACACAGAATAAGAGCAGATACTGAGAATTACATCCAGCTTACAGAACATGAGAATAGACGTGTGCCGGTTTCCACACAGAATAAGAGCAGATACTGAGAATTACATCCAGCTTATAGAACATGAGAACAGACGTGTGCCGGTTTCCACACAGAATAAGAGCAGATACTGAGAATTACATCCAGCTTACAGAACATGAGAATAGAAGTGTGCCGGTTTCCACACAGAATAAGAGCAGATACTGAGAATTACATCCAGCTTACAGAACATGAGAATAGACGTGTGCCGGTTTCCACCCAGAATAAGAGCAGATACTGAGATTTACATCCATCTTACAGAACGTGAGAATAGACGTGTGCCGGTTTCCACACAGACTAAGAGCAGATACTGAGAATTACATCCAGCTTACAGAACATGAGAATAGACGTGTGCCGGTTTCCACACAGAATAAGAGCAGATACTGAGAATTACATCCAGCTTATAGAACATGAGAACAGACGTGTGCCGGTTTCCACACAGAATAAGAGCAGATACTGAGAATTACATCCAGCTTACAGAACATGAGAATAGAAGTGTGCCGGTTTCCACACAGAATAAGAGCAGACACTGAGAATTACATCCAGCTTACAGAACATGATGAATAGACGTGTGCTGGTTTCCACACAGGATAAGAGCAGATACTGAGAATTACATCCATCTTACAGAACGTGAGCATAGACGTGTGCCGGTTTCCACACAGAATAAGAGCAGATACTGAGAATTACATCCATCTTACAGAACGTGAGCATAGACGTGTGCCGGTTTCCACACATAATAAGAGCAGATACTGAGAATTACATCCATCTTACAGAACATGAGAATAGACCTGTGCCGGTTTCCACACAGAATAAGAGCAGATACTGAGAATTACATTGAGCTTACAGAACATGAGAATAGACGTGTGCCGGTTTCCACACAGAATAAGAGCAGATACTGAGATTTACATCCATCTTACAGAACGTGAGAATAGACGTGTGCCGGTTTCCACACAGAATAAGAGCAGATACTGAGAATGACATCCAGCTTACAGAACATGAGAATAGACGTGTTCCGGTTTCCACCCAGAATAAGAGCAGATACTGAGATTTACATCCATTTTACAGAACGTGAGAATAGACGTGTGCCGGTTTCCACACAGAATAAGAGCAGATACTGAGAATTACGTCCAGCTTATAGAACGTGAGAATAGACGTGTGCTGGTTTCCACACAGAAAAAGAGCAGATACTGAGAATTACGTCCAGCTTATAGAACATGAGAATAGAAGTGTGCCGGTTCCCACCCAGAATAAGAGCAGATACTGAGAATTACATCCAGCTTATAGAACATGAGAATAGACGTGTGCCGGATTCCACACACAATAAGAGCAGATACTGAGAATTACATCCATCTTACAGAACATGAGAATAGACGTGTGCTGGTTTTCCACACAGAATAAGAGCAGATACTGAGAATTACATCCAGCTTACAGAACATGAGAATAGACGTGTGCCGGTTTCTACACAGAATAAGAGCAGATACTGAGGATTATATTCATCATATGAAGAGCTGGTAAAATTGTCACCTCATACACAATAAAAACGAGAGAAGTAGTATTGTGCAGTTAGTCACACGGACTCTGGACGCAGACGCAGTAGGAAAAAATCGCCCAACTGCCGCTGAAATTAACATGGCTTCCCACTTCCTTCCATTCTCCTCACCGTCATATGCATCCCGGTATAAACCATATGATCGGACTGGTCACTGCCTCTCACACAGTCGGCACAGTCTTCTCCTGACATACTCTTGAACATTCCAGTGATCTTATTTGTTGCAGGTCATTCTAACCCCACCCACTTCAAAGATGAGGACATTCCGAATAAGTAGAATTTGAAGGGTAAATTACAGTGAGGTGGTTGGAACCCCAGTCAGGCCGACCCATCTCTGCAAACCCGGGGACACATGGGATGCCCTCTTCAGCAGACATATGTAGTCATTTCCTCCATGGTGGCTCCAACTGCGTTTCTGGCCCGTCTTTATTGCCTGGCTCTCTCTGGAGACCACCAATTATTTCAGAAGTCTACCAGGCACTTCAGGAGGGTTGGCCAGCAAACCAGTGTCACAGTGTGTGTCTCTACGTCATATGTCACGTGACTGTGGTTGCCATGGTAATCATAGCCGGTTGAATCAATGTGATTTTGTGAAGATAAGCAGAATTTATTTATAAATAAAAATAAAATTGGAGGGGATTGTTGCTGAAAGCAATTTTATTGTGATGTGATTTAAGTTTCCCTCTTATAAATCAGATTATTGCGATACGTTGTGGACAATAGTATACGGCACTTACGCTCAGTAAGATGGTCACATTCGCTTTATTTACTCATCATAAGATCATACGGAGGTCTTCCCGGATTTATTGTTTACACTTGAATGAAGTGTCAGACGCAGTCGTCGCTGTGCGGGCAAATCGATCCGTTGGAAGTGAGGGGGAAGATTGGCAGGTTATGGATAAGAAGAGGACACTTCGTTATGTTTAAATCTGTTTCATTATCTGTCAGAGCGACTGGAAGGTTAACCCAACTTTAAGTACTAAATATAGTTATGGAGCTGACTTTTACTTCGATAACCGTAAAAAGCCACGGTGACTCTTCCTGCAGAGTTTCCCGACTCGTTTTTTATTTTAATCCGTGTCCCCTTTGTTTTATCTCGCCGGTAATGATGTGATTAAAACTTCTGCAGCCTCGGCTGGGGATATCGTTAAAGAATATAAATATTTCTCGACTACATTTTCATCACCAAGCCGGAATCTGCTGGCAAGTGAAGTTATAAATGACAACGCTTTGGTGCCCGCCGCAGGATGGAAGATAGAAATAGGCTAATTAGCGGTGCTGTGGCGATCTTTATTCCGGTGACGGCGTCTCACGTGGAGGAACTCGAAGCTCTTTTATAGACCATGAAAGTCCTGTGGTTCAGCCGAAATAAATGACCATTTGCCGGGAGGAACGCACGGGCCACATTAACAGGCCCGTCGTCCCATATGTAAGCAAACTAGGTGCCTGTCTGAGACAACGCTGTCCAAGAGCAGCAAAAAATATCAGCTTATGTTCCTTTATCTTTTTACTTTTGTCTGGGTGACATCTCAATAGAGGCAGCTATGAGTATAATGGTAAATTATATCATACATTTTCACTCACAGTGTTGTGTATATTGGGCCTGATTCAGAGCCGCTCGTAAGCGGCCGCTCGTTCGCTCCGAGCGATGTTTGCCCAACTGCGCATGCGTACGGATCGTTATACGCATGCGCGAACCAGTCAGTGCGGTCGAAATTCATGTGCTCGCAAAATAGCGAATGCCTGATAATTTGAGTGACAGAATGAGGCGTATGTGGGTGGTAACAGGGGAAGGTGCTTGAAAACGGGGAGTGGAGATCCGAACGCAGGCGTGCTTAAAGGTCAAAACGGGCGTTTTATGGGTGTGCATAATTAAAACAGCAGCGTCATTGACCACGTCACTTGGTTATTTTATAGCCAGAACTGCTCGCAAGACGCAAGATTGTGGTAGCAAAAACCAACCACAAGAATAGCGAGCAGTTCATACCCTGGTCGATGTACTCGATTAATCTAATAAATAGCGGACATGACGTAGGATGCGAGCGGCCAGGGGGCGTATTTATCCAAAAAACGACCGCAAGTTTTGTTCGCTCGTTCAGACCTAGAGGCGTGAACAGACCGCAAAGAGCGAACGGTTCATTTGAATAGCCACCCCTATTTTCTGGACGAGCGAGCGCTAATTGCGTCCGGCTCTGAATCAGGGCCATTATGTCTATTTATTAGGGATGTGCAGGCTCGGATTAGTTAGTATTTTTCCCGCCAAAAATCGGGTCTCAGAAAGAGGCAAAACGTCATCTTTCATGGACAAACATAATCATTCCTGGACAAAAGTCCGTGAAAGATGACGTTTTGCCTTTTTCTGAGACCCGATTTTTCACTTGAAAAGTCCGAACTTGGCGGGAAAATTCTAACTAATCCGAGCCTGCACATCCCTAGTATTTATGTGGATATACTGTATTTACTGTATGTATATGCCTATTCAGTTATAATATATCATAATCATGATTTTGGTAACCAAAATAGCCTTGGCCTCATTAGAAACCCAATATATTTAGTATGTATATGGGGGTGTGTGTATGTAATGATATGTCACATTGCCATACACACTGTACAATGGCAGAACGATAGTGCAATATATATCGTGACGTGTCTAAGGTATACTACATCAAGCGTGGCATCGCCCCGTCTGATGAGCAGCACATCCAGTAGGAAGACGCGACCACCAAGTTCAATGAATAGGGTGGTTATCTGGGTACACTGCGGACAATTAAGCAATATATTGTCTAGTGTGTACCCACCTTAAGATATAAACTAGCACTAAGCGGTGGATATGGGGCCAGGTCTTAATGTATGTTGGCGTCCGCATCTTCCCTTGGCCCATGACTGACAAATGTCCTTAATTTCCGAGAGCATATCAGAGTTTTTGAAATTTGCACCTGACACTTTTTATTTTTACAGTTCCTGCTATGCCAGCTGGGTCCAGTGCTCAGTATCTCTTTTGATGTAATACGTACTGTTGCACAGTGCCACTGCTTTCTTTTACAGTGAGCGTTTGCGCCTCTGCGTGCACAGTACAACACATCTGTATTACTTCTACATATTCTGTACTCTAGGGCCTTTTGGGGTTATTTTTGTGAATTGAATTTCTGTATTATGGATCACATTACCATGTCTTGCTTTTCCCGCCCATCGTAACCAAGATGGCTGCCTCGCTTGGTGTTTTCATGGGTAGGATGAACAGTCCGCAGAACCGATGATTCTATGGGCACCTTGTACTTTGTATTTCATATTTTATATTTACCTACTCTAAACACTTTATTGCGCCCAGGACAGCTGCCTCCTTTTAATTAGAGATAAGCGGTTCAGGTCTCGTTCAGATCTTCCCGCCAATTTCGGATCTCAGAACGAGGCAAAACTTCATCTTTCACCTTCATATCGGCACAGATGTTCGGTAAAAAAATAGATCCCAACTTGGCGGGAAGATCCGAGCCAAAACTGAACCACTCATCTCTACTTTTAACATGGTTTATATCCTGCAAACGTAAAGCTTTGCGGCCTTTTGAAGAAAAATTCTCTATTTTGTTATTATTTATTATTAAATTGTAATTAACCTTTGTCCTATATATGAGTTTGCTGTATGCTCTGTCCAGTAGACAGTATATAGCTCTTACCTCTCAGTGAATCCCGTGTACAGCCGGCCTCCTCAAACCTATTTGCGCTATCCGAATCAAACCCGAGGATTTTGCGCTGTGTGGCGCAGAGAGGCGGCCGCACACGGAGGAATGACAGCGGATGAGTCTCCAGACGAGGAAAAAAAATATATTCCATGAAATTGTAGTTTTATGTCATTTTTTTATTAAACGATTTGCTGACACTGTCGTGTTTTCTGTATATTCCTGCAGGGACTCTGCCTCCGCTGATCTCCGTCATGCTGTGGATAGCGGTGGCCGTCTGCACCGCCATCTTGTTCATCTTTCCCAAGCCATTCGGCATCCGACCGTTCCTGGTTTCCGTGATGCTCAGATCTATTTATACCCTGGGGCTCGGGCCTACGCTTATACTGCTGGGTGCTGCTAATGTAAGTTTGGTCTGTGACACGGTGACGTGTAGAAGTATTCAGGCTCTGATCTCCCTCCAGCAGCTGATCTAGTCACAGTAAGAGCAGGTGGCAGCCAGGGAGCCCTGTACGCAGGTAGTCTTTCATCTGCTATAGGGAATAACTTCAAAATCCCTCTAATGCGGAATATCTGACGTCCGTACGGCCCGGGAACTTTACAAGCTCTGCACCAGTCCTTCAGTAAACGTTTTTATGAACTGATTTATTATTAAATTATGGTCAGATGCGATTCCTGAAATTGAAGTATATTGTTTATACCCTGGCTATTCTCTGCTGTGCTGCTCGAAAGCAAGGTATTACTTCCCCCATACCAATGCAGATAACTATAGGACAGTGGTCAGTAAGCTGAGGGTGCAGTCATTCAGTTACTGTAGTGCACCAGCCCTGCCCTATTGTGTGACCCAGCTACAGGGCAGCTCTGGCAAGCAAGACTGGAAATCTGTCAGTCACTCTGGTCCTGACTCGGACGCATCTGTAGCCACTTTGACATTCGGCGGTGGCAGCAGCCTGCTTACTACCGTACGCTAATGCAGGTATTCACCCATCTGTGCCGATTATCCTTCATGTGGATGGCCGTGTCGCCCATCATTGATGACCCACTGTGCACTCTCCCTGTGCTGGGGGCCAAAGAAACATCATAAACAGGCGTACCATCTCTGCCCGCAGGCTGCAATCTAGCACAGGACTCTGCTAACATGCCCACACCACTCCCACATATACGATCATTGTAGTACCCAGCAACATTGTAGGGGTCCTTTGACATTGACAAGCTGGGAGAGGACAAACGCCAACCTCACTTCGTGATTTTGTTACACAAGCTCTGATTGGGCAGAGCTGCAGCTCGGTGTAACCAGGGTCTGTATTTGGAAACAACCTCAATCTTTATTTACACCACCCAACAGGGAACAGCAGTGGCTGGTGGGCGGCGAGTTCTGTCAAGGTCCTGGCCTGGGTCTCCCACGGTTCTTGGGGGAATTTTGATTAATGTGAATTTATCAGTCAACGTATTCTAAATCCATGTTCTTTATATAAGGCCGGGTGGTTCAATAAGTAAGGTAACAAGACCTCTCACCAGTGTAATGTTCTCTATTTCATTCTAATTTCCCGCCAGGCCGGAGCAGGTAAGACCACTGCTTCCCCTCACGGCCATTACACTGCGCCTCATATCAGTCATACTGTCCCAGCATCAGGTGTAAGATGGCGGGGCTGGCGGAAACATGGTCACACAGTGAGGTGCGTAGTGTGATCAGATTTCTGCGTCTAAAGGGCACACCAGCAGCTGAAAGTCATCGCCAACCTGTCGAGGTGTACGGTGATATCGCCATGTCACAGAAACAGGTCTGGGTTTGGTGCTCATCGCTGCTGATCTTGAATGTCTGTCCTGACTTTGATAACGGCAGGACAGACATTCAAGATGAGCAGCGATGCAGCCGGCCAAGTACGTCCCCCACAGATGGTAATTTGTGCCGCATTGAAGGTCTGATTCAGGAGGACTGACGCATTAGAGTCAGTGATATTGCTGACAGACTGAGCATATCAGTGGGTCCTGTGCACAACATCGTTCATGAGCATCTGGGGTACAGGAACAAGCGATCACGCTGGGTACTGAAACAACTCACAGACGTTCACAAAACCAATAAGATGGGATTGTCTCTCGTGAACTTGACGCGGTGCCATGATGAGGGAGAGCAGGTCCTGCAGCGTATTGTTACAGGTGATGATTCATGGGTGCATCATATGACATCAGAGACAAAGCAAGCGTCCATGACATGGAAACACGCATCAGCAAAGGTCATGGCGGCCATGTTTTGTTCCTCACCAAGGGAGATACTGTGAATGCTGTCCGCTATTGTTACACATTGACACGGTTGCGGAGGGAAATTAGTCGAAAACGACCTGGGTTGCTGCAAACAGGCGTCTAATTGCTGCACGATGACGCCAGACTGCACTCCGCCAGCCGCACACGCGAGTTGTTACAGCGCTACCATTGGGTGGTACTGGACCTTCCGCCCTACAGCCGTGACCTGGCACTGAGTGATTTGTGGAGAAATAATCTGCACCAAGACCATACTATGGATTATACGAGTTGAATACATTTACGCTCCCTAAAATGTGCACTTTGATTTGATGGCTGTACTGCGTGTGGTTTGTTGCCCTCCCCTAATGCCAGTAGTACCCTGTGGAAGTGGATATAAGAAACAAACCGAGCAATATTCTGGTAGTTTAGAAAAATGTCTTGGTTTAAAAGGATATTATACCATTTTACTTTTTGATTTTTTTTTTTAACTTGGCTGTCTGTGTGCTTTTGTTCTTGGGCCCCAATAGTTTATAATATATATGGGGTAACAGTCAATCAGGAAATTATACATTTACTGAAACCACACTGGGGAATCTCTGCCAACTGGTTACGCACCTGTGTAGTTGTATATTTATTTGTTTGGTAAATATATGAGCATATATTCCTAACCCACCTTTCCATGCTCCTCCCCCCTGTGTCTCTCCCATCTGTATCACGTCTTTCTGTCTCTCACCTCTGTGTCATCCTACTTTCTCTCCCCACTGTATAACCCCTCTGTCCCCCCCCCCTGTATCACCCCTCTCTGTCTCTCCCCTCTGTGTCACCCCTCTCTGTCTCTCCCCTCTGTGTCTCTCCCCTCCGTGTTACCCCTCTCTGTCTCTCCCCTCCGTGTCACCCCTCTCTGTCTCTCCCCTCCGTGTCACCCCTCTCTGTCTCTCCCCTCCGTGTCACCCCTCTCTGTCTCTCCCCTCCGTGTCGCCCCTCTCTGTCTCTCCCCTCCGTGTCGCCCCTCTCTGTCTCTTCCCTCCGTGTCGCCCCTCTCTGTCTCTTCCCTCCGTGTCGCCCCTCTCTGTCTCTCCCCTCCGTGTCGCCCCTCTCTGTCTCTCCCCTCCGTGTCGCCCCTCTCTGTCTCTCCCCTCCGTGTCGCCCCTCTCTGTCTCTCCCCTCCGTGTCGCCCGCCTCCGTCTCTCCCCTCCGTGTCGCCCCCCTCCGTGTCGCCCCTCTCTGTCTCTCCCCTCCGTGTCGCCCCTCTCTGTCTCTCCCCTCCGTGTCGCCCCTCTCTGTCTC
This sequence comes from Taudactylus pleione, assembly GCA_031769625.1. Classification (NCBI taxonomy): domain Eukaryota; kingdom Metazoa; phylum Chordata; class Amphibia; order Anura; family Myobatrachidae; genus Taudactylus; species Taudactylus pleione. The sequence goes on from JAUIMM010000633.1 coordinate 1,805,102, forward strand.
TCCCCTCCGTGTCGCCCCTCTCTGTCTCTCCCCTCCGTGTCGCCCCTCTCTGTCTCTCCCCTCCGTGTCGCCCCTCTCTGTCTCTCCCCTCCGTGTCGCCCCTCTCTGTCTCTCCCCTCCGTGTCGCCCCTCTCTGTCTCTCCCCTCCGTGTCGCCCCTCTCTGTCTCTCCCCTCCGTGTCGCCCCTCTGTCTCTCCCCTCCGTGTCGCCCCTCTCTGTCTCTCCCCTCCGTGTCGCCCCACTCTGTCTCTCCCCTCCGTGTCGCCCCTCTCTGTCTCTCCCCTCCGTGTCGCCCCTCTCTGTCTCTCCCCTCCGTGTCGCCCCTCTCTGTCTCTCCCCTCCGTGTCGCCCCTCTCTGTCTCTCCCCTCCGTGTCGCCCCTCTCTGTCTCTCCCCTCCGTGTCGCCCCTCTCTGTCTCTCCCCTCCGTGTCGCCCCTCTCTGTCTCTCCCCTCCGTGTCGCCCCTCTCTGTCTCTCCCATCTCTGTCTCTTCCCTCTGTGTCACCCCTCTCTGTCTCTCCCCTCCCCTGTAGACTATAAGCTTTCACGAGCAGGGCCCTCTTCCATCTTGTGCTCCTCCCCTCCATTTATTGTCCCCAAACCTTTAGGCTCAACGGGCAGCTCTACCTCTGTGTGTAACGTCACTGCATATGAGACCATGTTTATATAGCTTGTATCCCATGTCCAATGTTTTGCACTGTAAGTCTTTTGTTTGTTTTTTTTTCTTCCTGTTTTGTTTGCGCTGTTTATGGTGACGTACTTAGACGCCGCTGAACCCTCGTGGCGCCATATAAATAACAGGATAATAATAAATATTATATGTAATAATCTATCCGTGCTGTGACGATCTTCTCCGTATATCGGGGATGATTTCATTTTCAGGTCTATATTCTGTGTACACTACATTACAGCTTTTCAGATAGCAGAGCACAAGCTGTGGTTTCATATTCTCTCCCGGCCTCACGCTGGCTCAGCTTTGCTCTGTTCCGTGATTAGTTATCGAGCAAATGTCACCTAGAAACACTTTTGATACAGTTTCAGTAAATACATATATTTTTCACCGCACCGTACAGAAAGGAGACGGAATCCTAGCACGGCTCAGAAACAGAATAATGCGGATTGGCGGCTTTGTTCCGTGGCGAAGAATTAGCGCTACCTGGATATTTAGCCATCAAACAGGTTTTGTGACGGAATCAATAATCATTTTTTTTTTTATTTTTTTTTTTAGTTCCGTTTTTAGACTTTTCTCCTTACTCCATCCATGAGTTCCCTATAATTGGCGTCTTTGCAGTGTGACCGTTCAGTGATGAGTCTGGTGTAAACCGATGTTATGTCTATATGATTATCCGCGTGGTGACGTATAAAAACAGCTGTTACTTTTACCGAATACAGGATTATAATCGTGGCCTCTTTTTTCCTCTGGCAGTTATGCAATAAAGTGGTGTTTCTGGTCAGCTTCGTGGGGAACCGCGGCACGTTCACGCGGGGTTACCGAGCGGTGGTCATGGACATGGCGTTTTTGTACCACGTGGTTTACGTCATCGTGTGCACGCTGGGGCTCTTTGTGCACGAATTCTTCTACAGCTTCCTGGTACGTATGCCGCACAGGAAAGGTCAGTCACTAGAACGGCCTCCGAGATAACGTCTCATTATATTATTTGATAGGTAATTAGGCGTTAATGAAGGATCTCATCTGTGTCTTTCACCGAGATATTTATATCATCCAAGCAGAATAGTTTATATGCGTTACCTCAGATCTTGGTGCAGTTGTATCCAATGCACAGAGCCCTGTGTTGTTTCCATTGAAAATAAATAAATCCATGGATGCTGTAAAGGTTTTGCTGAAAAGCACAGAAGAAAGGCACAAACACAGCAAAAATGTGTAAAGTCATTTGACCGTGGAAATTCTCTAATGACAAATTGTCTATATAAATTTACCCCGACAACAACCACTTGTGACTTTCCTGACGCTTTATACAATCTCTCTGCTCTCTCTCTTTCCAGTTGTTTGATCTTGTGTACCGGGAAGAAACCTTATTGAATGTTATTAAGAGCGTGACTAGAAATGGACGTTCTATCATCCTGACAGCAGTGCTGGCGCTGATCCTCGTCTACCTCTTCTCCATCATCGGGTTCCTCTTCCTGAAAGATGACTTCATCATGGAGGTGGACCGGCTGAAGAACAGAACGCCGGACCTAGGTATTGGACCACCCTATGGCTGTGTAGTTTTCGGCAGCCGAGATTGGTTACCGTGACTGCACACGTTGAAGGCAGTCATTTTGTAGCATGATCCAATATTTAGATGATTCGTTAATTGATAGACGAGTTTTCTGACCTATTCTTAGACCTCACTAATAGAGCGCGTTTCAGGGTCACCTCAGGGAATGAACCAGGTTGTTGTGGCTTTAACCTGTGCTCCTACAAATACGCTTTATATATTTTTAAAGTAAACTAGAGGGTTGAAAAGGAACTAAATACTCATGTCTGGTAGGGTTAAGTGTGATAGTTTTCTGAAAATTGTTCTCAGATTTTCCTACTTTTTCTTACCCAAAAATCAATGTTTCAAACTCAGACTGTGCCACACGATGCTGACATCTGTGCCACGCGAACACAGAACCTGTCCAACCCCAAACAGATGTCTAATGTCAGCATTGTCCTGGATGTCAGTATCCGTCTGGGACTCTGGATCCTTTTACCATAGAGCAGAGTGTTTTATAACGTGTAACGCTGGGTGCAGGGCTGCTCCACATTACAGCTTCTGGCTCTTGATGTATTCCCTACCTCTTCTTCCACCACCAGTATTTTCCATCACTTATAGGCCCGTCCTCACCTCCAGACCCCCTATGTTACCCACAATCCTTTCCATCACCCTCTGGCCTTCCTGACCTGTACTTTACCATGAGCTTTCCTTCACCCTTGGCTCCTTCCTGACCCCGACATTACCTCCAATCCTACTCATTACTCCTGACTCTTGCGCTCACTCTATTTACGCCAGATCCTTTTCTTCACAACTAGACCCTTCATTCACCTGCCTTCCCTTCTTTCGTCTCCGGGCCCTTCCTTCGCCTGCATTCCCCTCCTTCATCTCCGGGCCCTTCTTTCGCCTGCCTTCCCTTCTTTCATCTCCGGGCCCTTCTTTCGCCTGCCTTCCCTTCTTTCATCTCCGGGCCCCTCTTTCGCCTGCCTTCCCTTCTTTCATCTCCGGGCCCTTCTTTCACCTGCATTCCCCTCCTTCATCTCCGGGCCCTTCTTTCGCCTGCATTCCCCTCCTTCATCTCCGGGCCCTTCTTTCGCCTGCATTCCCCTCCTTCATCTCCGGGCCCTTCTTTCGCCTGCATTCCCCTCCTTCATCTCCGGGGCCTTCTTTCGCCTGCATTCCCCTCCTTCATCTCCGGGGCCTTCTTTCGCCTGCATTCCCCTCCTTCATCTCCGGGCCCTTCTTTCGCCTGCATTCCCCTCCTTCATCTCCGGGCCCTTCTTTCGCCTGCATTCCCCTCCTTCATCTCCGGGCCCTTCTTTCGCCTGCATTCCCCTCCTTCATCTCCGGGCCCTTCTTTCGCCTGCATTCCCCTCCTTCATCTCCGGGCCCTTCTTTCGCCTGCAGTCCCCTCCTTCATCTCCGGGCCCTTCTTTCGCCTGCATTCCCCTCCTTCATCTCCGGGCCCTTCTTTCGCCTGCATTCCCCTCCTTCATCTCCGGGCCCTTCCTTCCTTCATCTCCGGGCCCTTCCTTCCTTCATCTCCGGGCCCTTCCTTCCTTACCTGCCTCTGCAGACTCCCATTGGCGCTTCATTCTGCTGAGCTGCAATTTTGCAAACCCAGAATTTACATTCACTTTCTTTTTATACCTCCATATCTCTGCATCCGGTTACTGTCACCATCTTCACCTTACCCCTACTTAGCGGAGTTATGACTCAGAATCTGGGCGGAAATTCGTCAACTCAATGTGGCACGTTCTCTGCGACAGTCTCGCCCCCAGCCCTGCGTACACTAGAGCAACCATCATCAATATTATCGGCACTTACAGCTGCCTCATGCTGGATAAAGGAGATGTTACTGAAATAGGCGTTGCCTTGCCATACGCCCATCTCGGAATATGGCGCAATTCTGACTACATGCCCATGAGACGCTTCTCTTACCTGCGTATGCCCAGGAACGCCCATATGACGGATGGAGAGAAATGACCAAAGTGCGTCTGACACAAAATCTATTGGAAACGTGCAGATCTGCATATGGTCATTGCAACGCACGCACATTCTGCAAAAATGCGCCTTATGCGGCCTTATTCACACTTACCTGCGTCTCAGAATGAGACCAAAAGTACTATTATTGGGGAAGGATTAAATACAACGAATGAACCCCCTTTGAAGGTCCCACACATTAAGGTTTGGCATTTAGTGTGTTAATAGTCCAGCATGTTCAGTTGCCATCTCCGGCAGTGAGAGAGTTATAGGAGCAAGGCGTTCCCATCTCTGGCAGTGAGAGAGTTATAGGAGCAAGGCCTTCCCGTCTCTGGCAGTGAGACAGTTATAGGAGCAAGGCGTTCCCATCTTCGGCAGTGAGAGAGTTATAGGAGCAAGGCGTTCCCGTCTCAGGCAGTGAGAGAGTTATAGGAGCAAGGCGTTCCCATCTCTGGCAGTGAGAGAGTTATCAGAGCAAGGCGTTCCCATCTCTGGCAGTGAGAGAGTTATAGGAGCAAGGCGTTCTCATCTCTGGTAGTGAGAGAGTTATAGGAGCAAGGCGTTCCCATCTCCGGCAGTGAGAGAGTTATAAGAGCAAGGCGTTCCCATCTCTGGCAGTGAGAGAGTTATAGGAGCAAGGCGTTCCCATCTCCGGCAGTGAGAGAGTTATAGGAGCAAGGCGTTCCCATCTCCGGCAGTGAGAGAGTTATAGGAGCAAGGCGTTCCCATCTCCGGCAGTGAGAGAGTTATAGGAGCAAGGCGTTCCCATCTCCGGCAGTGAGAGAGTTATAGGAGCAAGGCGTTCCCGTCTCCGGCAGTGAGAGAGTTATAGGAGCAAGGCGTTCCCGTCTCCGGCAGTGAGAGAGTTATAGGAGCAAGGCGTTCCCGTCTCCGGCAGTGAGAGAGTTATAGGAGCAAGGCGTTCCCGTCTCCGGCAGTGAGAGAGTTATAGGAGCAAGGCGTTCCCGTCTCCGGCAGTGAGAGAGTTATAGGAGCAAGGCGTTCCCGTCTCCGGCAGTGAGAGAGTTATAGGAGCAAGGCGTTCCCGTCTCCGGCAGTGAGAGAGTTATAGGAGCAAGGCGTTCCCGTCTCCGGCAGTGAGAGAGTTATAGGAGCAAGGCGTTCCCGTCTCCGGCAGTGAGAGAGTTATAGGAGCAAGGCGTTCCCGTCTCCGGCAGTGAGAGAGTTATAGGAGCAAGGCGTTCCCGTCTCCGGCGGTGAGAGAGTTATAGGAGCAAGGCGTTCCCGTCTCCGGCGGTGAGATAGTTATAGGAGCAAGGCGTTCCCGTCTCCGGCGGTGAGAGAGTTATAGGAGCAAGGCGTTCCCGTCTCCGGCGGTGAGAGAGTTATAGGAGCAAGGCGTTCCCGTCTCCGGCGGTGAGAGAGTTATAGGAGCAAGGCGTTCCCGTCTCCGGCGGTGAGAGAGTTATAGGAGCAAGGCGTTCCCGTCTCCGGCGGTGAGAGAGTTATAGGAGCAAGGCGTTCCCATCTCTGGCGGTGAGAGAGTTATAGGAGTAAGGCGTTCCCATCTCCGGCGTTGAGAGAGTTATAGGAGCAAGGCGTTCCCATCTCCGGCAGTGAGAGAGTTATAGGAGCAAGGCGTTCCCGTCTCCGGCAGTGAGAGAGTTATCGGAGCAAGGCGTTCCCGTCTCCGGCAGTGAGAGAGTTATAGGAGCAAGGCGTTCCCATCTCTGGCGGTGAGAGAGTTATCTGAGTAAGGCGTTCCCATCTCCAGCAGTGAGATAGTTAATAGAATTGTATAAATCAGCATCCAGCTCGGTACGGGCTGTATTAAGTTGCACATCGGCTATTCAGCAGCGCACTGGTCTTGTGAGAACCTTTCTAATCCCAATAATCTCCTAGGATTTTCCTGGCCAGCAGCAGCTGCTCCAATTACAGCAGCCTGAGAGCTAATTTTACACGATTCAGTGTGTGGGGCTTGGAAGGTGCTTACAAACCCCTGTGTGCACCTCTGCCAAATGTATCTACAGCAACATCCATTACATCTTATGTCATATCTAATACCGCCACTTAGCTCCATAGCCAAGGTACACGTCTTATTATTGTAGTAAGAGGTGAGTTTCATATCAGAAATTCCGTTCCCAGATCTGGGTGTATATCTCTCAGATCCAGGTGTATATCTCTCAGATCCGGATTTATAGCTCTCAGATCCGGATTTATAGCTCTCTGATCCGGATTTCTCGCTCTGATATAGATTATATCTCTTCTCTCAGATCCGGATTTATATCTTTCGGATCCGGATTTATAGCTTTCGGATCCGGATTTAGAGCTCTCGGATCCGGATTTAGAGCTCTCGGATCCGGATTTACCTCTCTCAGATTATTGACCCACCCGTCAGACCCTGGTGCAGTGCACACTGAACAATTCTTGGGCCAAGGAACTAATATCTGACTGGTCTGTGTGAGAATTGCACAGTGTGTACCCAGCTTGAGATCTGACTTTATCATGTCCTGATGTATCTGTCTGGATATCAGATCTGTATATACAGTATGTATAAACAGACAGAGAGATATAACATTTGCCATTACACCACCTGTCCAAGGCATTACAAACAGCTGATGTGCACAAAAGGGCCCCATTGTGATGGCTAGGGGGGAACTGGGCCAGAGCATCACCAAAACGGCAGCTCTTGTGCGGGCGACTGGGTCCTGGGTGCCCAAGGCTCATTGATGCGTGTGGGGAACGAAGCTTAGCCCGCCTGGTCCCATCTCACAGAAGTGCTGCTGCAGCATAATTTGCTAAAGTTAATGCTGACTATTACAGAAAGGTGTCAGTACACACAGAGCATCGCAGCTTGCTGAGTATGGGGGCTGCATAGCCACAGACTGGTCAGAGTGCCCATGCTGACCACTTTCCCTTTCCAAAAGCGCCTACAATGGGCACGTGAGCATCAGAAGTGGACCATGGAGCAGTGGAAGAAGGTGACCTGGTCTGATGGATCACATTTTCTTTTACATCATGTGAACGGCCATGTGCGTGTGCGTCATCACTGGGGAAGAGATGGCTCCAGGATGCACTCTGCTGGGAAACCTTGGGTCCTTCCATTTATGGGCCTGTTACTATGGCGACATGTACCACCTACCTAAACATCGTTGTAGACCAAGCACGCCCCTTCATGGCAGCGGTATTCCCTGATGGCTGTGGCCTCGTTCAGCCGGATAATGCGCCCGGCCACACTGCAAGCACTGCTCGGAATGGTTTGAGGAACATGACAGAGTTCAAGGTGTTGACTTGGCCTCCACATTCTCCAGATCTCCATCCAATGGAAGATCTGTGGGAGGTGCTGGGAAAACAAATCTGAGCCATGGAGGACCCAACTCGCATCTTACAGGACTTATAGGATCTGCTGCTAACGTCTTGGCGCAAGATACCCTCATAGGTCTTGTGGAGTCCATGGGTCAGAGCTGTTTTGGCGGCACGAGGGGCACCTACACAATATTAGGGAGGTGGTTCTAATGTTATGGCTGATCAGTGTATATAAAATATAGTATAGTGTAGGTAGAAGAAAATGCATGCCATGCTGTCTTTGCCTGAATGTACAGTTTTGTGCCGTGTAAGTAACACAGAATGCGTCTAGGTCACAGGTTCTCAAACTCGGTCCTCAGGACCCCAAACAGTGCATGTTTTCCAGGTCTCCTCACAGAATCACAAGTGAAATGATTAGCTCCACCTGTGGATCTTTTAAAATGTGTCAGTGAGTAATGACTACACCTGTGCACCTGCTGGGTGACCTGGAAAACGTGATCTGTGTGGGGTCCTGAGGAGAGAGTTTGAGAACCACTACTCTAGGTCAGTGGTTTTCAAACTCGGTCTTCAGGATCCCCCCCCCCCCTCCAACAAGTATTGGTTCCCAATGAATTCTGCAATTATCTAACATAATGTTTGACTTTATGATGAATGTTGAAACAGAGGATGGTGACCACTTCATAATCTGCTATCACCAGATAACGGCGAGATCCACGCGTCGTCTCTAACCGCAATGATGGGTTCATGCCAAAGGGACGATTGTGCAACAACGATACCACTAACAGGTCAGATTCCAATATATGTCCTGCAGGAATGTCTAATTATACAGCGTAAAAAATGTTGATATGTTCGATGCTTTAAAGTGTATGTGTGTAATAACTAGTAGAGACATAAGTCAGAGTAATATATTTTTCAAAGCTTTGAGTTGTAATCTATTTGCAGGTTCTCTACAAGAACCGAGCACAGCAGTCAGCTCTCGCCTGTAACCATGGGCACCAAGAGGGGAAGGCATTCCTGGTCCCAGGCCTGTCAGGGAGGTGTAACCACGCCCCCTCAGTGCGCATCATCTGTAGAGGGCGTATCCCTGCTCAAACACCTGGCTGCACCCCCCCCCAGTGCCAGGGGGAGCTGCCACCATGTAGGGGCAGTTATGCTAACAAACCATAATTCTTTCAACAGAAAATGCCTAGAAAACTAGATTACTGACCTCCATATACAGGGTACATGGTTTCATGATTTTGGGCCTGGTTTAGTGTTGTACACGAATGTCACAGCTTCTGCGTATATGTGTGCGCAGAGGATCTATACGTATATATGCTAAAGTTGGCAGACGCCGAGATTTGTATTGAGACGCCCCCAGGCGCCATCGCAAATCCATGCAACGCCATACTAATAAGCATACGCACATCCTTCGTTAATCGGCCTCCCGAGTGATTCTGTGGTCGCGTAGAACGGGTGCCTAAACTGAGCTGGCGGAGCCATGTATTGCGCATACGGAATCGCAGACGCAGGCAGTAAAACATAAAAAGTCGCTGCTTGCGGCTACGCACTATGACGCACGCACAGGCAGCCAGTAATCACTGTGAGAACGTCTGATTCAGGCCTTCGGTATACGAGGGAGTTTATGAAGCTGGCATCGCAGATGCTACTTTCCTGCGAATGTGACTATTATATGTATAAACGCATATCTAGTTGGCAGCGACTACAGCAGGTATACAGTATAATGTTCCTTATGGTGGAGTAGTCGGCACAGGTCTGCGCTGTACGTAATGAGCTAGATAACTGCCATGGCCCATAGTGCTGAAATTGCTCCGCGGTGACACATGAAAATGGCGCATAAAGCTCTGCGTCCCCATAGGTCCTCATTCACTGTAATGTGCCACCGCTAAGCAATTTCAGCAATATGAACGCTAGCGCTTTTATGCGATTGCTGGAAAAACCTTAGCGTTGAGAACAAACATGTGACGCCAACCCTCAAGCTAATGAATTTTTAGCTGTCAATTCAATACGGGGCGAATTGCGTTCGATGTCCGCAACGTCTTTGAAGCAACCGCAACCTAAAATTGTGCAGATTTCACCCCGAAATGGCACATTTTTCGGATGTGTATTTAGGGGCTACTGTGTGTACGGCACAGCAGCGCACTAAACTGCGGGCATTGCCCCTAATTGAATCGTCCGCTTACAGATTAGCTACATTGTTTAATGAAGAGGGCGGGAAGTTTTTTGTTTTGTCTCTTCAGCTCACAAGTAGATAGGTTAGAAACAGCTTTCCTACGCGTTTATTTTCCCTAAGAAGGCAGCAGAAATTATATTAACAATAGTCTGTGAAAAACGGGCTATAAATTGGTTTTATGAAAAAATAAAATAAATCTGCAAATTTCCCTGTTAGATTGTGCTGTCTGGTGGTTATTCCGGATGATGTGGCCAGCTAAATTAGCAGCTAGGCCGTTAATAGTATCATAAATTGTGATTCACACTTGAAATCACAGAGAGGTCCCAGCAGACACCTCATGGTCCCCGGTTGTCACGCCTGCCGGTGTGTCTCCCACAAGAAGACTGATTAATGGCAGCGTCTATGTCCCTCCTGTGTACAGTAGCCGGACAGCGCGGCTGTATTAGAGGAGTGTCTGTGAATGTACAGTGATTTCTCGCCTTCCTTCTATACCAGGAGTACACTGTCAATTCTAGAATAATTTCCTCTGCTTACAGAGAACCTGCCGCAGGGGTCTCCATTTTCTGTTACTTCCTCTATTTCGGGGACCCTCCCGGCCCTTGTCTGCCCAGGTGAGACCATGTGATCGCGCACGCAGACGTCAGACTGTGCTTCGCTCTCTTCTGTGCCAGCTACCTCCATTTCCAGCTATGTGAGATCACCTGGTGTATACAGAGCCGGCTGTAATTAATACTAATGGGTCACTGTGGAACCTCCCTTTCTTACGCTAAAAAATGTACAAAGACGCAAACTGCAATCCATAACTAAGCACGCCCATAAATCCGGGTGCATTGCATCCTGCCTTCTGGTTCTGAAGGCGTTACCCTCCATATATCCGGGGGCATTGCATCCTGCCCTCTGGTTCTGAAGACGTTACCCTCCATAAATCCGGGGGCATTGCATCCTGCCCTCTGGATCTGAAGGCGTTACCCTCTGTAAATACGGGTGCATTGCATCCTGCCCTCTGGTTCTGAAGGCGTTACCCTCCGTGTATCCGGGTGCATTGCATCCTGCCCTCTGGATCTGAAGGCATTCCCCTCTGTGTATCCGGGTGCATTGCATCCTGCCCTCTGGATCTGAAGGCGTTACCCTCCGTGTTTCCGGGTGCATTGCATCCTGCCCTCTGGATCTGAAGGCGTTACCCTCCGTGTATCTGGGTACATTGCATCCTGCCCTCTGGATCTGAAGGCGTTACCCTCCGTGTATCTGGGTGCATTGCATCCTGCCCTCTGGATCTGAAGGCGTTACCCTCCGTGTATCTGGGTGCATTGCATCCTGCCCTCTGGATCTGAAGGCGTTACCCTCCGTGTATCCCGGTGCATTGCATCCTGCCCTCTGGATCTGAAGGCATTACCCTCTGTAAATCCGGGGGCATTGCATCCTGCCCTCTGGTTCTGAAGGCATTACCCTCTGTGTATCCGGGTGCATTGCATCCTGCCCTCTGGATCTGAAGGCGTTACCCTCCGTGTTTCCGGGTGCATTGCATCCTGCCCTCTGGATCTGAAGGCGTTACCCTCCGTGTTTCCGGGTGCATTGCATCCTGCCCTCTGGATCTGAAGGCGTTACCCTCCGTGTATCCGGGGGCATTGCATCCTGCACTCTGGATCTGAAGGCGTTACCCTCCGTGTATCCGGGTGCATCGCATCCTGCCCTCTGGTTCTGAAGGCGTTACCCTCCGTGTATCCGGGTGCATTGCATCCTGCCCTCTGGATCTGAAGGCGTTACCCTCCGTGTATCCGGGTGCATTGCATCCTGGCCTCTGAATCTGAAGGCTTTACCCTCTGTGTATCCGGGTGCATGCATCCTGCCCTCTGGTTCTGAAGGCGTTACCCTACGTGTATCCGGGAGCATCGCATCCTGCCCTCTAGTTCTGAAGGCGTTACCCTCCGTTTATCCGGGAGCATCGCATCCTGCCCTCTAGTTCTGAAGGCGTTACCCTCCGTGTATCTGGGTGCATTGCATCCTGCCCTCTGGATCTGAAGGCGTTACCCTCTGTGTATCCGGGTGCATCACATCCTGCCCTCTGGATCTGAAGGCGTTACTTTCCGTGTATCTGGGTACATTGCATCCTGCCCTCTGGATCTGAAGGCGTTACCCTCCGTGTTTCCGGGTGCATTGCATCCTGCCCTCTGGATCTGAAGGCGTTACCCTCCGTGTATCTGGGTACATTGCATCCTGCCCTCTGGATCTGAAGGCGTTACCCTCCGTGTATCTGGGTGCATTGCATCCTGCCCTCTGGATCTGAAGGCGTTACCCTCCGTGTATCTGGGTGCATTGCATCCTGCCCTCTGGATCTGAAGGCGTTACCCTCCGTGTATCCCGGTGCATTGCATCCTGCCCTCTGGATCTGAAGGCATTACCCTCTGTAAATCCGGGGGCATTGCATCCTGCCCTCTGGTTCTGAAGGCATTACCCTCTGTGTATCCGGGTGCATTGCATCCTGCCCTCTGGATCTGAAGGCGTTACCCTCCGTGTTTCCGGGTGCATTGCATCCTGCCCTCTGGATCTGAAGGCGTTACCCTCCGTGTTTCCGGGTGCATTGCATCCTGCCCTCTGGATCTGAAGGCGTTACCCTCCGTGTATCCGGGGGCATTGCATCCTGCACTCTGGATCTGAAGGCGTTACCCTCCGTGTATCCGGGTGCATCGCATCCTGCCCTCTGGTTCTGAAGGCGTTACCCTCCGTGTATCCGGGTGCATTGCATCCTGCCCTCTGGATCTGAAGGCGTTACCCTCCGTGTATCCGGGGACATTGCATCCTGCCCTCTGAATCTGAAGGCGTTACCCTCTGTAAATACGGGTGCATTGCATCCTGCCCTCTGGTTCTGAAGGCGTTACCCTCCTTTTATACGGGTGCATTGCATCCTGCCCTCTAGTTCTGAAGGCGTTACCCTCCGTGTATCTGGGTGCATTCCATCCTGCCCTCTGGTTCTGAAGGCATTACCCTCCGTGTATCCGGGTGCATTGCATCCTGCCCTCTGGATCTGAAGGCGTTACCCTCTGTAAATACGGGTGCATTGCATCCTGCCCTCTGGTTCTGAAGGCGTTACCCTCCGTGTATCGGGGTGCATTGCATCCTGCCCTCTGGTTCTGAAGGCGTTACCCTCCGTGTATCCGGGTGCATTGCATCCTGCCCTCTGATTCTGAAGGTGTTACCCTCCGTGTATCCGGGTGCATTGCATCCTGCCCTCTGATTCTGAAGGCGTTACCCTCCGTGTATCCGGGTGCATTGCATCCTGCCCTCTGGATCTGAAGGCGTTACCCTCCGTGTATCCGGGTACATTGCATCCTGCCCTCTGGATCTGAAGGCGTTACCCTCCGTGTATCCGGGTACATTGCATCCTGCCCTCTGGATCTGAAGGCATTACCCTCCATAAATCCGGGGGCATTGCATCCTGCCCTCTGATTCTGAAGGCGTTACCCTCCATAAATCCGGGGGCATTGCATCCTGCCCTCTGGTTCTGAAGGCGTTACCCACCGTGTATCCGGGTGCATCGCATCCTGCCCTCTAGTTCTGAAGGCGTTACCCTCTGTGTATCCGGGAGCATCGCATCCTGCCCTCTAGTTCTGAAGGCGTTACCCTCCGTGTATCTGGGTGCATTACATCCTGCCCTCTAGTTCTGAAGGCGTTACCCTCCGTGTATCTGGGTGCATTACATCCTGCCCTCTGGATCTGAAGGCGTTACTTTCCGTGTATCTGGGTACATTGCATCCTGCCCTCTAGTTCTGAAGGCGTTACCCTCCGTGTATCTGGGTACATTGCATCCTGCCCTCTAGTTCTGAAGGCGTTACCCTCCGTGTATCTGGGTGCATTGCATCCTGCCCTCTGGATCTGAAGGCGTTACCCTCCGTGTATCCGGGTGCATCACATCCTGCCCTCTGGATCTGAAGGCGTTACTTTCCATGTATCTGGGTACATTGCATCCTGCCCTCTGGATCTGAAGGCGTTACCCTCCGTGTATCCGGGTGCATCACATCCTGCCCTCTGGATCTGAAGGCGTTACTTTCCGTGTATCTGGGTACATTGCATCCTGCCCTCTGGATCTGAAGGCGTTACTTTCCGTGTATCTGGGTACATTGCATCCTGCCCTCTGGATCTGAAGGCGTTACCCTCCGTGTATCCGGGTGCATTGCATCCTGGCCTCTGGATCTGAAGGCTTTACCCTCTGTGTATCCGGGTGCATGCATCCTGCCCTCTGGATCTGATGGCGTTACCCTCCGTGTATCTGGGTGCATTGCATCCTGCCCTCTGGTTCTGAAGGCGTTACCCTATGTGTATCCGGGTGCATTGCATCCTGCCCTCTGGATCTGAAGGCGTTACCCTCCGTGTATCCGGGTGCATTGCATCCTGGCCTCTGAATCTGAAGGCTTTACCCTCTGTGTATCCGGGTGCATGCATCCTGCCCTCTGGTTCTGAAGGCGTTACCCTACGTGTATCCGGGAGCATCGCATCCTGCCCTCTAGTTCTGAAGGCGTTACCCTCCGTGTATCCGGGAGCATCGCATCCTGCCCTCTAGTTCTGAAGGCGTTACCCTCCGTGTATCTGGGTGCATTGCATCCTGCCCTCTGGATCTGAAGGCGTTACCCTCTGTGTATCCGGGTGCATCACATCCTGCCCTCTGGATCTGAAGGCGTTACTTTCCGTGTATCTGGGTACATTGCATCCTGCCCTCTGGATCTGAAGGCGTTACCCTCCGTGTATCCGGGTGCATCACATCCTGCCCTCTGGATCTGAAGGCGTTACCCTCCGTGTTTCCGGGTGCATTGCATCCTGCCCTCTGGATCTGAAGGCGTTACCCTCCGTGTATCCGGGTGCATTGCATCCTGGCCTCTGGATCTGAAGGCTTTACCCTCTGTGTATCCGGGTGCATGCATCCTGCCCTCTGGATCTGATGGCGTTACCCTCCGTGTATCTGGGTGCATTGCATCCTGCCCTCTGGTTCTGAAGGCGTTACCCTATGTGTATCCGGGTGCATTGCATCCTGGCCTCTGGATCTGAAGGCTTTACCCTCTGTGTATCCGGGTGCATGCATCCTGCCCTCTGGATCTGAAGGCGTTACTTTCCGTGTATCTGGGTACATTGCATCCTGCCCTCTGGATCTGAAGGCGTTACCCTCCGTGTATCCGGGTGCATCACATCCTGCCCTCTGGATCTGAAGGCGTTACCCTCCGTGTTTCCGGGTGCATTGCATCCTGCCCTCTGGATCTGAAGGCGTTACCCTCCGTGTATCCGGGTGCATTGCATCCTGGCCTCTGGATCTGAAGGCTTTACCCTCTGTGTATCCGGGTGCATGCATCCTGCCCTCTGGATCTGATGGCGTTACCCTCCGTGTATCTGGGTGCATTGCATCCTGCCCTCTGGTTCTGAAGGCGTTACCCTCTGTGTATCCGGGTGCATTGCATCCTGCCCTCTGGATCTGAAGGCATTAATCTTCGCTTCTCTAATTGGCCTGTTTTCGGTTGTAAATGTATTTATTTGCTATTTAGAATTCCCCAATTTGTTGGAGTTTGTTTTCCCTTCCAAGCAGCGTAAACAAGATAATTTGACAGACAGAGTAAATGAAGGCGTGTGGGGCAAACAAGGATTTCTCTCAAGGGTTTAGCTGTGTTTTGTGTCCCGGTCTATCTTCAGTCACCTTCACAGATGTGATCCTGCACTGAGCCTGTGGTGTTTTTTCACAATGAGTAATTGATAGCCCTCCAATGACTTAACATGTGACTTTGTGGAGCTACATTATGTAAAAGCACAGAGCAGCTGGGAGAGATAACACGATCTGTCTATTAACACCTCACTGCCAGGCAGGAGGTGGCACTGTGTCCGTCCTCTATGGCCACTCAGACACCTCACTGCCAGGTAGAAGGTGGCACTGTGTCCGTTCTCTATGGCCACTCAGAAAATGTATTACAGGTCTCCGTATATATATCCATTCTACAACCCCCTTCCCCCCTGTTCTAACTGTTTGCAAATGGAACTAAACCCCAAACCCATTATCCTGGGTGGCCAACATGTACTATTCAGGGGAGGATGGGGGTTCAGAAACGAACTTCAGTTACTTGCTGCAGTCTACCACATTTCTCCGAAACTCCATCCCATGTTCAGTGTTATTCACTTGGATCAGTAAATAATAAATTCATAAAAAGTCAATAATTTTTAGTTGTAGTTTGCCTCATCTTAAGGCGCCCGCATACACTACATTTATTACTTTTAATGTATTCTTATTCAACGTACAGTTATTGCAAATGCTCCATCAATAACATACTGTTCAAAAACGCGATCATCCAATTTGATCCTTTTTGCATACGTTGAATATTTAAAGGTTATCAGATTTATATTGATCTTTGTGCGAATCATTCAGTGATAGGTCTGACTGTGAGTAGATCATATATTTCCATCCATAAACCATTACTTGTGACATTGCATAATACCTCTGCGATCAGTGGTGGAACTTCGCGACTTGGCCCTCGGAGGCAAGATCATGTGACACCCATGTAGTATGCTGAGTTGTACCCAGGGTAGTATATGCTCCAATTTTTACACCAGGAGAGAACAGTAGTATACAGTCAGGTGCATAAATATTGGGACATTGACAGAATTTTCATATTTTGGCCTCTTCACCACCACAATGGCTTTGAAATGAAACAAACAAGATGTGATTTACCTGCAGACTTTCAGATTTAATTTGAGGGTAATTACATCCAAATCAGGTGAACGGTATAGGAATTACAACGGTTTCTATATGTGCCTCCCACTTTTTAATGGGCCAAAAGTAATGGGACTGTCAACTCAAAAGCTATTTCATGGACAGGTGTGGGCTATTCCCTCGTTATTTCATTATCAATTAAGCAGGTAAAAGGTCTGGAGTTGATTCTAGGTATGACATTTGCATTTGGAATCAGTTGCTGTCGACTCTCAATATGAGATCCAAAGAGCTGTCACTATCAGTGAAGCAAGCCATCATTAGGCTGAAATATCAAAACAAGCCCATCAGAGAGATTGCAAAAACATTAGGTGTGGCCAAATCAACTGTTTGGAACATTCTTAAAAAGAAAGAACACACCAGAGAGCTCAGCAACACCAAAAGACCCGGAAGACAACTGTGGTGGATAACAGAAGAATTATTTCCCTGTTAAAGAAAACCCCTTCACAACAGTTGGCCAAATCAAGAACACTCTCCAGGAGGTAGGTGTATATGTGTCAAAGTGAACAATCAAGAGAAGACTTCACAAGATTGAATATAGAGGGTTCACCACAAGATGTAAACCATTGGTGAGCCACAAAAACAGGAAGACCAGATTAGAGTTTGCCAAACAACATCTAAAAAAGCCATTACAGTTCAGGAACAACATCCTATGGACAGATGAGACAAAGATCAACTTGTACCAGAGTGATGGGAAGAGAAGAGTATGGAGAAGGAAAGGAACTGCTCATGATCCAAAACATACCACCTCATCAGTGAAGCATGGTGGTGGTAGTGTCATGGTGTGGGCATGTGTGGCTGCCAATGGAACTGGTTCCCTTGTACAGTAGTATATGTGCCTGGGTTACACCAGGAGAGAACAGTAGTGTATGTGCCTGGGTTACACCAGGAGAGAGAACAGTAGTATAGTGCCTGGGTTACACCAGGAGAGAGAACAGTAGTATATGTGCCTGGGTTACACCAGGAGAGAACAGTAGTGTATGTGCCTGGGTTACACCAGGAGAGAACAGTAGTGTATGTGCCTGGGTTACACCAGGAGGGAACAGTAGTGTATGTGCCTGGGTTACACCAGGAGAGAACAGTAGTGTATGTGCCTGTGTTACACCAGGAGAGAACAGTAGTATATGTGCCTGGGTTACACCAGGAGAGAACAGTAGTATATGTGCCTGGGTTACACCAGGAGAGAGAACAGTAGTATAGTGCCTGGGTTACACCAGGAGAGAGAACAGTAGTATATGTGCCTGGGTTACACCAGGAGAGAACAGTAGTGTATGTGCCTGGGTTACACCAGGAGAGAACAGTAGTGTATGTGCCTGGGTTACACCAGGAGAGAACAGTAGTATATGTGTCTGGGTTACACCAGGAGAGAACAGTAGTATATGTGCCTGGGTTACACCAGGAGAGAGCAGTAGTATATGTGCCTGGGTTACACCAGGAGAGAACAGTAGTGTATGTGCCTGGGTTACACCAGGAGAGAACAGTAGTATATGTGCCTGGGTTACACCAGGAGGGAACAGTTGTGTATGTGCCTGGGTTACACCAGGAGAGAACAGTAGTGTATGTGCCTGTGTTACACCAGGAGAGAACAGTAGTATATGTGCCTGGGTTACACCAGGAGAGAACAGTAGTATATGTGCCTGGGTTACACCAGGAGAGAACAGTAGTATATGTGCCTGGGTTACACCAGGAGAGAACAGTAGTATATGTGCCTGGGTTACACCAGGAGAGAGAACAGTAGTATAGTGCCTGGGTTACACCAGGAGAGAGAACAGTAGTATATGTGCCTGGGTTACACCAGGAGAGAACAGTAGTGTATGTGCCTGGGTTACAACAGGAGAGAACAGTAGTGTATGTGCCTGGGTTACACCAGGAGAGAACAGTAGTGTATGTGCCTGGGTTACACCAGGAGGGAACAGTAGTGTATGTGCCTGGGTTACACCAGGAGAGAACAGTTGTGTATGTGCCTGTATTACACCAGGAGAGAACAGTAGTATAGTGCCTGGGTTACACCAGGAGAGTACAGTAGTATATGTGCCTGGGTTACACCAGGAGAGAGCAGTAGTATATGTGCCTGGGTTACACCAGGAGAGAACAGTAGTGTATGTGCCTGGGTTACACCAGGAGAGAACAGTAGTGTATGTGCCTGGGTTACACCAGGAGGGAACAGTAGTGTATGTGCCTGTGTTACACCAGGAGAGAACAGTAGTGTATGTGCCTGGGTTACACCAGGAGAGAACAGTAGTGTATGTGCCTGTGTTACACCAGGAGAGAACAGTAGTGTATGTGCCTGTGTTACACCAGGAGAGAACAGTAGTGTATGTGCCTGTATTACACCAGGAGAGAACAGTAGTGTATGTGCCTGGGTTACACCGGGAGAGAACAGTAGTGTATGTGCCTGTGTTACACCAGGAGAGAACAGTAGTGTATGTGCCTGGGTTACACCAGGAGAGAACAGTAGTGTATGTGCCTGGGTTACACCAGGAGAGAGCAGTAGTATGTGTGCCTGGGTTACACCAGGAGAGAGAACAGTAGTATATGTGCCTGGGTTACACCAGGAGAGAACAGTAGTATATGTGCCTGGGTTACACCAGGAGAGAACAGTAGTATATGTGCCTGGGTTACACCAGGAGAGAGAACAGTAGTATATGTGCCTGGGTTACACCAGGAGAGAACAGTAGTATGTGTGCCTGGGTTACACCAGGAGAGTACAGTAGTATGTGTGCCTGGGTTACACCAGGAGAGAGCAGTAGTGTGTGTGCCTGGGTTACACCAGGAGAGAACAGTAGTATATGTGCCTGGGTTTACACCAGGAGAGAGAACAGTAGTATATGTGCCTGGGTTACACCAGGAGAGTACAGTAGTATATGTGCCTGGGTTACACCAGGAGAGAACAGTAGTATATGCGCCTGGGTTACACCAGGAGAGAACAGTAGTATATGCGCCTGGGTTACACCAGGAGAGAACAGTAGTATGTGCGCCTGGGTTACACCAGGAGAGTACAGTAGTATGTGCGCCTGGGTTACACCAGGAGAGTACAGTAGTATATGCGCCTGGGTTACACCAGGAGAGTACAGTAGTATATGCGCCTGGGTTACACCAGGAGAGTACAGTAGTATATGCGCCTGGGTTACACCAGGAGAGTACAGTAGTATATGCGCCTGGGTTACACCAGGAGAGAACAGTAGTATATGCGCCTGGGTTACACCAGGAGAGTACAGTAGTATATGCGCCTGGGTTACACCAGGAGAGAACAGTAGTATAGGTACATGGGTTACACCAGGAGAGAACAGTAGTATATGTGCCTGGGTTACACCAGGAGAGAACAGTAGTATATGTGCCTGGGTTACATCGGGAGAGAGCAGTAGTATTTGTGCCTGGGTTGCACCAGGAGAGAACAGTAGTATATGTGCCTGGGTTACACCAGGAGAGAACAGTAGTATATGCGCCTGGGTTACACCAGGAGAGAACAGTAGTATATGTGCCTGGTTTACACCAGGAGAGAACAGTAGTGTATGCGCCTGGGTTACACCAGGAGAGAACAGTAGTATATGTGCCTGGTTTACACCAGGAGTGGATGCGCCTGGGTTACACCAGGAGAGAACAGTAGTATATGTGCCTGGTTTACACCAGGAGAGAACAGTAGTATATGCGCCTGGGTTACACCAGGAGAGAACTGTAGTGTATGTGCCTGGGTTACACCAGGAGAGAACAGTAGTATAGGTACATGGGTTACACCAGGAGAGAACAGTAGTATATGCGCCTGGGTTACTCCAGGAGAGAACAGTAGTGTATGTGCCTGTGTTATACCAGGAGAGAACAGTAGTGTATGTGCCTGGGTTACACCAGGAGAGAACAGTAGTATATGTGCCTGGGTTACACCAGGAGAGTATAGTAGTGTATGTGCCTGGGTTACACCAGGAGAGAACAGTAGTGTATGTGCCTGGGTTACACCAGGAGAGAACAGTAGTATATGTGCCTGGGTTACACCAGGAGAGAGCAGTAGTGTATGTGCCTGGGTTACACCAGGAGAGTATAGTAGTATATGTGCCTGGGTTACACCAGGAGAGAGCAGTAGTGTATGTGCCTGGGTTACACCAGGAGAGTATAGTAGTATATGTGCCTGGGTTACACCAGGAGAGTACAGTAGTGTATGTGCCTGGGTTACACCAGGAGAGAACAGTAGTGTATGCGCCTGGGTTACACCAGGAGAGTACAGTAGTATATGCGCCTGGGTTACACCAGGAGAGTACAGTAGTATATGCGCCTGGGTTACACCAGGAGAGTACAGTAGTATATGTGCCTGGGTTACACCAGGAGAGAACAGTAGTATATGTGCCTGGGTTACACCAGGAGAGTACAGTAGTATATGCGCCTGGGTTACACCAGGAGAGAACAGTAGTATATGCGTCTGGGTTACACCAGGAGAGTATAGTAGTATATGTGCCTGGGTTACACCAGGAGAGTATAGTAGTGTATGTGCCTGGGTTACACCAGGAGAGAACAGTAGTGTATGCGCCTGGGTTACACCAGGAGAGTACAGTAGTATATGCGCCTGGGTTACACCAGGAGAGTACAGTAGTATATGCGCCTGGGTTACACCAGGAGAGTACAGTAGTATATGTGCCTGGGTTACACCAGGAGAGTATAGTAGTATATGTGCCTGGGTTACACCAGGAGAGTACAGTAGTATATGTGCCTGGGTTACACCAGGAGAGTACAGTAGTATATGTGCCTGGGTTACACCAGGAGAGTACAGTAGTATATGCGCCTGGGTTACACCAGGAGAGTACAGTAGTATATGTGCCTGGGTTACACCAGGAGAGTATAGTAGTGTATGCGCCTGGGTTACACCAGGAGAGAACAGTAGTGTATGCGCCTGGGTTACACCAGGAGAGTACAGTAGTGTATGCGCCTTGGTTACACCAGGAGAGTACAGTAGTATATGTGCCTGGGTTACACCAGGAGAGAACAGTAGTATATGCGCCTGGGTTACACCAGGAGAGTACAGTAGTATATGCGCCTGGGTTACACCAGGAGAGAACAGTAGTATATGTGTCTGTGTTACACCAGGAGAGTATAGTAGTATATGTGCCTGGGTTACACCAAGAGAGAACAGTAGTATATGCGCCTGGGTTACACCAGGAGAGTACAGAAGTATATGCGCCTGGGTTACACCAGGAGAGTACAGTAGTATATGCGCCTGGGTTACACCAGGAGAGTACAGTAGTATATGTGCCTGGGTTACACCAGGAGAGTACAGTAGTATATGTGCCTGGGTTACACCAGGAGAGAACAGTAGTATATGTGCCTGGGTTACTCCAGGAGAGTATAGTAGTATATGTGCCTGGGTTACACCAGGAGAGTACAGTAGTATATGTGCCTGGGTTACACCAGGAGAGTACAGTAGTATATGTGCCTGGGTTACACCAGGAGAGAACAGTAGTGTATGTGCCTGGGTTACACCAGGAGAGAACAGTAGTATATGTGTCTGGGTTACACCAGGAGAGTATAGTAGTATATGTGCCTGGGTTACACCAGGAGAGTACAGTAGTATATGTGTCTTGGTTACACCAGGAGAGTATAGTAGTATACGTGCCTGGGTTACACCTGGAGAGAACAGTAGTATATGTACCTGGGTTACACCAGGAGAGTACAGTAGTATATGTCTTGGTTACACCAGGAGAGTATAGTAGTATATGTGCCTGGGTTACACCAGGAGAGAACAGTAGTATATGCGCCTGGGTTACACCAGGAGAGAATAGTAGTATATGCGCCTGGGTTACACCAGGAGAGAACAGTAGTGTATGTGCCTGGGTTACACCAGGAGAGAACAGTAGTGTATGTGCCTGGGTTACACCAGGAGAGAACAGTAGTGTATGTGCCTGGGTTACACCAGGAGAGTACAGTAGTGTATGTGCCTGGGTTACACCAGGAGAGAACAGTAGTGTATGCGTCTGGGTTACACCAGGAGAGAACAGTAGTATATGCGTCTGGGTTACACCAGGAGAGAACAGTAGTATATGTGCCTGGGTTACACCAGGAGAGAACAGTAGTATATGTGCCTGGGTTACACCAGGAGAGTACAGTAGTATGTGTGCCTGGGTTACACCAGGAGAGAACAGTAGTATATGTGCCTGGGTTACACCAGGAGAGAACAGTAGTATATGTGCCTGGGTTACACCAGGAGAGTACAGTAGTATATGTGCCTGGGTTACACCAGGAGAGAACAGTAGTATATGTGCCTGGTTTACACCAGGAGAGAACAGTAGTGTATGTGCCTGGGTTACACCAGGAGAGAACAGTAGTGTATGTGCCTGGGTTACACCAGGAGAGAGCAGTAGTATATGTGCCTGGGTTACACCAGGATAGAGAACAGTAGTATATGTGCCTGGGTTACACCAGGAGAGAACAGTAGTATATGTGCCTGGGTTACACCAGGAGAGTACAGTAGTATATGTGCCTGGGTTACACCAGGAGAGAACAGTAGTGTATGTGCCTGGGTTACACCAGGAGAGAACAGTAGTGTATGTGCCTGGGTTACACCAGGAGAGTACAGTAGTGTATGTGCCTGGGTTACACCAGGAGAGTACAGTAGTATATGTGCCTGGGTTACACCAGGAGAGAGCAGTAGTATATGTGCCTGGGTTACACCAGGAGAGAGCAGTAGTATATGTGCCTGGGTTACACCAGGAGAGAACAGTAGTATATGTGCCTGGGTTACACCAGGAGAGAACAGTAGTATGTGTGCCTGGGTTACACCAGGAGAGAACAGTAGTATGTGTGCCTGGGTTACACCAGGAGAGAACAGTAGTGTATGTGCCTGGGTTACACCAGGAGAGAACAGTAGTGTATGCGCCTGGGTTACACCAGGAGAGAACAGTAGTGTATGCGCCTGGGTTACACCAGGAGAGAACAGTAGTGTATGTGCCTGGGTTACACCAGGAGAGAACAGTAGTATATGTGCCTGGGTTACCCCAGTAGAGAACAGTAGTATATGGGCCTGGGTTACACCAGGAGAGAACAGTAGTATATGTGCCTCGGTTACACCAGGAGAGAACATTAGTATATGTGCCTCGGTTACACCAGGAGAGAACAGTAGTGTATGTGCCTGGGTTACACCAGGAGAGAACAGTAGTATATGCACCTGGGTTACACCAGGAGAGAACAGTAGTATATGTGCCTGGGTTACACCAGGAGAGAACAGTAGTATATGTGCCTGGGTTACACCAGGAGAGAACAGTAGTATATGTGCCTGGGTTACACCAGGAGAGAACAGCAGTATATGAGCCTGGGTTACACCAGGAGAGAACAGTAGTGTATGTGCCTGGGTTACCCCAGGAGAGAACAGTAGTATATGTGCCTGGGTTACACCAGGAGAGAACAGCAGTATATGAGCCTGGGTTACACCAGGAGAGAACAGTAGTATATGTGCCTGGGTTACACCAGGAGAGAACAGTAGTATATGTGCCTGGGTTACACCAGGAGAGAACAGTAGTATATGTGCCTGGGTTACACCAGGAGAGAACAGTAGTGTATGTGCCTGGGTTACACCAGGAGAGAACAGTAGTATATGTGCCTGGGTTACACCAGGAGAGAGAACAGTAGTATATGTACCTGGGTTACACCAGGAGAGAACAGTAGTATATGTGCCTGGGTTACCCCAGGAGAGAACAGTAGTATATGTGCCTGGGTTACACCAGGAGAGTATAGTAGTATATGTGCCTGGCTTACACCAGGAGAGAACAGTAGTATATGCACCTAGGTTACACCAGGAGAGAACAGTAGTATATGCACCTAGGTTACACCAGGAGAGAACAGTAGTATATGCACCTAGGATACACCAGGAGAGTATAGTAGTATATGTGCCTGGCTTACACCAGGAGAGAACAGTAGTATATGTACCTGGGTTACACCAGGAGAGAACAGTAGTATATGTGCCTGGGTTACACCAGGAGAGAACAGTAGTATATGTGCCTGGGTTACCCCAGTAGAGAACAGTAGTATATGGGCCTGGGTTACACCAGGAGAGAACAGTAGTATATGTGCCTCGGTTACACCAGGAGAGAACAGTATATATGTGCCTGGGTTACACCAGGAGAGAGCAGTAGTATATGTGCCTGGGTTACACCAGGAGAGAACAGTAGTATATGTGCCTGGGTTACACCAGGAGAGAACAGTAGTATATGTGCCTGGGTTACACCAGGAGAGAACAGTAGTATATGGGCCTGGGTTACACCAGGAGAGAGCAGTAGTATATGGGCCTGGGTTACACCAGGAGAGAACAGTAGTAT
The DNA here is from genome assembly GCA_031769625.1 of Taudactylus pleione. Classification (NCBI taxonomy): domain Eukaryota; kingdom Metazoa; phylum Chordata; class Amphibia; order Anura; family Myobatrachidae; genus Taudactylus; species Taudactylus pleione. Next base: position 1,829,749 of record JAUIMM010000633.1, read on the forward strand.
ATGTGCCTGGGTTACACCAGGAGAGAACAGTAGTATATGTGCCTGGGTTACACCAGGAGAGAGCAGTAGTATATGTGCCTGGGTTACACCAGGAGAGAACAGTAGTATATGGGCCTGGGTTACACCAGGAGAGAACAGTAGTATATGTGCCTGGGTTACACCAGGAGAGAACAGTAGTATATGGGCCTGGGTTACACCAGGAGAGAACAGTAGTATATGGGCCTGGGTTACACCAGGAGAGAACAGTAGTGTATGTACCTGGGTTACACCAGGAGAGAACAGTAGTATATGTGCCTGGGTTACCCCAGGAGAGAACAGTAGTATATGTGCCTGGCTTACACCAGGAGAGAACAGTAGTATATGTGCCTGGGTTACACCAGGAGAGAACAGTAGTATATGTGCCTGGCTTACACCAGGAGAGAACAGTAGTATATGTGCCTGGCTTACACCAGGAGAGAACAGTAGTATATGTGCCTGGGATACACCAGGAGAGAACAGTAGTATATGTGCCTGGGTTACACCAGGAGAGAACAGTAGTATATGCACCTAGGTTACACCAGGAGAGTATAGTAGTATATGTGCCTGGGTTACACCAGGAGAGAACAGTAGTATATGTGCCTTGGTTACACCAGGAGAGTATAGTAGTATATGTATTATAATGTATGCTGTAGTGGTGGAATGCTTCTGTTCGTCCGTCCTGATTAGAGTGATCGTACAGTTCTGGATTTTTGTCTCCCAGAATGTGATTATCACCATGATAAACCTGTGATCTCATTTATCCAGTTCCATAATTCACACCACACATTATATCCCATTCATTAGATAAGTGAACAGATATGTTTATCCGTCCTGAGCGGCTTCAGATCGGTAACAGAGAGATGATCTGTGTGTCCCTCGCTTATTAATAGAGCTGAAACTCATCTGGCTGATCAGATATTATATTTCTCCCTGTGTGGGCCGTGTGTTCCTGCACGGTACCTGGCATCAGACGGGCATCCGGCAGATTACTCCCACTGAAGCTTAATGGTGACTTAGGGCCTTGTACAGAGGTGGATGCAAATGCAGCCGCCGCTGCGTCATCGCCAATGCCGCAGGAAGCGTCTTGTGTTCCGACTGCCGACTCCTCTGAACCGCTGCCTACACTCAAAGACGCAGCATCAAATCAACATTGCGACCGTCTGTTGCAGCATTGGACCTATAAGTAACCCCCAGCTTACTCAGTATGGGTGACACAAGTACGCTACTGGGGCCAGTGGCTTCGGCACATCCAGAAAACTGGGCCGACCCCATTTTCTGCAACGATCCCCGTCAGTCAGGCTGCCGCTAGCAGGGCACTACGACCGAATGCACAGTGCCGAAAACATCGACCAATAGCGAACGAATCAGGGCTGAATCAGCTTCTTTGTCATATAAAGCAGCAACACTAGATCCAAAACAAGAATGGGCTGCGTCTGGGGCGTATCACACTTTTGGCGATTCATTAAATGCTCTCTCAATAAAATGAGTGGCCCAAAATGTTTTTTGATAGTAGTACAGAATAAACAACACAACGTTGTAGCGTAGGTCTAAGGAAAGGAATGTATTATTGTAATATGGCGCTGATCAGTGATTCCGTGTTTTTACCTCCATGTGCCATGCTTGTTACAGATGTCCCTGAGGAGGAAGACGGCATTGAGCGGGCGTGCGACACACTTCTAATGTGTATTGTTACCGTCCTGAATCAGGGGCTGAGGAACGGTGGCGGCGTGGGAGATGTTCTCCGAAAACCCTCAAAAAATGTAAGTATGGCAGCTCTAATTATTAGTATAATATTCTGATTACGGAAGTACTTGTAGCCATTGCAGAAACCCCTGTCACATGGTTAGAATGTTCAGGATATGATGAAATGATAGAATGCGCAGGATGAAGTGATATAATGTACAAGGATTAGAATGTAGAAGTGTGACATATAGATTGTAGGATGTTTAGTATGGTATTATGGACTTACACTAGGAGATATGTGGCAGATATAGAATGTACCAGACAAAATATGGAGGATGGAATTTGCAGGATAGTATGATTTATGTACAAGATAGAATGTGGATGGTTAGAATGTTCAGGATATGATGAAATGATAGAATACGCAAGATGAAGTGATATAATGTACAAGGATTAGAATGTAGAAGTGTGAAATATAGATTGTAGGATGTTTAGTATGGTATTATGGACTTATACTAGGAGATATGTGGCAGATATAGAATGTACCAGACAAAATATGGAGGATGGAATTTGCAGGATGGAATGATGTCATTTACCGTATGAAATGCGGACGGTAAAATTTGCAGGATGGAAAGATTTATTTAAAGTATGAACTGTGATTGCTAGAATGCACAGGATAGTATGTTTTATGTACAATATAGAATGTGGATAGTAGAATGCATAGGATGGCATGACTTATGTACAACATAGAATGTGGATGGTAGAATGCACAGGATGGCATGACGTATGTACAATATAGAATATGGATGGTAGAATGTGCAGTATGGAATTATATATGTACAATATGAGCTGTTAGAATGCACAGGATGACATGACTTATAGAATGTGCTTAGTAGAATGCATAGGATGGCTCGACTTATGTACAACATAGAATGTGGATGGTAGAATGCGCAGGATGGAATGATTTATGTACAATATAGAATATGGATGGTAGAATGTGCAGTATGGAATTATATATGTACAATATGAACTGTTAGAATGCACAGGATGACATGACTTATAGAATGTGGATAGTAGAATGCATAGGATGGCATGACTTATGTACAACATAGAATGTGGATGGTAGACTGTGCAGGATGGCATGACTTACAGTATGTACTACGTAGAATGTGGATGGTAGAATGCGCAGGATGGGATTTATTAGGTAAAATACAGATGGTAGAATGTGGAAGACTGGCAGTTTTGGATACATCATACATTTCATAGCTCATATCCGGAAGATGCGGAGATATGAAAAAAGGTGGGTGTGACTTGTTCATGTCACCACATAGACAGAACAGGGCATGTTAGGACTGAAATTGTTGTGTGATTAATATTTCCTCATTTGGATACGTGACGTCACTAGTGACACCGTTAATGTGTACACAGTCCTGGCCCGACACACACATACTAACTCCCAAACATGTCTGCACCCTCCGGCCTTTCAGGAGCCTCTCTTTGCTGCCAGAGTCGTGTACGACCTTCTCTTCTACTTCATCGTCATTATAATCGTTCTCAATCTCATCTTTGGTGTCATCATTGATACGTTTGCCGATCTGAGGAGCGAGAAGCAGAAAAAGGAGGAAATTCTGAAGACCACCTGTTTCATTTGCGGTGAGTCTGCTAATAGACCCCTCCAGCCCCGTAGTATGGTGGGCCCAATGTGCTAGTTTGTAATAACAGTATGTGTGGTGAGGAGCTTTGGGCCTTGTTTTGTTTCTTCTGTCTCTTTACGTTGAGATATCGCTCGCATTGATGGAGATGATACACTGTGAATCGCTCCCTGATAGAAGTTAGATTTATATGTAAGAAGCACCAGCTCACAGTAATATTCAGCCCCAAGCGTTAGGTATGTTCATCATCGCTGTGTCTGTTATTGCGTCTGCTTGTCAGCCGGGAAGTGATTCCCCCTCATAGAGACCTCCCTCTTCTTCTGTCTACCCACAGGCCTCGAGAGAGACAAATTTGACAACAAGACGGTCTCGTTCGAGGAGCACATCTTGTCGGAGCATTGTATGTGGCACTATCTGTACTTCATCGTCCTGGTCAAAGTGAAGGACCCAACAGAGTATACGGGCCCCGAGAGCTTCGTGGCCAAAATGATAGCTGTAAGTAGTTCCGTCATTCTTCCCTCACCTCACCTAGGGCTCATTTCCTCGTGCTCTGCTGAGTCCGGCCGGGTTGTGCTACCAGCTGCAGGCGGCTGCGTTGATTTGAATAACATTGTCCAGCTCGTAACCCCAGGTAATGGAAACCAATGCAAAGTTCAACTCAAGTAGGCCGTAATCACTCCTGTACTGCGTACACAGGGCTAAATGTGTATATTCGCAATTCAGAGTTGTACGCGGACTACCCAAACCGACCCCCTCATCCGCCCTCTTTTTACGCTTGGTTTCATAGAAGTAATCATCATCGTTGTACACTTAGGCCCTCATTCAGAGTCGATCGCAAGAAGCGATCGCTCACGCTGAATGAGGGCGGGCACTTCTTGCTTTGAAGTGCTGCCTCCAGGTCGCGACCATCGGGGCTTACGACCAGACCCAAAGGTTGGGTCTGGGCACTCGTAAGCCCCAGGGAGCTTCCTGCTCTGTTTGAGCAGGAAGTTCCCCACTGACATCATCATTGATGTCAGTGGGGCCGCCCCCAAACGCCAAGCGTTCCGACTGGAACGCCTCCGTTTGGCCGGGCACGCCCCCGGCCCGCCCAACAAACGGGGCGAGCTGTCACTCAACATTGACACCTCGCCCCGTCTGCTACGAGACCCCTAGCGACGGAGCGCCCATCGCTAGCCGTCGTGCGCATGCTCTGTGGGGACCATCGACCCGGTCGCGAGTGCATCGGCGCTTGCGACCGGGTCTGAATGAGACCCTTAGTTTCAGACTTTTAGATTCATCTCTCCGGGACAGGCCAGAATGCGCTTTATCATTGGCAACTTTAGTAGAAGTTATTTTTTGTTGGAAAACTTTGAACTTTTTGTTAATGTAACCTTCTGTCATGTAAAGGATGGAAAATGGAGGACAGCAAAGTGTAAAACGATACTCACCGAAAATTTTTTACCTCAAGTGAGCTCTGTATCCAAAAGAAAAACAAAATGGCTGCTTTAGTGCATTTAATTTATTTTTACTGCCTATACATAAGTTATAACTCTAATTATGCAAGACACACACATCTCCTTGTGTTTAATTATGCATGTGAATTTATTTTTGGTTATTGTACTGGCCCCATGTCTAACAAGATGTACAGGAACTTCGCCCCAGATTGCTTATTTTATAAGGCGATAATGTATTTTCTTGCAGATACTATAATTGCTGTGTGTGTAGGAGGCGAGCATATGTGACGCCAGATCTTCTCGCTGTAATTATATGTAAAGGCTGATACGACCCCTTGTCGTATTATGAGTAATTTGTTGCAACTGCAATTATGTTAAACGGCACTTTAAACACTGAACGAAATCGTTGGTGTCAGTGACGGAAACTCGTTTCCCAGAAATTAAAATGGTGATTTTGCAGCCAGTAATTTTCCTCTGTCTGCAATTAGTAAATTTTGACTTAATAACTGTCTATTTATTATTTTATGCTGTTAAATTTATAGCGTAATTGGTGATTAGTTTGGAAGTTACCCAGGTCCGAAACTTGTCCTGTAGGTGGACCTCAGAGGGTCTTCTATTTCGTAAAGTACCAGTAACACAAGTCCTTCCTAAGTATATAACGATGTATTAATGTGCTTATTATACTGTGACTGATGAACGGGTCTAACGAGCCTGGAGATGAGAAGAGTTGTAGGCCCAGGCCCATACACTATATAATAGCCTGGGAGGTGCAGGAAATGGCGCGATTCCTGCGCTTTAGCCCATAGATTTAAAGCGGCAATAATTTAAAAGACGAAACCATATTGGCCAGTTCTTATAACTAGCAGGCTATTGCACATGGGCCCCAGACTGATAGACAGATTGCCAGAAAGATGAAAATTAGTGTTCATTCTAGCACCCTGCACATGTCCCCATCTGCTCAGGTGCTTCTAGCACACTCCGCCGATGCAACAAATTGCTGAGATACAGACCAGAGTGTGCTAGAAGCATCAGAGCGGAGAGAGCGACACCCCAGGCAGGAAGGAGGAACTGCACGGGGTGTGACAGGTGCAGGGTGCTAGAATGAATACTAAAAATGTCACTCCCAACATTCATTGCAGCGTTATAGTTTTACTAAAATGCTACTTGGTGTTGCCTAATTGGTGGCTTAAATTAATCAGACGAGTGAGGGGCCCTCGGGACTGTCTTTAGTAGCATGCGGCAATTTTGTGTGCTTGATGTTTTCATTACATGGGTTGACAAGTAGAGACAAATGAGCTTTACACTAAGCACGCATCCGGAAGGTACGAAAGACGAACCGCCCTGCGTCCATTTTTACGTGCAAGGCTGTTTTTTTAATATTAATAATAGTAAAAAAAAAAAAAAAAAGGTCTACTGCCTGCTTTGCCATTTCAGCTTTTTGCTCATGTCTGCAGCATTTCAGTTCTGAATGTAAGCTCTTGGGTCTGCCTGTCATGCGGGGATACCTCACTTTACTTTTGAACCAAGCTTCATTAGAAGGTATTTTATCTTCATGCCTCACATAGGAACATTAGACATAACTAGTTGAGCCAGTGAGGCATTTAAGTCAAGGTGGTAACGGAGCGCCAGTCTCTCCATTCCGTGTCCTGCTGAGCTAACAATCTACATCTGACCACGGTCTAGCGTTACATGAAGCAGTTATACACCCCGGGCATGTGAAATGTGCACCAGGCAATATCCGCATTGTGTTTAGAGCTGAAGCTGACCTCAGGGTTGGGCGCATAACAGTGATCCCTACGTTCCCATCGCACTTCTGTCCCGCCATACCTCCTGTATTGCTGCACTGGGAAATAAAATATTTGGCCGGTAACCAGCAATAAAACAGCGCATAAAATCGTTTCCTAGGTTACCCCAGAACCATGCGACTCTCGGTATGAACCCAGGCCGCCTCATGTAAGCGGATAACAGAATACACCACATAGACGACATTTGTAGAGAGCAAAGTTTTCTTCGGGGAATGTGGCCGCCCGAAAACAAACACCTCGAGGTTTCCTTGTCACGTAGCTGCCAGTGTCACAACGACGGATGGTTAAACATTTGCTGAAGGGAGAAATGTGCGAGAGGGCCGAGGACATTAGTGGCTGCTGCAGGATTTTATGAGAGCCATTTTGCAAAACTTGCACCCGCCCCGCCCCTGGAAATGCCTGGGTTCAGAGGTCACAGGTCATAAAACGATTATCACTGCAGGGCTCATAACATCCTCACGTGCAGCCCAAACCTGATTACTTTACAGCCCAGTGAACCCTCCAGCCCTGTAATTATGATCCTCGCACAGAGATAAGCGCGGTTGTCACACGGCGTTATCTGGTCCTGGCAGGTGCGGTGCACGTGGGCCGGGGACAGTGACGTATAGAAAATTGTTTATATATTTCCTTCTCTGGGCAATTCCAACAAGTGTAGTTCAGGTCCGCGTCAGGTACAGAAGATACAGAAAGATGTAGGGCAGAGGACGCGCCCTGCTATGCAGGTATATAGGGAAGGTTCCTACTTTATATCCCTGCCTTTGTCCTGTATCCATTGCCAGGCCTCCCTATACTGCACAAGATGGCGTTGCTACTGCTCTAATTCTGTTCCCCCTATTGACATGACCCCTTCATCATACTCCCCTTCACACTCTCTCTTTCCTTCCCCAAAACTTATTTAATAGTTGACATTAAGAGGTGTTATAGGCGCCCTTGAGAATCTATACCTTACAGTATGCGGGAAGGGGGGAGTGGGTCGCTGAACGCCGTGAACAACGGTATCGCCTGCGACATAAAATGGAAACTTTTACTTAGTTTGATTGGGATGTTTTATACATTTTCAGTGGTCTTTATTAGATTAAGATTAATGTTAAATTGTATATATACTTATATGCAGTATCAAATTGGTGCCCGTTATAGCGATATACAGTATCTGATATTCAGTATTAGGTATTTACATCAGTCTCTGGGGTAAATTTACTAAGATGGGAGTTCTATTAAGAAGTGATGTTGCCCATAGCAACCAATCTGATTCCAGGTATTATCTTCTAGAACAGGAATGGCCAACCTGTGGCTCTACAGCTGTTGTAAAACTACAAGTCCCAGCATGCACTGCTTCAGTTTTGCTATTAGGAAATGCTAAAACTGTGGCAGGGCATGCTGGGATGTGTAGTTTCACAACAGCTGGAGCGCCACAGGTTGGCCAGGCCTGTTCTAGAAGGTGCTAGATAAATGAGAAGTAGAATCTGATTGGTTGCTGCGGGCAACATCACTTCTTTAATAGAACTCCCATCTTAGTAAATTTACCCCTCTAACTCATGTCCGTTTCTTCCCACTTCACATCTTCCCGCCTTAATATATACTTAATAGCTGCCACCACATCCCACATCTATAGGGGAAGGCCGGGCTAGTTGTTACAAAAATACAGAAATTCAAATATCTCAAACATCTTTAATCACAACCAAACAGAAACATTTACAAACAGAACCGTATTCTTTCTTCTATTTATATTGGGTGTAAGTTACATCCAATAATTATTATTAACAATAAAAAAAAAAAACATGTTTTTCGGAACAAAATTAATCGTGACAAGATGGTACGGGGTTGCGGCAAATTGTTACTGATGAACGCTTCTTTTATTAAGATTATTTTGTTAGAAAACTTTGTACGTTTATCACAAAATCACATTTGGCATTAATCTGGTATATAGGCCCCCATTTATCACTGATATTAAACACCAGTGACATTTTTTGTTTAGTATCACTGTGATACAAATGAAAAACTTACTGCTATTTAACAATACTTATCCCCTCTGGCGAGGTCCAGCGAAGTCCTCAGCGATGTCCTCTCCTGGCATCTTATCTTACATCCATACATCCCACAACTCTCCATGGCATCCTACAACTATACATCCCACATCTCTCCATGTCATCCTACATCTATACATCCCACATCTCTCCATGTCATCCTACATCCCACATCTCTCCATCCCATCCCACATCTCTCCATCTCATCCTACATCTATACATACCACATCTCTCCATCCTATCCTACATCTCTCCATCTCATCCTACATCTATACATACCACATCTCTCCATCCTATCCTACATCTATACATCCCACATCTCTCCATTTCATCCTACATCCCACATCTCTTCATCTCATCCTACATCTATACATCCCACATCTCTCCATCTCATCCTACATCTATACATCCCATATCTCTCCATCTCATCCTCCATCTATACATCCCACATCTCTCCATCTCATCCTCCATCTATACATCCCACATCTCTCCATCTCATCCTCCATCTATACATCCCACATCTCTCCATCTCATCCTACATCTATACATCCCACATCTCTCCATCTCATCCTACATCCATACCATCTCACATCTCTCCATCTCATCCTACATTTATACATCCCACATCTCTCCATCTCATCCTACATCCCACATCTCTCCATCTCATCCTACATCCATACCATCCCACATCTCTCCATCTAACCCTACATCTATACATCCCACATCTCTCCATCTCATCCTACATCCATACCATCCCACATCTCTCCATCTCACCCTACATCCATACCATCCCACATCTCTCCATCTCATCCCACATCTCTCCATCTCATCCCACATCTCTCCATCTCATCCTAAATCTATACATCCCACATCTCTCTATCTCATCCTACATCTATACATCCCACATCTCTCCATCTCATCCTACATCTATACATCCCACATCTCTCCATCTCACCCTACATCTATACATCCCACATCTCTCCATCTCATCCTACATCTATACATCCCACATCTCTCCATCTCATCCTACAACCCACATCTCTCCATCTCATCCTACATCCATACCATCCCACATCTCTCCATCTAACCCTACATCTATACATCCCACATCTCTCCATCTCATCCTACATCCATACCATCCCACATCTCTCCATCTCACCCTACATCTATACATCCCACATCTCTCCATCTCATCCTACATCCATACCATCCCACATCTCTCCATCTCATCCCACATCTCTCCATCTCATCCTACATCTATACATCCCACATCTCTCCATCTCACCCTACATCTATACATCCCACATCTCTCCATCTCATCCTACATCCATACCATCCCACATCTCTCCATCTCACCCTACATCTATACATCCCCACATCTCTCCATCTCATCCTACATCCATACCATCCCACATCTCTCCATCTCATCCCACATCTCTCCATCTCATCCCACATCTCTCCATCTCATCCTACATCTATACATCCCACATCTCTCCATCTCACCCTACATCTATACATCCCACATCTCTCCATCTCATCCTACATCTATACATCCCACATCTCTCCATCTCATCCTACATCTATACATCCCACATCTCTCCATCTCATCCTACATCCCACATCTCTTCATCTCATCCTACATCTATACATCCCACATCTCTCCATCTTATCCTACATCTATACATCCCACATCTCTCCATCTCATCCTACATCTATACATCCCACATCTCTCCATCTCATCCTACATCTATACATCCCACATCTCTCCATCTCATCCTACATCTATACATCCCACATCTCTCCATCTCATCCTACATCCCACATCTCTTCATCTCATCCTACATCTATACATCCCACATCTCTTCATCTCATCCTACATCTATACATCCCACATCTCTCCATCTTATCCTACATCTATACATCCCACATCTCTCCATCTCACCCTATATCTATACATCCCACATCTCTCCATCTCATCCTACATCCATACCATCCCACATCTCTCCATCTCATCCTACATCCATACCATCCCACATCTCTCCATCTCATTCTACATTTATACATCCCACATCTCTCCATCTCATCCTACATTTATACATCCCACATCTCTCCATCTCATCCTACATCCCACATCTCTCCATCTCATCCTACATCCATACCATCCCACATCTCTCCATCTCATCCGTACCATCCCACATCTCTCCATCTCATCCTACATCTATACATCCCACATCTCTCCATCTCATCCTACATCTATACATCCCACATCTCTCCATCTCATCATACACCTATACCATTCTTCAACTGTCCATCTCATCCTACATCTATACCATTCCACAGCTCTTCACCATGCCTTCCTGACTACCCCGCTTTCCCTACACCCATAAGTCTACCTATGTCTAGCTCAGTATCATCCGCGTACCATATCACCCTGGCATTGAATGCAGCAGTTTGGCGACTCTTAGAATAATCCCCAGACTGCTGTCACATTTATTTTATAAACTCATTTGTTCAGTTTGAGAAGCTAAAAATCCACTATTTATATCAATAGCATCTGCTCCGCCGTTATACAGCGTCTTCCTGTGCCAAACCTGCGTCACTGGATCCCGGAGACTCCAGCTTGTAATCTGTCTTCTAATGTGTGTCTGTTACAGGGCAGGACTAAAGGGGAATCATAACCAGTTTGTAAGTAGCATCATTATTCTATAAACGTTCAGTAAATAAATCATTATATAGACATATACACGGCGGTGTCAGGCAGTGTGTGACTGACCAGCGTATACTCCTCACAGGAGCTTATTAGGCTTGCCCTTCCGTTCTATGTAACACACTCATGCTGCTGTATGTGATTATCGGTACTGGAGCCCTGTGCATGTATATCACAGCCGATTACAGGCGTATACACCATGGTTGTGTTACTTTTTTTTTTTATAGCTTGTTCCCAGGAAACTGACTGTATAGTTACTGTGCACAGATAGTTATCTGCATTGCAGCCTAGATATTACTGACTGAAAACCTGAGCTGAGCTTCCTTGGGACATCCCATAGCATCTCTAATATAGTTTACGAGCAGTCTGTGCAGGTGAATCCCCTCACCAAGGATGTTATGTACAATTATACCTACTAATCAGACATTCTCATTTACAAAGGCTGCTAATCCTCTGCACATTAGACCGTCTGTCATTACGGCTATTGAGGAACAGCGCAGAGAGAGAGAGAGAATCAGGGGCTGCTGATAACAGATGGCAGTAGCTCTCAGATGTAGTCTGTGACTAGGTTATATCTGCCGTATGGACTGTAGAGAAGTGAAAATGGGACCAGATTCCTGATTGATGTAGTAACACATGAGAATACCACCTATGGCAATGACGGCTCTCCCTATTCCCTGGACTCGGTAATACAGAAGCCGTAAATTAATTTCTTTAGCCAGTGTTAAATGGTAGTGGAGGGGGATGGAGGGAGGTCTGTAAGAGGACCAATCACAGGCTGCAACCTCCTGACTGAGGCTTGTGATTGGCCGACAGTGTCGCTTTATTTTTTTTAAATCTACTTCTGTACTTGCAATATATTATATTAGTAGCTGAAGTACCCGGCGTTGCCCAGGTTTAAATCTTCAAGTTATTAAGTTTTATTATGTGATGTTATCCAAATGCATCCAGTGGAAGGCCCAGAACGGGCTCCTCCCCAGGTCAAAGTTCTGCCCAGCGTACGCCAACGGGAGGTCCGACCGGGTTCCTGACCCCCTAAAACCTGGCCAGGATCCAACTGAACCACCTCACGTTTTTGTTTCATCCCAATCGGTGCAGAGGTGTCCGAATGCGTAACCGGACAGAGAGACAAACAGACCAATGATATATAAGATAAGATGGGATGTAGTTAACATTCCAGCGGACGGGGTGCCGGCCGTCTAAATACCAACGCCGGAATCCCGCCGCCTGCCAAAATGCCGACACCGCTATTCCGATGGAGATCAGGATACCAGCGTCGGTATCCCGAACGTTAGGACCCGGGTAAGTATTACAGTTACCCCGGGAATGTGAGGGTTAAGGTTAGACACCCCCAGGGGGAGATTAGGGTTAGGCACCCCCCTGGAAGGGTTAGGTTTAGGGTGCGGGGAGGGGACGGGGGGTTAGGTTTAGGCACCACCAGGGGAGGTTAGGGTTAGGCACCCCTTACCGTCCCTGTCAGGAGCTTCACTGATCGGGCTTCCGGTGTCGGGATTTGAACCAGCGGTTATTGAGTCGCCGGCATTTCATACCACCCCGATAAGACGATATGTTACTTTTCGGCTGCTTGCTCAGGAGATGGCTGATTAGTAAATGGTGGCAGCGATGGGAGTATTGTTGTGTTATTTCTGCCCATGTGTTGGCTCCCGGTTATAGGCCTGAGATGTTTATTTTGGCTATGTGACGAGGAGCATTGTATAAACCATTTATTCTGGTCCTGTTAGTTTTATGGGTTAGTCATTGGGTAGCGTTGTAGCCTGACGGCAGTAAGCTACGATCAGTTCAGCCTGATGTAATAGATTATCAGATTCTCTGCTGTAGGTTGCAGGATATTTGTTTAGTAATTAAGCTTTTCAGGTTTTGTTTTTGTAGCTATACCCCGATGTGTTTATCAGCGGACGTCTTCCTGCTGTGCAAAACCAGCCGACGGAAGCGGCGATCACATGGGGCCCCTGCGGAGGAATTTGTGCTGCAAAATGCATCACCCTCTTTCTTTCTGCTCTCTTCCAGGAAAAAAACTTGGACTGGTTCCCCCGGATGCGCGCCATGTCCCTCGTCAGCAGCGAGGGCGAGAACGAGCAGAATGAAATCAGGAACTTGCAGGACAAACTGGAGTCTACAATGAGTCTGGTGAAACAGCTGTCCGGGCAGCTCGCAGAACTCAAAGAGCAGGTAATGGTATTCGTCCTGCAGCGGAGCACAGAAGTAGAGCGCTATTCTCACGGCAAACCTCACCCAAATGCAGAGCATCGCCTGCCACACTCTGCAGATCCACACCGTGTCCCCTCTGCTTCTAAAGAATAAAATAAAATAAAAATGAGGGTAAATGTAATAGCCTGCGGACCAGATTGATTTTGCCATTTAAATGAGTGCTACTTTAAAACATCGGGCAGTCTCGCATGGAACTCGCCGATGTCTGCAGGCTATTACATTTCCCCTGTAATCTTTGAAATTATTCACAAACCTGCCCCTTCATTGTTCTCCAATTTTAGAAATACAGACACAATTGCGCACGTCTCAAGACCTGTCGTTCGCCGCCTGTACTGTTTGCCCCTCCCATGCACTTCTCCAGAACTTCTCTAAAGCTGTCCCTCTTCTCTGGAGCTCTCTCCCTCGATCTGTTAGACCAGTGTTTCCCAAACTCGGTCCTCATAGCCTCCTACAGTCCTGGTTTTAAAGATATTTGATAAAAGCTGCAAGAGGACATTCCCGTGCCAGCACATTAAAGTCATCTGGAGGTGGAAGGTGTAAAAGCCATGGAGGGTGGAAGTACTAAGCCTTGGAGAGAGAGAAAGTACCAACCAATCAGCTCCTGTCACTTTAAACTCTCTCCACTTTATGGGCGGGATGCACTAAGCATCGCATCTGTAATGCGTTACATCCGGCCTCTTATCGGGTACATTCTGATGTTAATTACCACAGTATGTACTTACATACACAATTAGTATCTCGGATAGAGGGATTTGTGAGTTTAACACTCAAAAGTTCCTCTGGGATCGTGGAAGGCCGCACGGGGGAGCTGGGAGGGATCTCTCAGGGAGCGTCCCAATAAGAAGCCTATAGACTTCTAGTGGGAAACGCCATCTGAAGATGGCGTTACCCACCAGGACGAAGCATCACGTTTCTGTGCTTAGTACATATGGGAAATGCGATAAAACCCCTGAAAATGGTATTTTGTGGGGTTTTACAGCATTTTCCAGTTTAGTACATCCCGCCCTAGTACATATACCCCAATAAACCCCATGGTCGGTAAGAGCCAGAGAGGGGAAGGGCGTAAGGTTCTTACAACATAAAACCATGTAAACACTGAATAACGATACATATTTGTTTCTTTCCATTTAACAAACTATGTCTATTTATTTCTAGACTATTTCTCATAAGCTGAGTGAAGAAATTAATAAAACATCTCTTCGTTCTGCTTAAACGAATGTAGCTAACTAATAAGCACTAAATGTATCTGTACGGGGGCGACCTGCTGGCCACTATTACATTACACGCCGCACGACTTTCTGACAGCGACCCGACCTTGGGGGGCTCTTACAGCCCACCGCTGCCTATCAAATGCCTCTGGCTCAGCTATCTATAGAACAGTAATGACTTTTATAGGGGTCATCCAGTGAGTTTGTGTCAGGCCCCCTTTCTTCAGTATAATGCCGTCTGCTGCCAGCGATTCCTCTTCCACCTGATGCACCTAAATGTAGCCCACCTACCCAAAAATATCTTTTATAGGATTCAGTTACAGGGAAGGTGCCCTAAGGGCTCAATCTTATTAGGTGCGAATTGCGAGTAGCGAGTTTGTTTCTTGAAACTCGCACACATAGCAGCAAAGTGCGCTCCTGCGAATTCTCCAATCCAATTAAAAATACCTATTTGCACTATTCGCAGCGGAGGGGTGCGAATTGACTGCCAAATGAGATTTGTGAGAAATGCATGAAAATGTGGGGAGACCATCCTGGACCCCCCAAAATTGATAATTTCTTTAGTAGGACCCTATAGAAGACTGTTTGTGTGCATTAGGAAGGTACTGTAGGTATTGAAATGGTGTCAAATGGCTGATTTGTTTTGGGTTTATTATTAAATGCAAGAAAATTATTTTAAAAAAAGACGACTTTCGTTTAATCTCAAACTAATTAACCGAAAAATGGAAAAAAAAAAAAAGAGGGAAAAACTGATTTTTGGGGCACTTTGAGGGCACCTTGCAAAATGTAATAAAAAAAATAAAAATTATTTTCAACTAAAAAATTATTATAATTAAATTTGGTGTGCCTAAACTAACGAAAAAGTTGATTTTGGGGTAATTTGATTATTTTAATTTTTTTTTACCCAAAAAAATGACGTAATTATTGGACTAATTAAGCTAATTGGAAACTTCCAAATCCCTAATTAGTCATTAAGGGGGTGTCCAAGGGGTTCGGCACAGTGTCCCGACATTTTAACCTTAAAATAAAGTTTTTCCTTTCCATGCCCCCCCTACAGGGAGGCGTGAGTGGAAAGTTGCGAATTCAGTCTGACTGGTTCAGTGCGAGTTGCTAATTGGATTGCAAAAATTAATTCGCTATGCGAATTCGAAGTGAAAATAGCACCTCACACCTAATGGGATTGACCCCTTAGTGTTTTTTTTTTATACTTGTTTCTGTTCCTTTTTTTTTTTTTTTTTTTTTATAAATAAAATTTTAATTCATTTCAAAATTTTACTCCAATATCCTCCCAATATTCCTCCAACTTATCTGGCAACCCTTGGCTGTCGGCTCCCGGTCAGAGATGTCACAGCAAGCGGTGGTGTTGTCTAAACCATAACTGCAATTTGGCAAAGCGCTCACAGCTTGTATTGTCCTAAAACAATACGTAAAACGTTAAGATATAGCATTTGTGTAATAAGAATTCGTTTTTTTTTGTGCCCAGATTTGCACAAAAGTTGGCATAATTTTTATTTTTGGCTTTTAGATGACGGAACAAAGAAAAAACAAACAGCGTTTGGGGTTTCTGGGGTCAAACACTACTCTTGTCAACCACCACCACTCTCCGCATTGACCCGTTGGCGAAGTACGGACAGCTCCATATCACCATTATCCCTCGATGACTGCTTGTGTGGTTAAACTGGAAGAGTTCCAAGTTGGACGGGCCGGAGCCGCGACGGGATCCTATAGGGCATGAGAGAGGCCCATTAGAGCTGTAGGAAGTCTGATTTACGAATGTAAGACGGATCATTGTGTTACCTATCAGATAATATCGCCCGTCCAATTTCCAGGGTTTTATCAGATTTGCACTCAGAACTTGGCGGATAGACGCTATCGACTGTCAGTGAGTTATATTGACAGCAACACGAAACTGGAAGCAGCTTAACCCCTGCACACGGACAACCCAGATTGATATGTGCCTTTCTCCCGTGAACAAGGGGACGTCTCATAGCATACTGACTGCGTATTGGTACCATTTGCACAATTACTGCGCTTTTTATTCTGATGTACTTTTTTTAATTTTTATGTAGCGATTTCTAATGTTTCTAACTCCAAGAAGCTCCTTCTCCTGGTCTGTACATTCCTAACGTTCCCTCTATGGCAAGCCGAGTGGCGGGAATGTAATTACGTTTGTAATTGTTGATTCTGCTATGATTTAATATATCGCAAGCCTGCCCTGTACGTTGCACCCTCCTTATGACGCCAGCTAAAGACATGGGTCAGCGTTATAAGAAGGTTGATGGATCTTGGTGTTAAGAGTAGGGTGGATTAATAAAAGAGGTTAGTATATAAAAAAAAAAACCCATCAAATTGGATAAAAAGAAATTCCGGTAGGAGAGGAACGGCATTGTGATGGCATTAATATTACGGTAACAGACTTGTGTACCGTGGCTTGGTCTAATGTCTGTACTTTACGGAATGCCTGAATGTCCAATCACAGAATGTTTCTCATCCTGAAATAGCCAATACAAGAGACTGTTACAACTGTGTGTTTGGTATACCTATAAATTTACATTCCGCATTTATCCCCGAAAAACCTACTCGTTCTTTTCAGTCCATGCTGCTAGTGCCTCACCCACTGTCCTGATAAAAATGGGCGTCTGAGAAAGTGCCGTATTCTGGGGCGATCTGCGAGCATGGACGGATTTGTCCCAGTCGTAGGGTGGGAAACGTGGTTTATGCTCAAGCTAGCGCCAGTCCGGTGTAGGAGGAAAGATGGCTGCCACTAAAAATACAAATGAAATTTGTAATGACAAAAAGATAGGTGCGCATGAATTTCTTATTCCACAGTATCTGTAATATAATATAGTAAGTCGTCCACAGGCGGCGCGATGACTTTAGACTTTTAAATTTAGCGCGTTCACTTTTATTTACCTGAATATTCATTGTGGGTTATTTTTAATCAGTGCAAGAAATATGGTATGGCTTTTAATTAACTCTAAATTAATTGTAGGCAATCATAAGGCTTATTTAGTGAAATGTCCTGTATCCCAGAGCAGCCAATGAGATGCTAGCTTTTACTAACATGTGCTAGAATCATGGAAGCTAATACCTGATTGGTTGATATGGGTTACCCTGCGTTATTAAATAGGCTCTTACATTCCAGTGTTTGTATTAGTCAGGGGTCCAACTTTAAAACAAAAGGGAAATTGGTGAAAAATGATATTATGTTGCATTTAAATGCTGACTGGGGCGTCCGATTACCAGTGATGGGAGAGGGGGATATTTTTGCAGCGGTGAGTACAAATATTTTTGGGGTAAGAATAATATATTGACAGCTGGTTTTAAAATATTTTGCTGATCCCGCAATTATAGAATTTTTAACGAACCGTTGTAACTGGACTATAATAACTGTGTGAAGAAATGAGACTTTGGATAAATTGGGATGTATACGAGGGGGTTGTTTTTGGTGTGGTCCAAGTCTCACAATAGCATTGCACTAACGCAAATCATTATTTTAAATAAAATGTATTTCTCTATCTCGTGAGTTTGTCTTTTGTAACTGCCGGAACGATTGTAACTGCCGGAACGATTGTATCTGTGCGTCACCCCCTCCAGCTGGGTCTTCAAAATCACTCTACAAATTCAGTTTAGTAGGATGGGCGTTACAAATGCGTCTCTATATACCTAGAATCTTTACGCCATACGTCGCTTGACGCCTGGCATGGCAGATGCTCGAACGCTGGTAGCGTAACGAACATCTCATTAAATATAGCGTCTTAGTTCTTCACTCTTACCTCACGCAAAGCCGCTTACAGTGTACCAGAGACTCTAGATTGTGATTTTTGTCGCAAAGGGATTAGTACAACCTATGTACAAAGTCGCAGATTCAGCGTAACTGAACGTGGTGGGAGGAACAGCCGCCGGCGCCTGTATCGGAACCTGTTTTACTTGTATTTGCGACTTAGCTGCACACAGATGTACAAGTACCACGAACATCAGTGGTCAGTGGGCCTGATTCAGACCCGCTCGCAAGCGGGTCTATGGTTGGCCAGTGCGCACGCGCAAGCCCCGTGGTGAGCGCAAAAAGCACTCCCAACAAACAGGGCGGCTGTCGATGTTGGTCGACAGCTCGCCTAGTTTTGTAGGCGGGGAGGGGGGTAGCTGGGCAAACGGAGGTGTTCATGCAGGAACGCCTGCCGTTTGTGGGCGGCCCTACTGACATCACTTTCGATGTCAGTAGGTGGACTTCCTCCTCTATTAGAGCAGGAAGTCCACTGGGGCTTGCAGCCACGAGACCCTACCGTAAGGGTCTCGTCGCAAGCCCGATGGTCGCAATGGTCTTGACCATCGCGACCATCACCTGGCTGCTCGCATAAGCTGTGGGTGGTCAGGCTGCCAATCGCAGTTTGCACGTAGATCCGATCCTGGGGCAGTATAGATAAGTTTTTATGTTGATTTTTTATTAATCTTCTAACTTACGCTTCCTCAAACGCCCATTTCCCAGGTCAGCATTGTGCCGCTGTTTAGTGGAGCATGAAAATGTGGGAGACACCGTCACCAATTTGGGGCTCATTCACTTTCGCCCAGTACAGTTATCGGTCGAATTGTAAAACTTGGCCCATGTAAAATTGCATGCGGCCCGCGTGACTCTCTCCTCCACTTTGGCGATAAGCTAATTTAATATTGACGACTGCCTCTGCAATTAGGATTAGCGCAATGCTCTATATTATCAGCCCATATTAAATGAAGCCATCAGAAACCATTTTCGTGTAAAAACGCCGGAACACATCAGAACCGCTATTCCAATTGCTAAAGGCGCCCAAGTGATGGAGGGGCAGTGAGGGACAGGCGCGCTGCAGGGTCAACCTTTATATTCATGGGATATCCACATCTGCCCGCAGCACATATTAAATAAAAAGTTGAGTCTTACCATTAAATGAACGTGGATGGGGGGAGAGTTCTTTAATCGGTCAGTGTGTATGTTGCTTTATACTGGGGCATAAGAAAATATTGTCCCTGATTCAGCATCTACCGTAAACTTTAGGCGTTGAAAAAAAAAATTGCAGATTTCCGCCTGTATTCAGGCAGCGGGAGTGTAGTCTTTATCATCAACGCGCATTCGCAGCATCATCCTTGTTGCAGGAGATCTACGTGAAAGTGGCCGGATGCCTGCGTAGGCCTGCCTCCCGCGCTTCCTTCAGCACGCCCTCGGAACACTTAGCCCCAATGCGAATGCCTCGTTGCCGCCCACTCAGTCGCAGGTGGAGAGCATTGTAGGATGGGCCAACCCGCAGCCAATCAAAACTCAAAATATCAGAACATTCACTGAGCTAGGCCAACCGGTAGCCAATCAGAACTTTAGAATATAAACAGGTATGGACCAACCTGCAAGTGACCAGATTAATAGAATATCAACATAGCTAGATCAGCCTGTAGCCAATCAGAACATTAGAATATCTAACCGGCTTAGCCAATCAGAATTCAGACATTAACAGGGCTACACTAACTTAGCCAATCAGAACATTAGGACAGCCACATTGTCAAAGCAACAATATACCTCATATAATTATTGAAAAGATGAAATTACTGAACTATAAAGAAGAATATGTTAAAGCTATCATAGCGGCTTAGATACAAGGTCTCCTATTATAAAACAGACTCCTGGCTAATGGCACTTCTCGGGTACCCCTAAGATGCAAGTTCATTTACGGGTTGGGGGTGTTCCACTATACCTTCTTGTCACCTTGTGTTCGGTATTATAATATATTCATGCAAAGCAACATCTTGTTCTATGCGTTGGTGCACGTTCTCGCACTCACGGTGGGACCTCCCCATTCTATTAAGCCCCGCCCAACAGGAGGAGCCCCAGGCAGGTGCCTCTAGTATGCATGCACAGAAAATCTGGTACATTTGTGGTAATAAAGGGACAAATGGCATAAGCACTACGGTAAGCCCACATTTAGCACTTCCATAAATGATCTTTCCTGAAGTTAAAGTGATTGGTTTAACAAGTAATCGGCCATTTTGCCAACCAATGCCTAATGAATGGATTGCAAGATGGAACTGGTGAGAAGGTCATGTGGCATGGGAGGGAGAGAGCGTTACTCTGACGTTTTAAAGTCTTTTCTTGATAACAGGAATTCACCGTACAGTGAATGCAGAAGTGGAAATTTCTGTTCTTCGGAAAATTTAGAGCAATAAGAATTTTTTTTTCCATTCTCACACACGGTGGAGATAAAAAGTGATCGATGTTTTGCTGTAGTAGAAGGATCCCGTTGAATCAAAGAGAACCACGCGTCCCTACGTTTACCTTTAGACTGAGAGACTTGGGGGTACATTTAATAAAGGTCGATTTTCATAGTTTTTAAATTGATATGCGTATGGCTGAGCAATAGCGTACAACTCTGATTTAACGCCCTAGATTCGGAGTCGGACACAGCCACGCCTGTGTTCTTTTGGCGCTAATGGCACTTCAAATCCCTTCCCTGGTGTACAGTTGTGCGTCTGAATGTGCAAGCACTGAGGTGCCCGCTGTCAGCTTCTTCAGATGCTCTGATACTGCCTGGTGCGTCAGAGTACGGCCTCCAATGTGAGCGATAAAGCCTCTGTGTGCAGGATGCCGCGCTGAGGGGGTAGATGGGAGGGATCTGATCGAATCCCTCTCAGGGGGCATCCCGAGAAAAAGCCATATGCTTCTATTGGGTAACGCCTCCTGAAGATGACGTTACCCACCTAGACGCAGCACTGTTACCATATTTTTCACTTTAGTGCATCCCGCCCCGGGAGAGGGTCAGCAACTAGGCCTTAATTACAGCTCATCACCGTCTCATTTGATGGTTTAATTAAGTCCTGAAAGTGAGAGGACATCGGGATGGTCTGTACTGATGCTTCTCTCCACCATCTCCCTAAGCCATGTTCAAATAGGGGCACCGTTTTGGCGGCTTTAGAGATGGCCTTTGCGCAAAAACACTCCCGACTCCAAGGTCATTAAGCTGGAAGATGACCGGTGACTTCAGATTTCATTTTTTAAACTTTTATTTCTGGAAATAAAACCATTTAAAGGAAATATATAAAATGAGCTCTAACGCTACTGGTAACACTGCAATAAATGTATTCTGGGCACAAATGACATTTCAGGCGTCGCAGACAGATGCAGAACAAAACGAAAATGTCTGGGAGAGGCCACAGCCGTACCCCCGACATGTACAGTGTGCCCCTGATGCTTCTATACCCGCTATAATCTAGATATCCTGCAGCACATGTCTTTTATTAAGGTGCCGGGAAGAGTTGTGCGATCAGTTTAACCCCTGGCAGCCTGGAATCGCCAGGAATGCGTCTCTGTTTCCCAGTGAGAGCAGTGTAAATGCCGTCTGGCTCTGAAGCATTACTCATCTGCAGAGGTCTGCATCCTACAAAGTGTTTATTCCTTGACATAGCTGCTCCTACCTTATAGAAACATTGATCGGCTTCAGTCTAGACATCCTTTAATAAAAGAAGCTTTGTCTCCTACAAGCACACTGGAGCGCAGAGCCTGTGCGAATGGCTCCGCATTATACAACCTGCCAGGAATAAAAGAGACACTAAAACGAAAATTCTAACTAATCCAATATATAAAGTCATCTGTAACGTTCAGTGTTTACAGGGGTGGGCAGCAAATGACATTGCACAGGAAGCGGTTACCTTACAACGCATGCCGTCATTTCATGCAAAAGATTTATCAGCCGCCTTAACGGAAATGGCGCTATTTATTTTTTACCTCTAAGCCCCCAGACCAACTGCTTGTGACGGCCTCCTAATCGTAGATTCACCTTGACCATTTCTAGACCTTAACAAAAGTTAAGTAGCCTGTACAGACAGATTCAGTCGCTCGGCGCAGATGCGGGTAGGTACGCTTTTCCCACCCACGGTTGTCTTAGCCGCACATATGATGGCACTTTTTTAGCCGGTTAGACTTAATGCAGCTATTTGGCCATCGGTCGTTCTATGCTCTGACAGGCCCTGTCGCCAAGAATCCCACATTGCCTGGGACTGCCAAGGATTGGGGCGGCCACCTCACTGTCAGGGGCCTATCTCAAATACCACTGGGAACTTCTTTCAAGACGATCCCGATTTTGAAGGGCATACCCGCAATCAGGACTTTTGACCCAAATAAAGGGGAGGGGGGGTTGGCAAGTGTCTCCACAGCATCCAGCATGGTTAAAGTCCCCTTTTTTGCCACAAACATGCCCCCGTGTGTCGCTGTCGAGTCCTCTGATGTTATAAAAGTATGAGGGCAGAACACGGCCATGCTTCCCCTGACAGACGGCGGGCATAGTCACATAATACTGTATATGAATGTATCCCAGTCACTATGGCAGCTCTTCCCCTGACAGAGGGACATGGTCACATAATACTGTATATGAACGTATCCCAGTCACCATGGCAGCTCTTCCCCTGACGTTTGCCAAAATACCATTCAATTGCCGCGCGCACCAAAGGCACCTGCCTCAAAATTCTGCCCTTTCAGGACCTGGTAAGTCCCCTGGCAGCTTTGGAAATCGGGATCAACAAGTCACGCCAGTAATAACATTATATCATACTGTGTCTATAATGGGCGCAGGGTGTGTGGTGCACACAGTTCCCTACGTCCATAAGGTTCCCCACACTGTACACCCTTCACCCAGGAGAGATTCGCCAGTGTGTACGAGCAACCTCCACCCATACTTGCTGCAGGTGGCATCATTTTTCCCCTGTGCCAGAGTCTTCGCCGCATGTGCCATCTTTCCAAAGACATGGGGGGCGGGCACGGGCACTGAACAGTGGTGAAGGCCTACAGCACACGACCCGCCATCTCTTAAAATGCCTTTGTATCGGTGTGCCGTAACGTCAGTATGTGCCCTCTCTGCTATGTATCTTTAATCAAAACTGTTGACTTTACAACGTGAATTTGGGATCGGTATGAAATACCGCCGGACGCATGTTCAAATCTCGATGCCGGAAGACCGGCAGTGAAGACCTAACCCTCCCTTAGGGGTGCCTAACCCTAACCTTAACCCCCCCCCTGTAAGTGCCTAAACCTAACACCCTAGCCTAACCCTCCTGGGGGGGTGCCTAACCCTAAGTCCCCCCCCCCCCCCGGGAGCCCCTAGCCTAACAAAAGCGCACCCAACCCCCCCCCCCCCTTCCGCTGCCTTTGAGCGGTATGTCTGGCTCCTGGCGTAGATCAAATGACAGGCGTCAGGATTTCGACGCCTGTCATTAAACCCCTGCCGGGATTAGACAGTCGGGAAGCCGGCAGTCGACATTTCGACCGTTGGCTTCCTGACTGCATCTCGTGAATTTAGCCCCAAATTCCAAGGGCTGACCCATTATGTCCAATATATCTGCAGATATATTGGTGCATCGTGTTGTATGTACACTTGCTGCAGAGGCCGTCGCTGCCTGACCTCACAACTGGGAGGGCACATGTAAATGCCCGCCCCGGTTGTAACGTCAGTCACGGCACATCGGGCTGGCGGTTGGCAAGTGTACTGTGTACCCACCTTAACCGACAGGAAATAAATGAGAAAATAAGTTACGGTTCGTAAATTCCACCCCCTCTTGACTTTACAATAATACACACACACACGCCAGTGTCACAACAATGATTGGAGATTGCCATTGGGCTGTGAGCCTCTTATTTTAACATTTAGCTGTAAATAATCTTTCTTTATAAACAACTCAGCGATGTCGATGTCAGTAAACTTTTTTCTCTTTTAGCTGTCAGTCGTTTTTCAGAACACGTCCAGCAAAAATATCTTCGGGGTGAAAAGTAAACGCTGATTAATTAGTAGCGAATTTATCGTTTTCACTCCTGTCCGAGTGACTTGGGAAAACTGATTGTACAGGATAAATCGCAGGATTACTATAAATCAGGGAAAGTATTCTGCACGGCAGCCTCTCCTTTGAGGCACGAGAGGTTATGGGGTATGAATGTACCTCACACCTCACCCTGTGTCCTCGTATGTTAGAATAACATGTTGCTTTGGGTACACGTGTATTATCCCAGGCTGAGATTGTGTCTCGCCCACACAGGAAATGCAACACGCAGGCTTCCCACACACATACTGTACACACGGGCGGGGACGTGTATCCCGAGTACAGTACAGTATGTCCAGGGATGGAGGTATTCTTTCTTTCTGGAGAAGTGCTCATCGCATGTCAGATATTCTGCCCAATACATAACCCGGCTGACAGGAAAACCAGATGTTTGTTCCCTGTTACTGGAATCTTCATTTCAAAGTAACCACAAGCTTGGATGGAATTAACCTTGTCCCCCCACCCCCGGAATACACAGGCCGGGGCACTAAGACTTTTCCCTGGAAGCAAATAACTTTTTCACCTCATTATTTCTATAGACAATGTCCTATTTTCCTTAAAGGAATCCTGTTACGGGTGTGTTTTAATGTTTGTGTATCAGGCTTAGGTTTCTCTGTGTCAGTAAGCTGAAACGGTTGTGCGGATCCATCATATCTCTGCAAGGACCTCTCGCATCAGTCTGGTCTCGCCAGGTAATAGCCTTAGCGCTAGTGCAGGCCTGGCCAACCTGTGGCTCCCCAGCACGCCCTGCCACAGTTTTAGCATTCCCTAACAGTAAAACTTTGGCAGGGCGTGCTGGGACTTGTAGTTTTTCACAACAGCTGGGGAACCACAGGTTGGCCAGGCCTGCTCTAGTGTCTCAGGGGCTCTCTCACAGACTCCCCCGAGTTGTAGGCCATCGTAATGTACCTCCAGCATTGCATTGTGGATTTAAAAAAAAAAAGTGACAAAGTTTGACCAATGACCTTGATCACACCGACCAGACATGATGCCACAACCACTTTTGGGGAAGGGGGGGTTGCTCTAATTAGCTACTTGAGTTACAGCCCAAAAAGTGATGTTGATGGAAATAATAAAAGCCTTGGTGATAACAGCTGCAGCTCCAATAAATTAGCATATTTATTCCATCAGTAAGGGTGCCCACACGCTAGGCGTTCCGGTCACGATCCGATATCGTGTCCGATTTCTCCCCCTGCAGTCGTGGGCACGATTTGGTGTTAAAAACAATCCAAATTAACCCACGATCTATCGTGCATCCTATACTTTTCCAGTGCATCATGATAAGACTTTCAGATCTTGCCTGCAGCAGGCAAGATCTGGAGATGCGATGTACGACCAGCGGGTACGCGCATCGTAATCGTGAGTAGAGACTCACGATTAGAACATGTTTTACACGATCTGTCGTCCCGATGCGTCGGAATCGGGCTGATCGTGTAAAATATTGCCTAGTGTGTGGGCACCTTTAGAGTGCCCACTCGTGGCCTGATCGAGCTTCCGATTAGGCGTAATGCCTCCAAGTCTTCTAGTTCTTGCCGATATTCTAGCTTTGTGCTATATTACCTTCATTTTGTCAGGACAATCACTCCTTTTATCGGTTGCTCATAAGTTGATGCCACATTTCTTAAGAAGTCTCAGGACACCGAATTGTGCTGGATAAATTCATTTCTGTTGTAGCGGAAATGTAAAGTTATTTCACACTCCTTTGTCTGGAATGCTGTCTGTGGAAACAGGTGAGATTATTAATGACCCAGGAAAACCGATTGTAACTCACCCGTGCATGATTAAAGAATTCCTGAAAACATGACCTGTTGGTGGTGCTTGACCTTGGCAGCAATAGATAATTGCCATAGGAGTTACCAGGCAAAATTGAGGCGGCCATTTTGTGGGCCGGACCAGTTTTCGCAAGAATGCCGCCCGTCGGCTCACTAGGAGCTTGGGCTAGTGACGTCACTGATATATGGTTATTGCTCAAGCTCCCAGTGTCCTCTCTGCAGAGATATGAAAAGAGGTTCCTCCACAATGTGGCTTTATGTATACTTGAAGCATAATTACAGACCCGATTGTTCCTGTTTGACGTCTGCAGATTAGGGCTGTGTAAAACACTGTAAACACAAGTATTTATATTATGAACAATAAGAAAGGAATGAGCCGACATTATCTCATATAAACTCCTGGTTGAGTCACACATGGCCTGTGCGGCGAGGTCACCGAGCTCGTTACTGTGTTCCGCATACAGAGCTAAATCTTACTCTTTCTATAAACAGTGTATAATCATGTACCCATGACCGCACCGAGCGGAGTAGACAGAAGTGTGATTATAATTGTTTCACACTTTTATATTGTTCATAAATAACTTTAATTCAGCTTAACCACTGCACACATTGATAGGACAATACTCAGAAGTCACCAACTGTTTCCCATGTAAACTTGAATTATAAAAGTAGATTTCATCTTAATGCCAGCACCTCTGCGGCAGCCGGGCCTGTGGGACGCTTTGCTGGCTACCCAAGCACCCATATAGGTCCATTGCCCCCATATTGCAATGCTAACGAGCTTCAATAACTTTATTAACACTTGCTTATAAATTATAATTACCTCACTATTTCATGCCCATTGTTTCACCCAAGTGCATGGAACTGGCAAAAGTCAGATTACAGACCCTAAAAAAAAAAAATATCCCATTGGATTACCATGGATACCCAAAGAAAGAATGAAGATTTCTCTTTATGATAATAAAATGGTGAGCGACGGTGGTGGTGGTTTTATTCAGGGAAGCTGTACATTAAAATATATGTCTGTGTTATATATACATATTTATCCAGTTTGGAAATCATGGGCAGGGGTCATAGTGAACCTAGTCCATAAATATTGGACCACTAGGGCAGCAAATTTTCCACACTATGGGTGCCCAGCGATGCCGCATTACTCTCCTGGGCTAATTGTTTTGCTTAAAATAATTTTCACGGTGGATATGCACTGAATTGAGCCCCGTAGTGACTCATGGGGGCAATACAAGGGCCAATCGAGCGTTGAATACATTGTACAAGGATTTAAGCTAATTTCCATGCGCAAAGTTAAGGTTCGAGCTTTTAGGAGGCCTTAGCCCCCCTATCTTAGTGGGTATGCGTTCAGGATCCCGGTGGAGTGGATGCCGAAGCTTACAATACCGGCGTCAGCATTTTGACCGCCGGGATGCCTAAGGTAAGTAGCTGGCTGGTAGGGAGGGTTAGGGTAGGGAGAGGGGGAGGGTTTGAGTTAGACACTAAGGGGGGAGGGGGAGGTTAGGTTTAGGCACCAGGGAGGGAGGGTTAGGCGTTAGGCACTAAGGCGAGGGTTTGGGTTAGGCACTAAGGGAGGAGGGCTAGGTTTAGGGTTCGGGGAGGGGGAGGCTATGTTCAGGCACCAGGGAGGGAGGGTTAGGTACTAGGGGGGAGGTTAGGTTCACGCACCAGGGAGGGAGGGTTAGGTTTAGGGGTTAGGGTTAGGCACTAAGGGTGGAGGGTTAGGGTGCGGGGAGGGGGAGGTTAGGTTCAGGCACCAGGGAGGGTTAGGGTAGGGAGAGGGGGAGGGTTTGGGTTAGGCACCAAAGGGGGGGATGTTATGTTTAGGCAGCAGGGAGGGAGGGTTAGCATACCGACCACCAAGTGTGGAATCGGTATGTAATACCGACACACGGGACCCAGGCAATCAGAATCTCGACACCTGGATCCTGTCAGGGTTAACATACCAACATTTGGTGGTCAGTATGCTAACCCTCCCTCCCTGCTGCCTGAACCTAACCCCCCCCCCGAGTGCCTAAACCTAACCGCCCCCTCCTCACACCCTAAACCTAACCCTCCCCCCTTAGTGCCTAACCCAAACCCTCCCCCTAGTGCCTAGCCCTCCCCCCTTAGTTCCTAGGCCCTAAATCTATCCCCCCCTCCCCCACTACTTACCTTCTGTATCCCGGCGGTTGGGATTGTAAGCGTCGTCATCGCCTCCGTCGGGATGCCGAACGCATACCCAGGAATCCATGGGACCTCTGCACCAATACATTGGGGGGGTTATCCTGGGTTTTGAATTATCGCTGACCCTTAAGTTATAATGCAATTAAAATGACTTGCAATAAAGAAGTTGTTCTTGAAGCCTCTGTATACAGAGCACCTTGTAATACTCTGCGCAGTGCTACCTTTAGCCAGAAAGACTGGTCCACAGTCCTCAGCCCAGGAGAGCGACCTATTCCCAGGACTGATGAATCTCTGAGATAGGAGAGTGTGGGTGCATTGCAGGATGGGTCACACAGGCTGCTACATACTGTAAACCTCACTCCATCATTTCTTATATTAATGATGCAGCTTCCAAGGCTTTGGGTACTTTCTAATTATCTCTTGGCCTACAAGCACCAGAATGCACTAAGATCACCATCTCTGGCCGGAGATAATCTGTCATTGAGAATTAACTATATTGATTCAATCTCAGTGTTCACAAGAAACTTGTAGGGCTGACACCCACCTTATAGAGATGATATAAAATGCATTGGATGTATAGATGTCTCCACATACATCTTACCTCCGTGCACTTCAAGTCTCGTTAAACATAACCCGTGAGCGCCGTGCTACTCTGTAGCGCCGAGCATCTTTTCGTGCGACTTTTTACCGTCAAATGCGTTTTATTCGCAAAGAGCGAATAGGACGCACAGACAGCTTCTGCTGAATAAACTGATATGCATCATGCCTATATTCTGTGAGCGACTGCGGGTCTATCTGTATGCAAAATGCTACGTTACACAGTCAGCGCCTGTGATACTGTAACGTAGCATTTCGTATGCACCCGCAGTTGCACACAGAATATAAGCATGCCGCATATCATTGTAATCAGCAGAAGCTGCGTGTGCGCCCTATTGGCATCACTTTGCGAATAAGATTCATCTGAAGGTAAAAAGTTTAACGAAAAGATGCTCTGCACTACCGAATCACGCCATGGCATGGCGCAACTAGAAGGGTTGTTTAATGCTCAAGGCAGTGACACCCTCCACCCATTATAAATGCGCCCTTGCCCACACCATACATCGCCCCCCTCCAGTTCCTCAATAGGGCATGAAGGTCCCACGCAGCGGTGTGGCCAGCCACCACGGAGGCTTGGCCAACCATTATCGAGGACACGGATACTACAGTGCACGGTCTGTTCCTCCAAGTTCCTGCTCTACCAGGTAACTGATCCTGTAATACTGTACCCCTGTGGGCCAGTCCGACCTTGCCCCCCTCACTTCTTCCGATGGCGTTATCTTTCCGGAGCATGCGCAGAAAAAAAGCCAAGCCTCTGGCACGGTACCAGAGTTTGTGTTGCTCCTGTGCGGAGCCATATTTCCGAATATGTAATCGTAAAGATGGCACTTCCAGACGAGTATAGGGATAGGGGTTGCTGCACGGGCATCCACAGTGTCTAACCGGTCTGTGCCAGGCGCGTGGCGTGGGTTCCCCCTGGACCTATAGGCTCAGCAAACACCCTGAGCCCATGATACAACATTGAAGGTAACTCTCAGCTTTAGTTTTTATTCTGGACATCTGCACAGTACAACTTTTCCAGTACTGCATGCAATTCCCAGCATCTGGGGGCGGCTGTCCCAAGGGTTCTGAGTGGTTTACCCACCTTTGCACTTTTTTTTTTCCTGCTATTCAGAGGCGAATCCTTTCCGCCTAATACATTGCATTGACTTTCCGCGTACATAAAAAGCGGGTGGAATTGAATACGGAGATAAGTTTCCGACAGGCGAAAAGTCGATATTGGCTATACTTTTTCGCGATTCTCGGCTTTTTGCTTCTAACTGAATACGTCCCTGTATATTCATTATACTGGGCCTGGATGATTAGAGACTATTTATGGGGAAAAGGTAACACCTTTCTAGAGTGTACAATGGGGGTCAGTTATATCCATACAAACCACCTATGTTATGGTAGTTCCGCTGAAACCAGACAATATTTATTATGTTATAGTAGTAGTCTAATAATAGCCCATACCGGATTATCGTCTGTAATTTATGTGATTTCCAGGTCACAGTTTCAACAAGTGTGATTCAGATTTGTCAGCTTTTATGTAATCTGCAATTATGTAAGAAACAAACTGGTTTAATCAGTCGGGATAGTGACATATGTGATTTACCACTGTTTTACTCTAATATACCTCACATCAGATATGTCCAACCTCACTCCTGCCTGATCCACCCATTATGGTCCCAGTACGTGGACTTACGCAGAGGGTCGGGAAGAGTTTCCAACCGCGCCAGGCTGCATCGGACTCCAAACCCTGTATAACTACTGTAATATATATTATATCGCTTCTGCTCCTGTGGGTGTCATAGCAAACATTATATAATAATAACCTACTGCCACAAATCTGATAACGTTTTGTCACATTATAGGGAAAAACAGCATTATCTAAAAGCTCCTAGTGCCCGGGATCTCTGTTTATGTCAGTGAAACTAGAATTAGTTATACTTGAGCGCAGGGGGCGTAGCCAGAACTTTGTGGGCCCCATAGCAACATTTTTGAAAGAGCCCCTCCCCAATACTTCTATAGCCGGATACACATTAGACAACGTTTTACACGAATTTGGCAAAAACGACCATTCGTTACGTCAAATTCTTTAAATGTGCCCGGTGTCTACGCACTATGTCACTGACTATGCGCGCTCGCGCGCGTCGTCAGTGACCCCGTAGACATGTAGATCTGACGGGCGATATCGTCAGCGGGGGGGGGCCATGTTGCCGAATGCAGCATGGCCCTCGCCGTTATTTTGTTGCTGCCGACACTGTCGATAGCGAGGTCGGCACACACTAGACGTCTCCGCAATAGAGAGTGCCCTCGTTCATTTTATGCCTCATAGTAGTGCCCTATTGTAGTTCACTTTATTCCGCACAGTGCCACCCGTTCATAGTATGCCATATTGGTTTCCTCCCAGCAGGGCCGGCTCTAGGGGTGTTCGACCAGTGCGGTCGAACAGGGGCGCCACCCAATTCCCACCCCTCTCTGACAGCGCTGGGATTACTGACTGTAGCTCAGCTGTGTCTGTGAGCGTGAGACAGGACTGTGGGAGATGGATGACGGATCTCCTCTGACGAGTCCCACTTTTCAGGCACGGGCAATGGGCCAGACCCATGGCCTGATTCATTAACAATCGCAACTGCGATTACGCACGCAATCGGCCGATTTGTTGCATTCTGCGCATACATATGCATCGCAGTGCGAACTGGCCACTGCAATCGCAGTGACTACGCAGACCCAGTGGCGAAAGTCCCGGAGGCAGTGGAGTCACTGGCCTCTGGGTGCCAACTGTCAGGGGGGCACCAGGCAGCAGGAGCCCACAGATAAATCCGTCTATAACCGCTGCCAGCGGTTATAGATGGATGTATTTTTGGGGTTCGTCTATAGAGCCAATGTCTCCTCTTCAGGCAGCGGTGGCTGGTCGCAGTGCATTATTGCAAGTCTCAATAAACAAAAAAAACTTTATTAAACCAACCGCCGGAGGTACCTCCAGATACGCATCGCGCCAGGCGGAGAAGCCGCTGCTTGCAGACAAGCCAGAAGACTCAGCCAGAAAAAGCTGGAGAAGGTAAGTGGAGCCGGAGGAATGCAGGGGCTAACTGCACAGACAGTGGGGGCTGGCTGAAGACACAGAGAGAGGGGGGCTTCCAGGTGACACAACGGGGGCTGGCTGGAGAGACCATTGGTACTGGCTGGAGAGACAATGGGGGCTGGCTGAAGACACAGAGAGAGGGGGGCTGCCAGGTGACACAATGGGGGCTGGCAGGAGAGACAGGATCTACAAGCATCTATGTTACAGGAATATCACATCACCATACTGTGCTGTGCTCCTGGGGGACCCTGCTCCTTCCACTATGTAACTTTCAGGGCCACAGTTATTAACAAAGGCATATTTAGTTTAGTATTGCAGTATTACAAATGAATATGGCACTGGTATTTACCATTACTGACCCTTCTGGCGAGGTCCAACGATGTCCTCCTTGTCGATAGGGTCCTCCACTCACCTGCGGGCAGCCGATCGTTGCCGGCAACGCCGTACTTGTCTGCTTTTGAGAAAGCGTTTCAGGGAGATTGTGAAAGCAGCACCTATGAGCGCGGCGGTAAAGTGGGCGAGTACTGCTACATCTGAGGGGCGTGTACTGCTACATCTGAGGCACGGTCATAAAACTGACTTACAGTACATCCAAATGTAAATGAGCCCCAAAGCAGTCAGTAAGATCTACTTGTTGATGAAAACACACTGATACTTATCAGAAAGTACATGTAGCCATAGGGATCATTGTGCCTTATACCCAATGCAGGGAAATTATACTAATGACACCATTGGAATTTATATATCTCTGTGTTTGTTTTTTATATAACAGCTACATAATGGGGGTAAGGTGCAATCAGGGAGATTATTAGACTCTTCAGGGAGTCAGGAAGATTGCTGCTATTTCAGAGAGTCTCCCTGACAATGAGGGAGGGTTGGCCAGTATGAGCAATGGGCTTTGTCATGCGCATGTGCAGTGCCTGGAAGGCGTTGCTGAAGCCAGAAGGGCTGCTGCTAGGTCCCCAATGCCGACAATGGGGACCGCATAGCTCTCGGCATCTAAAGATGGTGAGAGAGA
Source organism: Taudactylus pleione (assembly GCA_031769625.1). NCBI lineage: Eukaryota > Metazoa > Chordata > Amphibia > Anura > Myobatrachidae > Taudactylus > Taudactylus pleione. Next base: position 1,862,956 of record JAUIMM010000633.1, read on the forward strand.
TGCAGAGATAAACAGCAGTCATTTTAGATTACCGCTGTTTGTTGAATACAGACAGGATGACAACCCCTTTAGTGAACGCAAAAGGGGATATGCATCAGTGATAAATGGAGCCCTCAGTCTGTGTCTTCCTGCTGCCCCCATTCCCCTCCTCACATCATGTCACTGCCCCTGTCACATGCAGCCCTGTCCTCACTAATACATCACTTATCTCCTGATATACTCTGTGCTGCTGGGGACCCTGCTCCTTCCACTATATAACTCTCAGTCTGTGGTTTCCTGCTGCCTCCATTCCCCTCCTCACATCATGTCACTGCCCCTGTCACATGCAGCCCTGTTCTCACTGACACATCACTCATCTCCTGATATACTCTGTGCTGCTGGGGGACACTGCTCCTCCCACTATATAACTCTCAGTATGTGTCTTCCTGCTGCCTCCATTCCCCTCCTCACATCATGTCACTGCCCCGTCATATGCAGCCTGTCCTCACTAACACGTCACTCATCTCCTGATACACTCTGTGCTGCTGGGGACCCTGCTCCTCCACTATGTAACTCTGTCTGTGGCTTCCTGCTGCCTCCATTCCTCTCCTCACATCATGTCACTGCCCCTGTCACATGCAGGCCTGTCCTCACTAACACGTCACTCATCTCCTGATATACTCTGTGCTGCTGGGGACCCTGCTCCTCCACTATGTAACTCTGTCTGTGGCTTCCTGCTGCCTCCATTCCTCTCCTCACATCATGTCACTGCCCCTGTCACATGCAGCCCTGTCCTCACTAACACATTACTCATCTCCTGATACACTCTGTGCTGCTGGGGACCCTGCTCCTCCACTATGTAACTCTGTCTGTGGCTTCCTGCTGCCTCCATTCCTCTCCTCACATCATGTCACTGCCCCTGTCACATGCAGGCCTGTCCTCACTAACACGTCACTCATCTCCTGATATACTCTGTGCTGCTGGGGACCCTGCTCCTCCACTATGTAACTCTGTCTGTGGCTTCCTGCTGCCTCCATTCCTCTCCTCACATCATGTCACTGCCCCTGTCACATGCAGCCCTGTCCTCACTAACACATTACTCATCTCCTGATACACTCTGTCTGCTCCTCCACTATGTAACTCTGTCTGTGGCTTCCTGCTGCCTCCATTCCTCTCCTCACATCATGTCACTGCCCCTGTCACATGCAGGCCTGTCCTCACTAACACGTCACTCATCTCCTGATATACTCTGTGCTGCTGGGGACCCTGCTCCTCCACTATGTAACTCTGTCTGTGGCTTCCTGCTGCCTCCATTCCTCTCCTCACATCATGTCACTGCCCCTGTCACATGCAGCCCTGTCCTCACTAACACATTACTCATCTCCTGATACACTCTGTGCTGCTGGGGACCCTGCTCCTCCCACTATATAACTCTCAGTCTGTGGCTTCCCACTATCTCAATTCCCACAAGCTCTGGACCTTGCCAATCACACCTGCTGCAATTACACTTGTGGTGAAATTTTCCAAGTACTGTGTTCTGTCATGTGCAGCATTGTACTCAGGGGCGTTTCTAGAGAGGAGGGGGCCCGTGTGCAGTCTCCGACAAGGGCCCCCTCCTCTCCAGGCGGCATCCGGCAGCGTACTGAGCTGTGCGCGGCCAGCGCCGGAGTTATAGACTCCTGGCACTAGAGTGTGCCCAGAGTCTATAATGTATGCACAGGTCACCGGGAAAATGGCCGCCGCGGCCATTTTCCAGTTGTTTTACGGCGCCGGACCCCCGCACCGACGTGGGACTCCGGAGAGGTAAGTAATATTATGGGTGCAGGGTATGCGGTGCGGGCCCCCCCTGGACCCAGGGGCCCGTGTTCCCCGCACACCCTGCACCCATTATATATACGCTCCTGATTGTACTAGCTGTAAATAAATATATGTCAGAACTGAGTATAAACACAACTTTTATAACAATTCCCGACTTGCCAGGGGACAGCGCAACACGTCAGGCGATGAGCCTCTGCGACTCTTTCCATGATCTCCTGGGGGCGGAAGGGGAATCACGGGGTGTTTCCTGTGTGTGGGGATCTCAGCCCTTGTAGCTGCAGAGTGTAACACACAACACACGCTCTGTGAGGAAAGCTGTCACCGTGATATAACATTTCCTCAGCGAAACATCACAAACTACCTGAATATATCGTGGTAGCAAAATGTACCCACAACTTTATTTATTTCAATATTTTTTAACTACCGCGCCCCTCCCCCCCTCCTCCTTTAATGTAATTCCCTCTATAATGGCAGAGGCCCTCTATGTACATTAGGCTGAGGAGACAGATTAAATATGCGTCCTGGTAGTGTAGTAAGAAATATGTCACGTGCTGACCCTGAAGGTGAAGGGAGAATGTGTAAAAGCAGAGTTACATTTGTCGTGCTGGAGAAACCCACCCCCACGTAACCAACCCCACGTAACCAACCCCACGTAACCAACCCCACGTAACCAACCCCACGTAACCAATCCCACGTAACCAATCCCACGTAACCAATCCCACGTAACCAACCCCACGTTACCATCTCCGCGTAACCATCCCCACATTACCATCTCTACATAACCAACCCCACGGTACCATCTCCACATTACCATCTCTACGTAACCAACCCCACGTAACCAATCCCACGTAACCAATCCCACGTAACCATCTCCGCGTAACCATCCCCACATTACCATCTCCACATTACCATCTCTACATAACCAACCCCACGTTACCATCTCCACGTTACCATCCCCACATTACCATCTCCACATTACCAACCTCACATTACCATCTCCACGTTACCAACCCCACATTACCAACCCCACATTACCATCTCCACATTACCATCTTCACATTACCAACCCCACATTACCATCTCCACGTAACCAACCCCACGTTACCATCCCCACATTACCATCTCCACATTACCAACCTCACGTTACCATCTCCACGTTACCAACCCCACATTACCATCTCCACATTACCAACCCCACATTACCATCTCCACATTACCATCTTCACATTACCAACCCCACGTAACCAACCCCACATTACCATCTCCACGTAACCAACCCCACGTTACCATCTCCGCGTAACCATCCCCACATTACCATCTCTACATAACCAACCCCACGGTACCATCTCCACATTACCATCTCTACGTAACCAACCCCACGTAACCAATCCCACGTAACCAATCCCACGTAACCATCTCCGCGTAACCATCCCCACATTACCATCTCCACATTACCATCTCTACATAACCAACCCCACGTTACCATCTCCACGTTACCATCCCCACATTGCCATCTCCACATTACCAACCTCACGTTACCATCTCCACGTTACCAACCCCACATTACCATCTCCACATTACCAACCCCACATTACCATCTCCACATTACCAACCCCACATTACCAACCCCACGTAACCAACCCCACATTACCATCTCCACGTAACCAACCCCACATTACCATCTCCACGTTACCATCTCCACATTACCAACCCCACGTAACCAACCCCACATTACCATCTCCACATTACCAACCCCACGTAACCAACCCCACATTACCATCTCCACATTACCAACCCCACATTACCATCTCCACGTTACCAACCCCACATTACCATCTCTATGTTACCATCCCCACGTTACCAACACCATGTTACCATCTCCACGTTACCAACCCCAAATTACCATCCCCACGTTACGATCTCCACGTTACCATCCACTGTAGAGCAGCGAAACGCGTCAGTGACCTGTGCTGTCAGCAGCCTTTTCATCAAAAAGATTCCTGTGGAATTGCGTAACTGGACCTCGTCTCTCTAACCAGCATTTACAGCTTATCACATCGTGTTTGAAGGGGGGAACGACCAACTGTGTGTTCTGCCCCATCGCTAAAAGAGGACTCCATTACTATCTTCACGGAACTGGTAATATGTCTCTTAAGATGGCTATGCTTACTTATTTTAATGGACATACATATACTCCATACTGTAGGCCTATTTATTCAATAACCAACCACACATTTTGAGGATAAGGAACTTTAATCCACAGTATCATTCTTTCCAATGTATCTGCTGACTTTATTTTCAAGGTTATATGAAGTCTTGTTGCTACTCATTTTATTTAGTTTATACCAATCAAGTTTACCCTGTTTCTCTCTCCCCCTCTCTCTTTTCCCATTTTTGGGCTCGGTGTGTTCCTTCAGGCTAATCTCTTGAACCACAGGATGGATTTTGATGGGTCTTCACTGAAAAAAATCTAATCTTACACCACGTTGAAGTACAGTAGCTGCCCATAGTGCTGAAACAGCAAAGTGAGAGCCAATCAGAGATAGCAATGTGCCTTGTTGCTTAGCAGCAGCCTACAGAGGGGGAAGGAGTCAGGGACTGCAGCAGGATCGCGTCTGAGGCACACAGGGGGCTGATTCACTTTTGGAAATAGAGGCTCTGAATCAGTGCCGGTCTTTTTTTTTTTTTTAGAGCGGCCTCCTGGCCGCTCGCATAGCTGTGGGTGGCCACCCACAGCTATAGCGAGCGGCCAGGAAGATGGTCGCGATGGTCAAGACCATCGCGACCATCGGGCTTGCGACGAAACCCTTGTGGTAGGGTCTCGTGGCCGCAAGCCCCAGAGAGATTTCGGCTCTAACAGAGCCGAAATCTCTCCCACTGACATCACTCATGTTGTCAGTGGGGCCGCCCCAAAACAGAGGTGTTCACATGGGAACGCCTCCGTTTGGGCAGCCACTCCCCCGGCCCACCCACCAAAGGGGGCGAGCTGTCGATGTTGAGTGCCCGTCGCTAGCCGGGTCTCGCGCATGCGCACGACGGAGCCGGCTCCGTCATGCGCATGCGCACTGGCCCACCATCGACCCGGTTGCGAGCGCACAGCGCTTGCGACCGGGTCTGAATCAGGCCCAGAGTTAGAAGTAGCATGTAACTGTGCATCTTGGTAACACCATGATGTACTGCAGGGGGGCGGATTGAAAATGTGCAGAAGAATTTAGATTTGGGAGGGGTGTGTCCTAACTGAATTCTTAATTCCAGTTTAAAAATAAAGCTGTGCAGCATGTGTAGGCTACATACAAAAGGAGACGGTTTTTATCCCACATGCAAAAAAAAAAAAAAAAGTATGTATGTGCACCCCCTGCATTGCTACATGTTTTGTCCAGGTACAGAGTTACTTATCTCTATTCTCAAAATCTGAATCAGGCCCATGAAGATGCTCTGATGCAGTCAGAGTAGCCAGGAAGTAGACAGGGGAGGAATAGCTGTAATGAATTTTATAACAAATACCCATCGGAACACCATGCTGCTGATAATGCTTACGGTAGCTGCAATACACATATATATACATATATGGGCAAATCTATATTATATGGGCAATTTAAATGATATCCAAGCCCATGTCAGAGCATGTAAACCCATATTCTACCACTAGGGGCACTGTGAGAGAGTCGACCTGGCCCATCCAGTGGTTTACTTGCTAAACTGGGTGCCTCATTGTGAGTGAAGCTGTGGTTAGATTTCACGTCAATCAAATTTTGAGTCAGAACTTTGCATAATAAACAGATGGATGTAAAAAATAACACTTCCGTTGTTTTTGTATCACCGAGTGCTGAAATCTCTCTCTCTCTCTCTCTCTCTCTCTCTCTCTCTCTCTCTCTCTCTCTCTCTCTCTCTCTCTCTCTCCTGTCCCTCTCCCTCTCCCCCTCTCTCCCTCTCTCCCTCTCTCCCTCTCCCTCTCCCTCTCTCCCCCGTATAATCAGAAATAGGGTCACACCAAATCCTCTGGTCCACTTCTCGCCCACATCCAGCTCGCATTCTGCTCTACACACGTCTCCGTGACTATTTTAGCTTCTCCTGCGACTGAGAACATTATCATCTCTCTCTAGAAATACGGCAACACCTGCCCACGGGGCTTAGACAGCTGTTTGTTGCTGAGAAAACCCTAACTGGTGACAAGGACCTGGCGCCATCCTCCTGCGTGCTATGGGGGAAATTGCTCTTCGGTGGTTCAGTCATGGAATATTCTGGCAGCAGAAAGGCTCTAAGCCGAGTTACATTGTAGAGACGGCTGGTCACTTTGGTATTATTATATGAGAATAAAACTTAGCTGCTCGTTTAAGACCTGACGACCAATCGCATTTTTCACACTGCGTTTTACTGTTGTCTTTAACGCTAGCACGATGCACCGTTAACTTGTTTGACGCACTGACGCCACTTAGAGGAAGATTTATCAGTTAGCTTCTCAATATGTGTATGTGAGGACATTCCGTGGACAAATGAGACTTTTCTCCAACGGCGCCTATGTGGTTGTTCAATAACGCCACTGCCATAGCCGGCTATGCGTCCGCTTTTGTAGTTCCTGTCTGCGTCTTATGGCGGTCGTCTGTCTGCGACTTTATGCAAATACCTCTACAAACTCCTTCCCTGGGGTATAACAGAATCAGGGCCTGATTCAGGCCCGCTCGCGAGCGCACGCGCGAGCCCCAGAGCAAGTGAGAAATCACTCGCTCCGGGGCTCGCTACAAGACGGAGCGGCTGTCGATGTTGATCGACAGCTCGCCCCATTTTGTAGGCGGAGCGGGGGGGTGGCTGCACAAACGGAGGTGTTCCTGAAGGAACGCCTGCTGTTTGTGAGTGGCCCTACTGACATCACGAGTGATGTCAGTAGTGGACTTCCTGCTCTATTATAGCAGGGAGTCCACTCGGACTTGCGAGACCGGAGACCCTACCACAAGGTCTCCTCGCAAGCCCGATGGTCGCGATAATCGTGACCATCGCCAGGCTGCATGCACACGCTGTGGGTAGTCGCCCACAGCTGTGCGAGCAGCCTGGAGGCCGGTCCAAAAAAAATATAGGGACGCCCTGATTCAGAGTGAGCGCACACTTAAATAGCGTGCGCCTCTGAATCAGGCCCACTGAGAGGCGATAAAGCGATTATCACTATTTGATAAAATCTTAAGGTAGTGACATAATTCTGTCCATGGACACTGATCCTGTGAAGCTACACATGTCACACGTGAGACTGTCAGAACGACGCTTGGAGTTCCACGATAATCGTGATTTGTTTACCGAGAACTGATTGTAATGCACTTTTTTCTTTTTTCCACTTTACCCTTCAGTAAAAAATAATCTTATAAAACCATTAGAATAAGAATATGTACAGTGTAGGGGTTACGTGACTGTCAGGACTGGAAAGTAGGGACAAACCGGAAAATTCCTGGGATCACTCTGTAAACCCTTTTCTGCGTTCCCTGGCAATTAGCGACCGTTGTCAACCGCGGTCTGCGCAGCAACCGTTCATTGATTTGCGCTACATCTAATTGCAGCAAACGCGTGGTGAACGCAAATTATCTTAGAACCCTATTTTCAGTTGTACCCGGCAATGGGACCATTATCTGGACTCATGGACATCTTACAGGCCATCCACACTGCCATATTCACCCAGTCGCCAGATAACGCCCACGGGGCGCGGCGCCATCTTTAGGCAGATCTGCCATGAAGTGTATTCCCTGATAGACCCGGGATCTCCCTTCCATCAGATGTTTTATAATCCCATCCTGGAGAATGAGGACTTTCGTCTCATCACCACGATATTTATTTTGTGTATCAAATCAAATAAATTCATTTATTCAGCCTCTGTCCTCATTTACATATACCCTGTTTGGTTTATTTTAAAACCACCACGTGAAGTCGTCCCTCAACCCCTTTCCTGCTTAACCCCCTCCCCTCCTGGTGGCTCTTTGAATGAGATAGAAATGCCAAGTGCGGTATTTAGGGAACTCTTCTTGTCTACAAGCCTTGTGCATGTGTGTTGTGCATGACAAGTACAAGGCCGCCTTATTTATGATCCCTGAAAAGATGCTTGCAGCCACAAGCCAGAAAGCAGCCGTATTAGTAGCCTCCTGTCCCCAGGCCCCCCGGCATCGCTCTATTTAAGGCTCTGTTCCAGGGCTCAGCCTACACACTGCCAGAATCACGTCCTGGTCACGTGAAAACAGCTGTCTGTAATGGTGATGCACAGCAATATGTATACTTCTCTATTTTACATGAGCAGCGCCAGGAGACTGCAGCCAGGCTCCCGCTGACAAGACTACAGCGCTAAAAGACATATTGTAATACAAAAACACCAACACAGGACTGCGCGCCTCCCAGCTCTCCCGGGCGCGGAATAGTACCACAATTCTCCAATTATTCCTAATTTTCCAGACAGGGTTTTACAAGCTTGGTCCCTATTTTTGAAAATCTGGACTGTACGATTATTTACATTTATTTATATAGTGCACACATATTACATATATCAGTCATTCGCAGCAGTCCCTGCCACGGTGGAGCTTACAATCTATTGGAGATTTATCAAACCTTGGAGAGAGATAAAGTGGATGGAGATAAATTACCAACCGATTAGCTCCTGTCATTGCTCAAACACAGCCTGTAACCTGACAGTTAGGCGCTGATTGGCTGGTACTTTTATCTCCATCCACTGTAACGCTCTCCAAGCTGCATGTTTATAGTGTGTTAGAGAGACAGGAATGAAAAGTAGGGAACATGGGGAGAACATACAAACTCCACACATACAGAGGGAAAAGTGATCAGGTGCCAGCCAATCAGCTCCTAACTGCCATCTCACAGGCTGTGTTTGAAAGATGACAGTTGGGAGCTGATTGGCTGGCACCTTATCACTTTTCACTCTGTCTCCTAACACTGCTTAGTAAATAGACCCCATATGGGCATATCCAATTAGCCGCGGGGTTTACCCCACGGCTAATTGTCGCGCTGGTGGGGATTCAATTAGCGGGGTGTCCCCGAGACCCTGCGCGTGAGTCCCCGCTGCGTTAGGCCGCCCTATTCGGCCTCGCGTGAGCAGGTAAAACACACTGATTCCGCAGTTCTTGCGGAATCAGTGTGTTCTCGTGCAGGAGTCCCATTCTAATGATGCAGGGAAATAGCTATTTAATTGAATAGCTAATCCCTGCGTCGCAGGACTTTTGCCTGACAATTAGCCGCTGGTGAAATCCCGCGGCTAATCGGATATGCCCCATAGTGTCTTGGTCAGAGTTTGAATTGATCAGCACTAGTGCACCAAGGACCTCATTCGCTCTGAATCAGGGCGGCCGCATCTGTTTTCAGGCCCGGCCTCCTGGCCGCTCGCATAGCTGTAGGTGACCACCCACAGCTATAGCGAGCGACCATCGGGGCTTGCGACGAGACCCTTGTGGGAGGGCCTCATCTTCCGCAAGCCCCAGTGAGCTTCTGGCTCTAATAGAGCCGGAAGCTCTCCCACTGACATCACTGGTGATGTCAGTGGGGCCGCCCACAAACGGTAGGCGTTCGCATGGGAACGCCTCCGTTTGTGAAGCCACCCCCCGCCATGCCTACAAAAGGGGCGAGCTGTCGATCAACATCGACAGCCACCCTTTTGTAGTGAGCCACGGAGTGAGTGCTTTTTGCGCTCGCTCCGCGCATGCACACTGGGCCACCATCGACCCGCTTGCAAACGGGTCTGAATCAGGCCCTAAAGGCGGAGGTTTAGGGTGCGGGGAGGGGGAGGGTTAGGTTTAGGGGTTGGGGTTAGGCACTAGGTGGGAGGTTAGGTTCAGGCACCAGGGAGGGAGGGTTAGGTTTAGGGATTAAGGTTAGTCACTAGGGCGAGGGTTAGGCACTAAGGGCGGGGGAATAGGTTTAGGGTGCGGGGAGGGGGAGGTTAGGTTCAGGCACCAGGGAGGGTTAGGGTAGAGAGAGCGGGAGAGTTTGGGTTAGGCACTATTAGAGCCGGAAGCTCACCGCTGATATCACGAGTGATGTCAGTGGGGCCGCCCCCAAACGGCAGGCGTTCCGTCAGGAACGCCTCCGATTTGCAAGCCACCCCCCCCCCGCCCCGCCTACAAAACGGTGCGTACTTTTGTAGTAAGCCCCGGAGCGAGAGAATTTCTCTCTCGCTCCGGGGCTTGCGCATGCGCAGTGCAGCCGCTGCGCGTGGGCAGGGCCTCTACATCGACCCGCTAGTGAGCGCATCGGCGCTTGTGGGCGGGTCTGAATGAGACCCCAAGTGTGCTGCCTGATTTGTAATTCTGCTGCTCTGAATGTAAAGGACTATTCATCAACACTAAATGGCCTGGTAACCATGCGGAAACACATGTTGTAGTTACCGGGCCATTTATCATCAGGGGTCCGGTAGGACCATCTGATATTCAGCAAGCTCCAAAAACTGAAAGTTTTGGGAGTTTGCTTCCGAGAACAAGCGCCATCTTCAGACTGCGCTTGTTCTCGGATCCCTGCTCCTTCCTATGAGAAGGAGTTCCGGGGATGCGAAGAGGGATCCGAGCGGATCCTTCCGCCACCTCCTTACTACCTCCCCGGCGGCCATACGTCCTCCGATGATGAATAGGCCCCTGAATCTGTCCTCCTTCTCTGGGCTTTGAACCAGGATGTTACCTCCAATGCTGAGATTTGATGGGACGACACAGCAGCAGAATTTTGTCAATCATCCCATTGGTCCTGGCAAACGATCAGCCCCTGACATCATTATTTATACATCTCCCCCTATGTTCCATGTATTCCTTCCAACACAGCGAGAACATCTCCCCACGTTCATAGGGATTTCCTCTCCCCAAGTCTGGCCCTGGCGGCACTGAGCTTGTCTGAGGAATGTTTGGGCCTGACTACACTGGCGGCCCTGGTTACCAGTCCCTCTGTCCTGCCACATTGCCGATCTCTTGCGCATAAACCTGTAGAGAAAACGCTGCAATCAATGTATATAAGATATTTTGTGTCACTTTAGCTGCCTGTACTTGTACCAGACGTAATAAAATGTATCCCTGTACAGTATGCAAATCCTACAGGTGTTTTTGACCTTCAGGCAACTAATGATGTTTTGGTTTGTACATGTCCTGTAACCTATATTACATTTATTGCTCAATCATTATGACTTCCTGTTGTACGTTATATAATCAAGGCTGGGCTGTTATTATTACTGTCTCTCTTGGATACAAACCAAAACTGCTCTGTGGATAGCAATCCATCCAATATGTAGGGCAGAGATAGGCAGGGTTGGACTGGCCCACAGGGGGTACAGGGGATACCCCCGGTGGGCCCCACTGCCCGAGGGCCCCACCCCTTCCTCTAGGGATAAGGTTCTAGGCTGTGCATATGTTACATTATACTGCACAGGTCTATGGTGTATTTTCTACAATGCATTGCTGTTATTAATCTGGTACATTATCTTGCATGCACTAGCAGTATTTACAATATATATTTTTAAACGGGTCCAGACCATGCACTCTGTAATGGTTAGCCAAGCCTCTGTGGAGGCTGGCCACACCCCCTCTGGAGGCTGGTCACACCCCTAAGTATGGGCCCCTATCACTGCATTACCTTGGTGGGCCCTTCATGCACCAGTCCGACACTGGAGATAGGTAACAGGGAGTCCTAGGGTCGGAATGTCCTGTAGTCAGGACCTGTTGGGTCAGGGTGAAGGGGGTCTGCACTCCCCGAACCAGACTCCTATCGAACGATCTGGGCCAGCATCTGACTGGTCTAGTTGTACTTAATCCGGCTGCAGATTACCTATGCATCATGTGAAGGTTGGTCAGACCCCTGCACACTATTTAATGTGCCCCTATTATTCCTTTCCTCCAAGAGGGCCTTCATACCCCGTCCCCAACCCAACGCTGTGCTGGAACTATATAAACAAGTGTTCATAATATGTTATCTGCTTAATCTGTTCCCCCCTAACTCCTCTTTCTATGATCCACCCATTGAATGCTTTTCCCTTATTCATAGCTCCCAAAATGTAGAGGGTGAGCTAATCGGGGCAGTGGGCGTGGCCACACCAAGGAGGGGCGTGTCAGCATCATGGAGTGGGTGTGGTCCCATCACAGGTATGCATGTTGTACCATCGTCTGAATATATAGACTTTAAGCTCTTACAAATGTCATTACGTAGAATGGTGAAGGAAATGCCGACCGAGCTGATAGATTGTATGGCCGCAATCTCACACCACTATGGAATGTCCTGTTCCGACGCGGAAATCCAAATGTTGACGTCATATCATTTATCCTCTATTGTGAGTGTGTGCCCCCACGCTTTTCCTAGCTATGCCAGAGACAGGCCTGGTCCTTCTCACCCTACGGCCCATTCAGCAACAACGGGACAGACTAGCCGAGGAGGATGTGATCACGTTTATATTGTGACTAGGAGAAATTGGCTCCCGCTCACTGCTTTATAAATATAAATGTTTGTCATTCCCTGTCTCCATCATTTCCTCTTCCTCTGAGCTTTATTATATGTTTAAACTTTAAACAGCACAGAAAATGGCAAAACCCGGATCAGAAGGCGCTTTTGGTCGAATGCTCAGCTGGCGTAACAGTGCTGGCCGTGAAATTGGCGGTATGGAATTGTATATTCACTAAGCAGCGACTTTTCAAAGCCGCCGACTGTCGCCAGTTCTGGCTGCGGGATTTAAATTGGCAATAACACTGAATGCAAAGCACGCCCCGGTTTTGCATTTAGTATCATTGCTGGTTTAAATCTTAGTAAATAGCTTAGTAAATATACCCCTACTTATCATCCTAAGGGGCCCAGTTATTAATGATCATATTTGCAATGCGATCTGGGCATGGTGTTACCAACTGTGATCGCATTACAAGATGCGATCATAGCGCCGGAATGTATCATACGGCACATGGAGGGACAGGAGCCCATCCTGGCGATGTAACCGGAGTGCTGTCAGGTATACTGTCCCATATGCGCGGCCGCAATTGCCCGAACATGCAAGTATTTAGTATCCCCCGAATATATGACGAAGGGGCCGCAAATGTTAATGATAAATGGGCCCCAAAGTGTTAATAACTTTGCACAAACTATACAAAGCGTTACTAATGTTAATGTCTCCATAAAATGCATTTTCCGCTGTTTACCTTGCCATATAAGGCTTGCAGGCATTCCTACTATCATCAGCCGCGCAGCAATTCTGATAACCTGCGTGTTAGGTAATACACTAAGCTACGTGACAATGTGACATATTCACCTTTTCCAGGAATACAGTCACGGCTAGAGATCCGAGAATACCGTGACTGACCTGTCGCACATTTCTGTATTTACAATAGAGATGCGCGCTTCAGGTTTGATTCAGGTTTTTTTTGACAAATTAGCGCAAGTTTGGATTTATCTTATTGGCTATACAAAACACTATAACTGGATGGGCAATAAGATGTCGTTTTTATGATCTGAACATAACCGAGCAAAACCGAACCGATCAGCTCTAATTTAATCTCCGAATTAAAAGACTATTAACTTCCCCCAAAAAATTCACATATGAATCATGGACTAAGCTAATTATGGAAGAATCAAATTTTCACATCTTCAAGAAACGCCTCTTAGGAGATGTTGCCCCGTAGGCCTGTTGCAAATGTCTGAAATAATAACTATGACGATGGTTGTACCTGGATATTTTACCACTCTGATAGGCCCGGGTGACCCTCTCGTGGTTTTCCCCAGCGCCTCCTCCCCTCCTCCTCCAGGATCTTAACAGGAGTCAGTGGGGCAAATAAAGGTGGCGATATCTCAGCCTTGCACCCTTGGGATTGGCATGCTGCCCTTGGTACGGCCCTGGTATCTCTGTACTAGATTTAAAGTTGCACTAATTTTAATATACATGTAACTCAAAATAGAGTCTCAATAATGCAATTTTGCATATAAGTCTTAATCAGGCTCCATAATGGTCAAACACATTGTACATTGTTCTTTGCTAACCTACATTTAATTGCAGCTTTGTTAAAAAAAAAAAAAGAAAGTACTGTACACCCCCCAACATTAGATTGTAGAGTGATGCTGTATACGTATATATGACTCTTACAATCTGTGGTGTTTTTCCGCATAGCAAGTCTGCAAGTCTGTCACTCACATTATATCTACTCGGCTACAGAAGCAACTCCCTCCTGTCTCTGCAAAGGGCAAACTGAAGACTCAGGACCTCATTCAGAGCCGCTCGCAAGATGCGCTCGCTTGCAAAAAGGGTCTGGGTATGCAAATCAAGCGCTCGCTGTTTGCGCTGTAAGGACGCCCTCTGTGTCTTAGTGAGCGACGGCAGTTAGCGTACGCTGGACTATAAAACCTCCCACCTGTCACTCGCAGCACACGCCATCTCCGGGAAGTGTCTGATTAATTGTGAACATCGCGGACCATCGGAGCTGCTCGCAGCGCTTGGGGTTGACCTAAACTACCCCAAGCAGTTCTAAAATGCAACCAAGTCACGTGTGCAATGACGCTATTTTACTAATTATGCACGCCCATTAAACGCCGTTCTGACAGTCAGACACACCTACGTTCGCACTCCCCTGTTCACAAGCACCTTCCCCTGTTACCACCCACAAACGGAGCAATCTGCCACTCAAAGTAGCGTCCTGTGTACTATGAGCGCTCGATTGTACATCGCAGACGCTAGTTTGCGCACGCGCACTGCGACTTAGATGCATGCGCAGACGTGCGAAAATCGCTCCTAACAAGCGAGCAGCTCTGAATGAGGTCCTCATTTTCCATTAGCTCCGGCAGTTAGGGAACAAATGACCCTTGCCCTATTGAGAGGGGCACAAAGGCCCTATGCCCACTTTGTACTGTTGCTCCAATCAATTCATGCTGGGTGACTGGAAATTGCGATACATAGACAATAAATACTAAATGGCAGGAGCTGCTTCTATCATGTTTCTATATTGGCCTAAAGTGGATATTGTGGTGTGTAGCCCAAATAAATAAATGATTAACATATTTCCTGTCAGCTGCTGACATACCGTCTGATACGGTCATCTGGTGTCAGGATCTACCGCCTGCTCCATCACATCCTAAAGGAACGTCTGTAGTGTCACACAGAGTGTCACCCCTGGACAGTTGGCACCCAGGGACTGTTATATGGCGGAGCTAGACTCACTTACTGTTGATGTCCTCGGTGGCTCCACCCAGGTCTCCAAGAAACTCCACAAAGGAAAATAATAATAAATAGCATAACGACACCGGTTATTTGTCTATTTATTAAGGAATGGGAGGATAATGGCGGCTATAGTAAGGTGATGTCAGCATGTAGTATGAAGGCAGTGTAGGGGCAATTACCACGGTGGCAGGAGGCAGGGGCCCGGGCCTGCCAGCGAGGTGCAATCTACACACCCAAGATGGTGTCAGAACAAAGCATGCACAAAGGGCAATGCTTGGCCACGGCCCCTGAGGGGCCTGAACAATCTCCTGACGGGCTTCCCTATCAATGATAACACGTGTAGCAGGACTACTGGTCATGAGAGTAACTAAGGGGTCTATATACTAAGCCTTGGAGAGAGATAAAGTGGAGGGAGATAAAGTACCAACCAATCAGCTCCTGTCATGTTATAGGCTGTGTTTGAAAAATGACAGTTAGGAGCCGATTGGTTGGTTCTTTATCTCCATCCACTAGGCTAACAATCAGTCTAGACCAGGGGTTCCCAAACACGGTCCTCAAGGCTACGCCAACAGTTCAGGTTTTAGCCATATCCATGCTTGAGCACAGTTGTTAAATGAAATTGACTGAGGTACTAATTAAGTCACCTGTGCTCAACCAGGGATATCTCTAAAACCTGAACTGTTGGCGGAGCCTTGAGGACCGTGTTTGGGAACTTCTGGTCTAGATAGTCACCATCAGCCAATCAGCTTGTAGCTGTTATTTATCAAGTACATTCTACAAAATGATAGGCAGAAGCTGATTGGTTGCTATAGGCAACTTCTCCACTTCTCAGCTCTTTAGAAGGTTTGATCCATTCCCCCCATAATCCTCTCTATCTTGCTGGATATGATGTAATAGTAATGAAATGTAAAGAATTCTGTTGGGGGGGGAAAGCTCACCTTACAGCAATCTGCATACGTTACAGCAATCTGCATACGTTACAATAACGCTGGAGCCATGGAGGAAACACCGGTTTTGATTATTTATATAGAAATAAAAAGAAGAAACTGTGAGATTATTTTTCTCTCTTTCCAGGAAATAATATACGAAGGACACAAATCTCATACTGTTTTATTGCATGGCTGCAATTCATGAAACGCGCAGGGTTCTTACAGAAACCAGTACATCAGTCAGATAAATGCCGTGGTATGCAGTGACGTTATCTCCTGTCTGATAACACAACAGATATGTACACGTGTTATTTCCTTATTAACCTGAGGACATTTCTGTTAAAATGTTACAGAAAAAAAAAATAATCAATAGATTGTATGAATTACGCGAGATAAAGTGTAACTGCGCCATACATGTCTACTCTCCCGGTACATCAGATCACCGGCAGTATAGGCCCACGCTCCTTAATCCCACTTTACTCTCTTCTAAAGTGTTCCGGGCACTCGATGACGCATTTCGCTGCATAGTGAGCCGTTAACTCTCATTGTCATTTGGAGCTCTCCCCAGAAGGAGCCTAATTGTCTCTTATGTGTTTGCCTTGTTCTTACCATTGGCATGGGCTTCCACTTTTATCAGTCAGACATGGAATGAACCAATAAGGAGGCTTAAGGCTTTTGATCAGTAGAATATATCCGCAAACAAATCCTGATTAGCATCCCCTGCAATCTGATCAGGTACAACATGTGAGCAGGGATTGGGGCGAGATTGGGAAGGGTGTTGGATAAAGACCATTTCTTTAATCTCGCTGAGAAGTTGAATAGATAAAAGATGAAATCTATCATATGTTGCCCACAACAGTTTTAAGTGAAAGGTGTTTTGTAGACTTTGATGCACATCCTGGTGGCCAGATACTGTATAACTGCTGCTTCGTATTCCGGTTCCATAGGAAAGTTCGACAGTGAAAAGGTCGACAATGATTTGGTCAACACCAGAAAGTCGATATGACAAAATGTCGACAGTACATGCGGTCGTCGGGAACAAAGGGCCGACAGGTTCAAAAGTTCGATATGGAAATGATCAATACAGAAATGGTCAACACTTTTTTTTTTTTAGTATTAGAATTAGGTTTAAGGGCAGGGTTAGACACTTCCTGGAGGGTTAGCTTATGAAAGAGATGGTTGGGTTTAGGCATCAAGGGGAATGATTAGGTTTAGGGTGAAGATTAGAGGTTCGGAAAAAAAAAAAAAACATGTCGACCATTTCTGTGTCGACCATTCCCAAGTTGACCTTTTTGAACATGTCGACTTTTTGAACATGTCAATCTTTTTGGTGTCGATCAAATTATTGTCGACGTTTCGATTGTCAACCTTTTGTATCACACCCGTCGTATTCATTAGCAACGAAAAACAAACAATGCTGCCTGGTGACATACAGGAGTGACTGAAAAAGAACAAAAGGAGGCAAAAATAGTAAAGCCGTTTATTTAGTAAAAGTTGCGGGCGGGTCTGTACGACCCATTAAAGCTACCAGTAGATGGATTATTTTATATTTTTTTTATCACACTAAATAAAAATGTAACAACAAAGATGTTAAACACTATGGCCCGTATTCAATTTGAGGCGGAAAGTCCGGATCCGCGATACTTTTTCACCAATGACGTCATTTTCACCTGTTTTGGTCAATGCCATGTAATAGGCGAAAAAGTTTCGCCTATGAATAGCAGGCGGAAAAAAGTGCAGAACTGGGGTTTTGGGGTGCAGCGTTGTAGGGAACCCCTGTGCAGCCTTCAGACAGTCCCCCAAAGGTAAACGGTGTCAGAAAATTATTAAAAAACACTGTAGGATGCCCCAAAAAATGACTTTGAAAAAGGGGGCGAAAAAGGTGTTTTTTGATTGCAGGTGCTTGCAGCAGGTGGATTTTTCATGATTTTTTCAACTTTACTTTAGCAACTTTTAAATATGCTGACCCCCATTTTCAAGTATCCCAAATTTGCTGGGATAAGTAATTTTCTGGAAAAAATACTCCTGAATACTATTCTGCATCACGTATAGAAAAACGCTATTTAGCAGCTATTCAGCCCGTTTAAAAACACCAAATACCTTCAGCAAGCCAAATCGGGGGGTACCATCGTGTACCCCCATGTCAGAGCATCTTTTGGGGGTGTCAGGCTGATTTCCCCATTTCTGACAGTACTTTTAGCCTGTTTAAGTCTCGCCGGGTCCCGTTTTCGCGTACTTTCAAATTGAATTCGGGGATACGCGGGCACGCGGCCGATACTTTTCCGCCTGCAAAACAGGCGAAGTAGGCAAAAAGTCTGGGCTGCGAAAAAGTATGGCGGGTCATCTCAAATTGAATACGGCTCTATATTTATATATATATAAAAAATATATATAATAAATGCAATACATTTTCTGTTTCACGGCCCAGGTCACCACCGCGGTATCAGGATGTCGGTTCCAGGCTTTCGGTCAGATTTGATCAGCGTTAATTATGGTATTCATTAATCTCTGGACCTTTCACCCATGAATAACACATTTCCAAGTAGACCTCCGCGTGACTGAGGATTATGTTCGGACACCTACAGACGTATCACGTGAGGATTAGCCCTACTCTCTTACAGCTATTGTTGACTAATGTGCGTGGAGGGTATTATAATCTCTTTAGAATCTCTGTGGTCTTAATAAAACCTATAATTACTTCCATTTCAAAGCTCTATCCTAACACTGCATTTCCACCTAAAACCAAGTTTCCATCAACACCCCCCCAACAAGCAGAACCACAGTGTTCCCGTGTCTGAGACCTGCGCTCGTACACATTCACGCTTGTGCCAGCAAAGTACGCTAGGCACACACCTGAACTTTCACTTTCGACCTGGCGACTTTGTGATTTTCTGCACGATGAAACGATCTTGAAGGCATCCGATTTTGGGTGTGGACGTTGGTGGTTTATCGTTCCGATCCGAGCGATTATCTATCCTAAAACGGTTTCGCAGTTGATTTTTTTTTTTTAAATGAACCATCTGCAGAAATATCAGACAGGTGATCGGGAATTCATGCGCACTAAATTTGGTGCACAATATCGGCTCATCGCTTAGGAGAAATGTCGTGAAGCTGGTCAGATCAAATCGTTCCATACCACTGGTTTTGGTTTGATAATACACACTCTGAGAAGCTGAAAATCAGTGTGTACCTAGCTTAAGGTGTATGGTCAGATCCTCTAGTGATCATCGGGGGCATAGCCAGAATTTCGTAAGCCCCATAGCAACTTTTGAAGGGGAACCCACCCTAAAACCTCTCCCTGCAGCAGTTGTTACTTTTATGAACCATAATAGTTCACATCCCACATTGTAGTGCTATTAGTACACATTATGCCATACAGTGCCCCCAGCTCATAATATGCCACATTGTAGTGCCCCCAGCTCATAATATGCCACAGTGTAGTGCTATTAGTACACATTATGCCATACAGTGCCCCCAGCTCATAATATGCCACATTGTAGTGCCCCCAGCTCATAATATGCCACAGTGTAGTGCTATTAGTACACATTATGCCATACAGTGCCCCCAGCTCATAATATGCCACATTGTAGTGCCCCAGCTCATAATATGCCACATTGTAGTGCTATTAGTACACATTATGCCATACAGTGCCCCCAGCTCATAATATGCCACAGTGTAGTGCTATTAGTACACATTATGCCATACAGTGCCCCCAGCTCATAATATGCCACACTAAAGTGCCCCCAGCTCATAATATGCCACATTGTAGTGCCCCAGCTCATAATATGCCACATTGTAGTGCCCCCAGCTCATAATATGCCACATTGTAGTGCTATTAGTACACATTATGCCATACAGTGCCCCCAGCTCATAATATGCCACAGTGTAGTGCTATTAGTACACATTATGCCATACAGTGCCCCCAGCTCATAATATGTCACATTGTAGTGCCCCCAGCTCATAATATGCCACAGTGTAGTGCTATTAGTACACATTATGCCATACAGTGCCCCCAGCTCATAATATGCCACATTGTAGTGCCCTAGCTCATAATATGCCACATTGTAGTGCTATTAGTACACATTATGCCATACAGTGCCCCCAGCTCATAATATGCCACAGTGTAGTGCTATTAGTACACATTATGCCATACAGTGCCCCCAGCTCATAATATGCCACATTGTAGTGCCCCCAGCTCATAATATGCCACAGTGTAGTGCTATTAGTACACATTATGCCATACAGTGCCCCAGCTCATAATATGCCACATTGTAGTGCCCCAGCTCATAATATGCCACATTGTAGTGCTATTAGTACACATTATGCCATACAGTGCCCCCAGCTCATAATATGCCACATTGTAGTGCCCCAGCTCATAATATGCCACATTGTAGTGCTATTAGTACACATTATGCCATACAGTGCCCCCAGCTCATAATATGCCACAGTGTAGTGCTATTAGTACACATTATGCCATACAGTGCCCCCAGCTCATAATATGCCACACTAAAGTGCCCCCAGCTCATAATATGCCACATTGTAGTGCCCCCAGCTCATAATATGCCACATTGTAGTGCCCCCAGCTCATAATATGCCACATTGTAGTGCTATTAGTACACATTATGCCATACAGTGCCCCCAGCTCATAATATGCCACAGTGTAGTGCTATTAGTACACATTATGCCATACAGTGCCCCCAGCTCATAATATGCCACATTGTAGTGCCCCCAGCTCATAATATGCCACAGTGTAGTGCTATTAGTACACATTATGCCATACAGTGCCCCCAGCTCATAATATGCCACATTGTAGTGCCCCAGCTCATAATATGCCACATTGTAGTGCTATTAGTACACATTATGCCATACAGTGCCCCCAGCTCATAATATGCCACAGTGTAGTGCTATTAGTACACATTATGCCATACAGTGCCCCCAGCTCATAATATGCCACATTGTAGTGCCCCCAGCTCATAATATGCCACAGTGTAGTGCTATTAGTACACATTATGCCATACAGTGCCCCCAGCTCATAATATGCCACATTGTAGTGCCCCAGCTCATAATATGCCACATTGTAGTGCTATTAGTACACATTATGCCATACAGTGCCCCCAGCTCATAATATGCCACATTGTAGTGCCCCAGCTCATAATATGCCACATTGTAGTGCTATTAGTACACATTATGCCATACAGTGCCCCCATCTTATAATATGCCACAGTGTAGTGCTATTAGTACACATTATGCCATACAGTGCCCCCAGCTCATAATATGCCACATTGTAGTGCCCCCAGCTCATAATATGCCACAGTGTAGTGCTATTAGTACACATTATGCCATACAGTGTCCCCAGAACATATTATGCCACACTGAAGTTCCCCCAGCTCATAATATGCCACATTGTAGTGCCCCAGCTCATAATATGCCACATTGTAGTGCTATTAGTACACATTATGCCATACAGTGTCCCCAGAACATATTATGCCACACTGAAGTTCCCCCAGCTCATAATATGCCACATTGTAGTGCCCCAGCTTATAATATGCCACATTGTAGTGCTATTAGTACACATTATGCCATACAGTGTCCCCAGAACATATTATGCCACACTGAAGTTCCCCCAGCTCATAATATGCCACATTGTAGTGCCCCAGCTCATAATATGCCACATTGTAGTGCTGCTAGTACACATTATGCCACAGAGTGCCCCCTTTTGACATCATGCCATAGTGTCCCCAGAACATATTATGCCACACAGAAGTGCCCCCAGCTCATAATATGCCACATTGTAGTGCCCCCAGCTCATAATATGCCACATTGAAGTCTCCCCAGTTCATTGTAAGTCAAATTGTAGTGCCCCCAGTTTATATTATGCCACATTGTAGTGCCTCTAGTTCATATTAAGCCACATTGTAGTGCCCACAGTTCATATTAAGCCACATTGTAGTGCCCCCGTTCATATTACGACACATTGTAGTGCCCCCGTTCATATTTTGCCAAATTGTAGTGACCCATAGTTCATATTAAGTCACACTGTAGTGCCCCCCCCATTCATATTAAGTCACACTGTAGTGCGCCCCCGTTCATATTAAGTCACACTGTAGTGCAGCCCCATTCATATTAAGCCACACTGTAGTGCCTTCCCGTTCATATTAAGCCACACTGTAGTGCCCCCCCGTTCATATTAAGCCACACTGTAGTGCTTGCAGTTCATACTGTGCAACATTTCGGTGCCTCCAGTTCATATTATATATAACAGTGCCCAGTCCAAATTATGTCACATAATAGTGCCCTCTTACCATTATAACATCCACTGCATACACCACTCACATGTTACCCTATTCAGGCGAGGCAAAGGGCTGGGCACACTGGCTAAGCAGGTACTTCCAGGAACTTAGTAGACAATGATATGCCCTGGTCCGGGAAACTCTAAACTTCTGAGCCTCATAAAAAATGACACCCTCTGCCTCCCCCTATAGCTATACCCATGGTGACCATTCTATACATGGATTTCAGACGTCTATCTGCTGAAAGTAGGAAGGGACAGGTAGCTCCTGACTGAATCAGGTTCTGGCTTTGGGGCACTAAATGGGTAGTGTGCCACTTTTTGAGGGAGGAATAGTTGTAGCTAGAGATGTAGCTCAGTGGCTAAATGCACTGACTGACTTATAATAAGACACCTGCTGCAGAACCTGGTCTGAATCCCAGTTTAATGTATTCCAGGCACAAAACGTAGATTGTCAGCTCACCTGCACAGGGAGGTGGAGCTAGGGAATAAAAATCCGTGCTCACCACTGTATAAAGTGTATGATGCTATACAAAATCAAATATGAATAGGACGTTATTATATTTTCAATAATGGGAATAAAACATTATATGCATAACCCAGTTGCATTGACACATTCGCGACCCTCCCATAATGCACCCACTGAACAAACCATTTTTGCCTGCACTGCTGACCACCTCCCAGTCATCACCCATCCGCCTCCCAGTCACCACCCAGCCACCTCCCAGTCCCCTCCCAGTCACCACCCATCACTTTTCCACAACATTTCTGATACCGTCTGTCCCGATCGCAACAGCGCCTTTGTGCGTAGACTCCGTGTAACGCCTGCGCTGTACCAAATGTTACAAATATTTGTACATGCGCAGTTGCAAAAAAAATGTGCCTAGCTATGTATACATTGCCGTTCCCTGCGTCTCCGAATGAGACCCTGTACTTGGTGGGCGCTAGGCTGCAATGGAGACAGAGAGAGTTTATAGCTGGTGGGTACGGAGATGTTGGCATGGGACAATCTGGGTTATATATATATATATACTGGACTTAAACCTAAAGCACCACTTCAACCCTCCAGTCCTGAGCCTCTCTGCTTGTGCAGGTCTCCTCCTACTGGCCTAATCTCCACCTTCTACTCCTTGCTATAAAAACATGGTTGACCTGAGTGACAATGAGTGTCACTGGGAGGAGGGCATAGGGTAGCGCTTCACCCAGAAGCCTGCTCCTGAATTAGGGAGATTGTGGGCATGAGTGCGACATGTACACGAATGAAAGATCACTCATACTAGCTCCTGTCCCAGCGGTACCTGGTAACGTTTCGTCTTCAAACTATTTATCCAATCTCTCCGACCTTTGCTAGCGAGATGGCGGCACTCGAAGCACCCTGCCCCAATATCTGGCGGCACTGTCCTCAGTAAGAGGTGCTCTGATGGCACAGTAGTTAGCGGCTTTGTACATGCTAGAGCGGAAGTTCGTCTGACGCCTAACCTTTCCTACCGCGTCCGATTCCCAAAGTACCAAAGCGTGCGCAGAAACCTGTAGGCCACACACACCTAGATGTCTAATAGCTCTCAGCTGGAAAAAGATAGACCAGGCTCCCCGGTTCCTGTCCTCAGAGTGACTGCTCTGCACACTTCTAGCCCAACTATACTCCCCACATGTAAAGCAATACATCAACTCCAGTCATACCCCTCCCAAATTCCTGTAACCTCCATAAGGGGAACTGTTTATGTATATGATGGCCACAAGTTTTGTTTTAAGGCTATGTAGGCTTGTACTATGTCATATCTGCCTCTTTTTTTAATTAAGTTCCATTTAACTGACTTTTGTTTGATTGACGGCCGTGGGCTCTGCGGAGGAGCATTGTAACCCCTCCCCATCCTTTCTCTCTTCTGTATACTCTCTCCTGGCTATTAACCAGCAAACCTGGTAACATTTATTATCAAAAGAAGAAAAAAACAACCAGTGCTGCTCTTACAGTGCACTAACCTGTAATGCGAAGAGACTTATCCACTTTGGGTTATAAAGAGGAAACTTTCAGGTTGAAGGTTACATGCTAAAGTTTGACTTCAAAAATAAGTCAAATCTATTTTATGTACAGTACTAGTAAATGTTGGTGTTTACTCTACATTCTGACACCTGTTCTCACAATATTCCGAACCAACCACTGACTGTAGTCAGTGACAAAATAAGGCATGAGGGAGCCTCAGCGGCAGGGCTGTAACTAGGGTAGTGCGATCAGTGCCATGGTACAGGGCACCGCAGGGCAGGGGGCGCTGTTTGGGCCTGTCAGTTTTCCTGTTTATTATCATTCTCACTTGTAGCTTTCTCTTCTTTTATCCCCAGCATCTCCTGGCCTCTCCTATCTCTTCCCCATGAGGCCATGGCCCTCTCTCAGGTGCACTATATTATGTCCCTATTTATCCCCAGCATCTCCTGGCCTCCCCTATCTCTTCCCAGACCCTTCCCCATGAGGCCATGGCCCTCTCTCAGGTGCACTATATTATGTCCCTATTTATCCCCAGCGTCTCCTGGCCTCCCCTATCTCTTCCCTGGCCCTTCCTCATGAGGCCATGGCCCTCTCTCAGGTGCACTATATTATGTCCCTATTTAAAAAATGGGGAGGGGGGGTGCCAATGCTCTCTCTGGCACAGGGTACCAAAAAGTCTAGTTACGGCTCTGCTCAAGTGGTACTTTGGAGTTGGGGTCCCTTCCTTCTTCAAAATGTCAGTATAATACCTGTTGGCCTCATATTGGGGGGACTACAATGTTTTTGTTTGGAGATCACAGGAAACTCAGCCTTAAAAAAAAAAAAAAAAAAAAAAAAAAAGTGGTTAATGGAAAGTATAGCTTTTGTGTCTTCCCGGTTCAAATGAACTGTTCTCACTGTGGCAGGTTCCATTGTTGCAACTAAATTATATCCAATCAGTTATTGCAGGAAGGCGTCCCCAGGGCAGGCAACTGCTGGCAAAGCTCTATACTTTCTGCTGCGGTTTCTCGTTGGTGGCCAAGCCACGGAACCACATGCCCACGTAAAACTCCTGGTAGCGGTGTTTCCACATAATGAAGCAGGCTGCCAGGCAGACCAGGGCCAGCAGTAAGTTGAGAGTTATTTGCAGAAGCACAAACAGTTTCAGGCTGGTGGTGACGGAGTCGCAGTCGGGCACGTCCTGGTAGAGGAAGGTGCGGCTCAGCAGGTCGGAAGGGTCCAGCGTGCACTGACAGGTGTCCATGGTCATCTTGCAGGTGTATTTTATGATCAGGTTGTAATGGTGAGACGCAAAGGCCACCGCCAGGATGCAGATGATCAAGCTGAGGGCACTGAGCAAGAAATATACCAGCTGGAGGGAGAAAAGACAACAGAGGTTTTTAAAGGGTCAATAAAGAAAGAATACGACTTAGCCCAATTAGAAAAATGTGTAGACAGAGTTGGGGGTAATGTAGATTGCCGACATATCAAATGCACTAAAGGATAGGGCTAGTGCAAGTCGGCATTGGTAGTGATGACGGATACTTCCACGAGTGCTGCTCGGACTGATCCAAACAATGCACCCTGCGGTGTTTACAGCTGCCCAGAGCAGCTGTCAAACTTTATCCTGCATGTGGCCCCGCCCCCCTCAAGTGACGTCACATGTCGGGGAGGCGGGGTCGGCCCAGGTTGGCAGTGAGCCCTGCTTCTGCACTTACTTTAATATATATGTCCACCATGCTCTAATCTCTTCCTATGCGGATGATTGCCATGTTAGGGGGAGAGGCTTCTCTAACACAGAAGGTAAAGAGTGACTGACAGTGTCACAGCCTTGTTCTGCAGGAAAGCATGGTATGGATTGGTGGCTTCTTACACAGTGATGTCACAGCTGCTGAAATGACTGCATTCTCAGATCTGTTAACTCAGACTTTATTAGTATTCTGTCCTAAAGACGTGGCTGGAGCTGAGCTGTCTGTAGAGGTTCGGGAAAGTAATATATTACTTTTAAGCAGTAGAAGCAGGGGTCTTCAAACTTGGCCCTCCAGATGCTGTGGAACTACACATCCCAGCATTCACTGCACATAGTTTTAGCATGCTATTATATCAAAAAGGTGGCAGTGCATGCTGGGATGTGTAGTTCCACAGCAGCTGGAGGGCCAAGTTTGAAGACCCCTGCGAGTAGAGAGTCAGGTTCATTTAATAATGATCCATATGTTTTACCTTCAGGGTTCATAAAGGAGACCAAGGAATATGTTTTTGCTATAAGAGCCTGTGGTTTAGTTTTGTGCATTGGTCCATAAACAGATAATGAAAATAAAAGTCTATATTAACCTAAACAGAAAAGTATATGCTGTATAATGTTACACGTTATACGTCTGCTTCCCTCGGGAATAGACTATAAATAAAGCAGCGTCTAAACCTGAAAGGATGAGGCTTGAAGTCAAATATTTGCTACAGGTATCACTGAAAATGTTTATTTTTTTTTCTTTTCTAGCCAACTGCATTAAATCCAAAAAGTCTGATCAAAAGGAAATCACATGTCTGACCCCCGGGGCAGGAGAGAAACACCCCTGAAGAGATGCAACTATCACACAATAGTTTTTCCCAAGCTCAGATTCCTTGTCAGCTTTGGGTCTCATGACTGCCCAATAAACAGGGCGGGGGGTGAAATCTCGGAGTGCGACGTGTAAGTGGATAGTCATTAAAGTCTGTGTGTGTGTTTGTCAAGTCACTGGGGCAAATCTTCCACCTGAATAACAAGTAGCACGTGCCAGCATAGCAGGTTCCTCATTAGTAGCGTTGGAACTTAAGGACTAAAAATGAACTTGGCTTACCTTTAAGGCAAACTGTCCAGATGTCCTCTCATCCGGCTGGTAGGGGAGGCAGAGCAATATCAGGCCCAAGATGGCTACTACGCTAACCTGCGAACGGACACATGTTAGAGGTCAGGTTCTAGTAAAAGGATGAAAGTATCATTCTAGAGGGTTAAATGTTAATGAAATCCAACCGTTGCTTAGAAATTAGTAAAGGTGTCAGTCATGGGTATACATTAAACTAAAGAGGTCATTTGAAAGGTGCGCAATCAAGCCTGCTCGTTACCGTACGCTAATGCGAGTATCCGCCCGTGTAAGCCCAGTATCAGCGCGTCTGTATGCGGAAGGCCGGCCTGCCCACTGCTATCCCGTCATCATTATTATCAGGACTTTGCCCACCCCATGCTGGGTGCGAAATACATTTCTGAATCAGGCGCCCTATCTCCGCCCACACGCTGCGAATGAGCAATGGAAGTCTGCCTGCGCACCCACGACAATCCCGCGTGATCGTAAGTAGTGGTCGATCGATGGTCATATCAATCAGTCTGCACTTGCAATCTCCGTCCGTGCTCGTAAGCACGTGCGGCGCAGATGGCGATCTATTTCTACGGCGCATGTTCAGTTTGCCGATATCCCCTGGATCCACCTTACGTCCGACTTAGAATCAGCTCCTAAATTCGTAATTTTGCCCTAATAGATTCTGAGCTTATCATGGGCGAGATTCAACTACACGTATAAACGCCAATTGCCGAGGGCTAATCTCTGCTGGCACCTCCATAGGCTGTGAGCACAAATCAGCCTCTGAGACAGATCCCGCGAAGGTGCTGGAAGCCATTCTGGCGGTGCTCGCGGTTAATTGATTCTTAAACCAAGATGGTTTCATTTGCGAGCAATGATGGCATACGTTTGGCTGTACACCAGACAGAGCTGAGAGGGCAGTAAGTATTACCAGAGCCCATTGCCTATGACGTGAAGGTCTAAATAGTCACTCTAGACCTTCGCCAAGGGCCTCGCAGGTATTAGGGGGCTGGGCCCAGCAGCATTACCCAACTATCCCAGACCGTTGTAGTAGTAGCACCTAACTGGTGTCGGTGGAAATCTCGCTCTAAGCTCCAGTCGTATAACAGGTGTACGGTGGAGGAATAAGGGGCTAACTATGTCGGTGAGCTAGACAAGGTAAGATAAGGGAGCTAGAGCAAATTGTCATGAAGCCAATGGGTAAAGGACCAGAAGAGTCATCAGAACGTTTGGTAATCAGAGAAGTAACAGATATACATACAGAGAGAAAGGAACAGATTGGTATAACAGCAAGCCAAGGAAGGATAACTATAAATAGGACATAATAGGCTGACACTACACCACTGTGGCAACTGTGGAGATGACCCCAGGGAATGCCCAGCGAGTACTCTTTTCCCTTAAAGGAAAAGTTTTGTACTCTCCGGTCGCCCAGTCTTAGCGTTGCCCAAGACATGGAAGGATGGCAGGAAACACAGGAAACCAACAGAACTGCAGATATAAGACATGGACAGTTTATGGACAAAGATGAGGCGTGATATAGGATCAGCATCGAGCCTGGAGAAGACAGCACAAAGGTCAGGAATTGATGTAAAGCACAAACTAGAAATTGCCAAAACTCGGGGGAAAAAAACAAAGTGTGGACCACACTGATCCAGCCATGCAAATATTCCCGGCACCAGAACCTCTGCCAAATGTGGCCGTAGAGCTGTGTGGCCAAATATGAGAATCTGATCACCAAATGCCTGGTCCATACCGGGCACATCATTTCCATAGGTTGACCATATATGAGACCAGACGTGTGAATCTGCATTGCATGTGGTCAAGTAGACCCAACAAAATGCTAAATGTATCCATGGTGTAAATGTTAGCATTACTGCCTCACAGCACTGAGGTCGTGGGTTCGATTCCCACTACAGTGTGAATACACTGGAACTGTAGGTTAATTGGTCCCAACAAAAATGAACCCTAGTGTGTACGTATGGTAGGGAATATAGATTGTAAGCTCCACTGGGGCAGGGACTGATGTGTTGTGAATGGCTAAATATTCTATGTAAAGCGCTGCAGAATATGCGTGCGCTATATAAATAAATAGATAGGGTTTTGGTTACTCATGAAAAAAAAAAAACACGGATGCTTCATGTCCCGGAGTTCCTTCAGATGACCCATGTTGTCTTATGGCTTCTCAGCAAAAAGGCCATTCACCTATGGTATTTAGATCTAAGCAGTAAAAGAGGAACAAGGGTGAATGATTTAAGTCACATAGAAAGGGGAACACGAGGGTGGGATTGGGGGCCGTAGAACTGTGGAAAGAAAAAAAAACTGTAGAGCAGAAGTTCAGGGACCAAGAAACTCTACATATTGTCTTCTGAGTGATGAGTAAATGAAATGTCAACATAGGTGGAAGGCTGGGTGTGTGAGTGACATTATACAAATTGGGAAATTCTTGGACTGGTCAGGGGGAGTGACATGTTTTTTTTTTTGGCCGAGCTTTGATTTAGGGAAATGGAGTGTGATTAATGGAGTGTATTGTGTAGTGCAGGCAAAGTGACAGGTCTGAGAAAAGCGATTGGCAGGGGAAATCAAGAAGTGTATGACTGATTAGGAAAAGTGGGATGTGATGGGTGATTTGCAAACAGAGAAGTACAAAGAGAAGTTCAGTACGGTTGAGCGCAGAACTCTAGAGCCACTTCCTGTAACCGGTCCCACCTACCTCCCCTAGACCTCTCTACCCAATCTACCCTACACGTACAATTTCCTTACAACGAGATCTCCTCTCTTTTTTTCTACACTAGAGGCAGATGGCGGATTACAGAAATCCCCATGTGGGTGCTGAGCGAATTTCTAAGTACAGGAGTAATCAAGGGACATCTCAGATGGTGGCGACCAAGCTCTGGAGATGGATCACGGATTAGAGATATTGGAATGGGAATTGTGGTGGATTTATAATGATAGCAGTGGTCATCATAAGTTGGAGGTGGTGGCGACCAAGCTCTGGAGATGGTTGGATAAACGGAGATAGTGGAATGAGACTTGTGGTGGATTTATAATGATAGCAGCGGTCATCATAAGTTGGATGTGGTGGTGACCAAGCTCTGGAGATGGTTGGATAAACGGAGATAGTGGAATGAGACTTGTGGTGGATTTATAATGATAGCAGCGGTCATCATAAGTTGGATGTGGTGGTGACCAAGCTCTGGAGATGGTTGGATAAACGGAGATAGTGGAATGAGATCAATAATGAAAGAAGCTATCATAGAAAGTTGGAGATGTTGGTGGCCAAGTTCTGGAGATGGTTGCCTGATTAGAGATAGTGGAATGAGATGGGTGGTGGATTGATAATGAAAGCCGTGATCATGGGAAGTTGGAGGGTACGGTGGTCAAACTAGGAGATGGCTAACTGATTAGATAGTTGAGGATGACTGACCAGGGGAAGTAGAATGTGATTGGTTGAGGAGGTGTAAAAGGGATTAATGGTTGAGGATATCTATGAGCGGGTGACTGGTTAGAGAATTTAGAAGGCTGAGGAGAGTTTAGAAGCGCTTTGCAGGTCAGCAGGAGTGGGGTGTAGCTGGTATGATAGTTTCACGGCTCTAATCTAGACCATTCTCTAGTTTTTGCAAATGCGCAAAGTGATTGGCAGATACATTTTATAGCCAGAATAGTGCAAACAATTAGGAGGATGTGATCCGAAGCAGTTAGACATTTAACAAGATTGATAAACAGAGGCGGTGCATACGTTTCCCAGGTCCCGAGTCTTCACTATTCCCATTGCAATACAGAGAACACATATTTACTACACTATAATAACAATCTGTAAACTAAAATAAACTAATCTTGTGCTGCCTGTCAGCTGACTCCCCTGTGACACCCGAAGCTGAATAACATCTGTGATCACAACAAGAAGGATTGGGACTACAGTGTTGACCGAAAACCAGCGCAAAAAAAATCGAGATACTTACAATATGTAGTCATCGGCAGCAGCCAATCAGCAAAGAGCTGTCATCAATCTACCCCACGGTACAAAATGAAAGCAAATGTCTGGCTGGTTGGCTATGGGCGGCTACTGCAAATAACCCCCAGTGTCTACAAGAACAAATATATAGACGTGTTCTCATACATTCTTGCGGCAGTCGCGCCAAACAGCACCTCGGCGCACCAGGTCCCGTGCGACTAGCGCAGTTCGTCTTTGTTGCGTCTCTTTTGCCCGAAAAGGAGTCTTAGGGCTATATTTACTAAAGTGCAGGATTTTAGAAGTGGAGATGTTATCCATAGCAACCAATCAATTTCTACTTAACATTTATCTAGCACCTTCTAGAAGATAATAGCTAGAATCTGATTGGTTGCTATGGGCAACATCTCCACTTCTAAAAACTCTCCCTTTAGTAAATATACCCCTTACTCGCAATGTGATGTGACTAGGACGCACCAGGAGACTGCACTGATTAATGTCATATGCAATACTTGTATATCTGTGCGTGACTGAGTCTGAATCTACAAACGTAGTGTCACGAAGCGGCGGTCGCGGCTTTCTTCCACGCCAAGTTCCGTATACCGACTCAGTCGCTGGGTTCCTGACGTGATTTAAACCTTCTAAAGTAGAGAAGTTTCCGACAGCAACCAATCAGCTACTAGCTATCATCAAGTACATGCTATAAAATGACAGAAGCTGGTTGGTTGCTATGGGCAATATCTGCCCTTATCCTCTTCCTCTTTGTCTGGTTCGGGCTGCAGGCCTTAAACGGGAGCGGTATGGAATACCACCGGACGCACGGGTTCTAATCCCGACGCCAGGAGACCGGCAGTGAAGATTCCGACAGGAAAGTATTTTTAATATTAACTAACCTAACCCCCCCTAAGTGCCTAACCATAACCCCCCCTGTAAGTGCCTAAACCTAACCCCCCCTTCCCCGCAACCTAAACCTAAGTCTCTCAGGGGGTGCCTAACCCTAATCTCCCCCCGGGGGTGCCTAACCCTATTCCCCCTTCCCCTAGCCCAAACCTAACCCTCCCGTGGGGGTGCCTAACCCTAAGTCCCCGCCGGGAGCCCCTAACCCAACCTTCCCCCCTCCCGCGCGCACTGTCCGCACACGGCTTACCTTCGATCGGTATGCCGGGCGTCGTGCTCCCGTCGTAGCTAAAATGACATTAGACCCCTGCCGGGATTAGTCGGGAAGCCGGCGGTCGGCTTTTCAACCGTCGGCTTCCTGACTGCATCCCTCTTGGACAACTGGAGGCCACAAGCTACCCCAAAATCTGCCCAATCACCTTCCTCACTACCCCCAGTGCGCCAAGATGGTCACGCGCAGCGCCGTACCAGGACTGTGCTGCACTGCCGCCCCTCTCGCTTCTCCCCGCCCCCTCCAGACCCGTAAGCACATACCTTTTTCGAGCGGCTGTCGGATGGAGGGCGGGGACTTCCTTAGCGTTGCTCTGCTCTGCCGCGTAGCACTCCAGGAGGTCTCTTCCTGCAGACCAGTCCGGAGTCCATCAGGTACCGGCCAGTGACCTTCCAGGCTTCCGCCCTGTGCGGAGGCACCGGCCGCAACACCCTCCCTACGGCCCTGGTCATGCGTCCCTGCCCTCAGCCATGTACATACATACTCTGAAAATGATGTGACTGAACGGTCACAGGCCGCCATATAAACGCAATTACCTGCACTAATATTAGACATTCTAACACTCTGCAGACAGTGACTTTCCCCAGCCCGCTATCTCATTCACATCACAGTGATCCGCCCCAGGTCTTGTGACAAGCACGCAGCTCCCGATTTCTTTCACTGTTCTTTATATTGTTGACATGAAGGCTCGACAAGAGCGCTGCCTATGAAAACAGCCATCTCCTTACATTTCCTTAAAACTCCTTGTAAATGCTGAAAATGTGAGTCTGCGGAAAATAACGTGTTTACGCCAACACCGAATGATGCTGAATTCAGTCTGGGAAAGAGTTATCAAAGTTTGGAGAGAGAGATAAAGTGGAGAGAGATAAAGGGGCCTATTTATCGACGAGTTTTACCATAAGCAAAGACTGATAAAACTCGTTGCGTATGATAAATGGGGGAGATGTACTAAGCTCTGGAGTGATAAACAACCAGCCACTCAGCTCCTAACTGTCATGTTACAGGCTGTGTTTGAAAAAAATGACAGTTAGGAGCTGATTGGTTGGTAGTTTATCACTCAGCTTTATCACTTTCCAGAGCTTAGTACATCTGCCCCATGGTGCACAAGCCAGCCAGCTCCCAACTGTCATTTTTCAAACAAGTGACAGGAGCTGATTGGCTGGAGCACCATTATGAGTTTTATCACTCGTTACTTATGATAATACTCGTTGATAAATAGGCCCCAAAATACCAGCCAATCAGCCGGGAAAGAAAGGTAAGTAGGAGATATCTGTGATACTAGTGCATGGGGACAGCGGGCCATTCCGGGAGAGAAAGGTAAGTAGGAGATATCTGTGATACTAGTGTATGGGGACAGCGGCCATTCCGGGAGAGAAAGGTAAGTAGGAGATATCTGTGATACTAGTGTATGGGGACAGCGGGCCATTCCGGGAGAGAAAAGTAAGTAGGAGATATCTGTGATACTGGTGTATGAGGACAGTGGGCCATTCCGCCAGAGGAAGGTAAGCAGGAGATATCTGTGATACTAGTGTATGGGGACAGCGGGCCATTCCGGGAGAGAAAGGTAAGTAGGAGATATCTGTGATACTAGTGTATGGGGACAGCGGGCCACTCCGGGAGAGAAAGGTAAGCAGGAGATATCTGTGATACTAGTGTATGGGGACAGCGGCCATGCCGCCAGAGGAAGGTAAGCAGGAGATATCTGTGATACTAGTGTATGGGGACAGCGTTCCATTCCGGGAGAGGAAGGTAAGTAGGAGATATCTGTGATACTGGTGTATGGGGACAGCGGTCCATTCCGGGAGAGAAAGGTAAGCAGGAGATATCTGTGATACTAGTGTATGGGGACAGCGGTCCATTCCGGGAGAGAAACGTAAGCAGGAGATATCTGTGATACTGGTGTATGGGGACAGCGGGCCATTCCGGGAGAGAAAGGTAAGCAGGAGATATCTGTGATACTAGTGTATGAGGACAGCGGGCCATTCCGGGAGAGAAAGGTAAGCAGGAGATATCTGTGATACTAGTGTATGGGGGACAGCGGCCATTTCGGGAGAGGAAGGTAAGCAGGAGATATCTGTGATACTAGTGTATGGGGACAGCGGCCATTCCAGGAGAGGAAGGTAAGCAGGAGATATCTGTGATACTAGTGTATGGGGACACTAGTACCCGGCTCCGTCGTGCGCATGCGTGAGACCCGGATAGCGATGGGCAATCCATCGCTCCGGGTCTCGCACCAAAGGGGGCGTGCTGTCGATGTTGAGTGACAGCACGCCCCCTTTGGTGGGTGGGCCGGGGGGGTGGCTGCCCAGACGGAGGCGTTCCCATGAGAACGCCTACCGTCTGGGGGCGGCCCCACTGACATCACAAGTGATGTAAGTGGGAGAGCTTTCGGCTCTGGCACTTGCGGCCACGAGACCCTACCACAAGGGTCTCGTCGCAAGCTCGATGGTCGTGATGGTCTTGACCATCGCGACCATCATCCTGACCGCTCGCATTAGCTGTGGGTGGCAACCCACAGCAATGCGAGCGGCCAGGAGGCCGCTCCATACAAAAAAAAAGACGCCCTGATTCAGAGCAAGTGTTCTGTCAGGGCGTCCGGCTCTGAATCAGGGCCTCTGTTAGCAGCAATGTCAGACAACAAGAAGCAGACTGCAATGTCCCTCCATGGGATTAGCGTCAGGACGTCGGCTGTCACATAGAAAAATATCTTCTACGGTCCTATAAACTTCCTGGGACTTACTGTATGAATTCCTGAACTCTATTAGTACTAGTGATGGCCATCCCCAATTAGTAGCCCTTTATATAACACAGGACATCTGCTGGTCTGATGATGCTCTGCTGAAAAATGTGCACGATTTAAAGACAATACGGCGTTTCTGCTCCCCTATAGAAAGCAACACTGTCTGCAAGGTACAATCAGGCTGCTGAAGTCCCCTTCCGGCTCTGTGCTCGCTTATGTTAGCTGGCTAAAATATTCATCCCGTTGGTTGTTTTTGGCACGGAGCAGCGAAGAAGGGTAGACGGTCAGACGGTTTCCTTAAATGTCAGATTGATGAAATTTAGGGAAATGCCATCGTCCTGCCAGGCTCAGGAGAGAAGGGCCACCTCCCCGATTCTGTACAAGCAGACAGGGTGTGCTCGCTGAATATACACAATGGGCATAATTCTTAGGTGGGAGCAAAGCAAAAAAAAAAGGGCAAGTAACTTTGCATCGGGGTAAAACAATGCTGCACTGCAGGTGGGGCAGATGTAATGTGTGCCGAGTAGTTTAGGTTTGGGAGGGGCTTATACTAGTTCAGATCTAAAGTGCAGTGTATACTAGAAATAGTGCTGACCAGCATTTGTGGGCTGCATGCAAAAGCAGCCGGTGTCTGCCTTGCATGCAAAAATAATAAATGTATTTGACCTCCTTAAGGTGCGTACACACGGGATGATTTTCTGCACGATTGGTCGTTAACGATATCGTTATCGTTCAGTCGTTCAAAAAAAATTGTTCAGTTTCTGGGCCAAAACGATGAACGGCAACTACCAATGCGTGCTCCCGTTTGCAGTTGGTAGTTATCGTTCATCGCCCGAACCTCCCGTCCAACTTGACGATAATGTCAGGTTGCACACGTTCGGGGATGAGGGAGGGAGCCCGGCACTGAACAAAATCGTTATTGATTTTGTTCAGTGTTTGTGCTCAGAGGGCCTGATTCAGAGCCGCTCGTAAGCGGCCGCTCGTTCGCTCTGAGCGATGTGCGCACAACTGCGCATGCATATGGGTCGTAATGCGCATGCGCAAACCAGTCATTGCAGTTGGAAATCGCGCGATCGCAAAACAGCGAGGGACTGCTAATTTGAGTGACAGAATGAGGCGTTTGTGGGTGGTAACGGGAAGGTGCTTGAAAACAGGGGAGTGGAGATCCGAACGCAGGCGCACCTAACGGTCAAAAGGGCGTTTAATGGGAGTGCATGATTAGTAAAGGAGTGTCATCGACCACGTCACTTGGTTGTCTTTTAGCCTGAACTGCTCGCAGTGATAGCGGTAAGAAAAACCTACCACAAGCACTGTGAGCAGTTCAGACGCCTTTCGATGTTCCCGATTAATCTAATAAATACCGGAGATTACGTGTGATGCGAACGGCAAAGGGGCGTCTTTACAAACTAGCGAGCGCATTTTTCGTTCGCTCACTCAGACATAGAGGCATCAACAAACCGCAAAGAGTGAGCGCTCTATTTAAATAGCCGGCCCCTTTTTTGGAACGACCGTCCGCAAATAGCGTCCGGCTCTGAATCAGGCCCAGTGTTCTTAACAACACTGAGCACACCC
The DNA here is from genome assembly GCA_031769625.1 of Taudactylus pleione. Classification (NCBI taxonomy): domain Eukaryota; kingdom Metazoa; phylum Chordata; class Amphibia; order Anura; family Myobatrachidae; genus Taudactylus; species Taudactylus pleione. The sequence continues at coordinate 1,899,329 of JAUIMM010000633.1, forward strand.
CTGCCGGGGACACACGGGACAATTTTGTTCATGGAGCGAATCGTCCCGTCTGTACGCACCTTAACAGTGTAACATGGTTTGATCCTGGTGCAGTTATTTGATTTTTGTTTTGCTAGATACTCAGCAATTGACAACAGACATTATTTCTATATTCTAGTCTATTCTTTCTCCCAACTGTCCTGATTTTGGCAGAACACTCTTGATGTGAGGGGGGAGGGGGGGGATATACGGGTGTGGTATAAGCGATAGACAGTAATTAGTTGGACAATGTCTAGATAGACACCAGATGTTAGACATTTAATAGTTAGACAGGGATAAAAGTTTGACACAGACAAAAGTCAGACAAGCTAGAGTTAGACATGTAAAAAGTTCGACAGGGTCAAAAGTTCGACATGAAAAAGATCAACACACAAATGGTCGACATTTTTTTTTTCAGGATTAGAGTTAGGTTTAAGGTTAGGCACTTACTGGAGGGTTAGGCACTTACTCCCACGGTTAGGCACTTACCCAGATGGTTAGGGTTAGGCACCGGGAGGGAGGGTAAGGGTTAGGCACCAAGGGAAGGGTTGGGGTGAAGATTACGGCTAAAAGACGAAAAAAAAACAAAATTGTTAACCATTTTTGTGTCGACCATTTTCATGTCAAACTTTTGACCCTGTCGACCTTTTTTCCCTGTCTAACTATTGACTGTCTAACATCTGGTGTCTATCTAGACATTGTCTAACTAATTACTGTCTCTCTCTTACACCACATCCGGGATATACAGCCATCCTGCAAATCAGGACTTCTGTTATGAATCCGGGACAGTTGTTACTAGTGGATGCCCCGCCAATGCCCCCTTGCCAGTGGCATGTGCAGGGAGGGAAGGAAAGAAACCTAGGGTCAGACGAATGCATGGAAAGCGTTGGACCCCACAGCCCTATGATGTCACATGGGGGAGATGTATCAAACCTTCAAAAGAGAAAAAGTGGTGAAGTTACCCATAGCAACCAATACGCTCATAACTATCATTTTATGGCAGGTTCTATATAAATGGTAGTTTGGAGCTGCTTGGATGCTATGGCAACTTCTCCACTTTATCTCTCTAAAAGGTTTGATACATCTCCTCCCCATGTCCGTGTAGTGTGACCACCATGTCCCCTGCGAGCACACAACCCGACTGCAAAACTTTAAAAGATGAGAAATACGCTGTGACAAATATGGTACGTTTGCAAAACTCAATGTCAGAGCTTCTCCGCTGTTCGGGCACATTAAGAGCAGAGTCATGTGCTTGGAGGTCACAAGTTATACACCGCACAGAGGTCTCTGTGTATGTGTGGGGAACGCAGCTCGTGGCCGTACTGTGGGGTACAAGCAAAGTCAGAGGCTCGTGTTGCCTGGAGCGGGGCGTGTAGTGTACAGACAACGACGGGAGCTTAGTAAATATGCAGAGAGAGTTCAAGTCATACATGAAATAGTCTAGAAGTATTATTTTTTTTTGTCTTGTGTTTCAGCTCTTGTACACTTTACCCCCAGCCACCCATCCTATTCCGCTCGTGGCCTTATTATATAATCTTCCCCAACACCTCCTGACTCACCCGTGCATCTCCTGAGCAGGATGACAGCTCAAGCGCTCATGTGAATAGAATTAAATATGCACAGACGTGAAGTGATCTGTGTACAGTAGCTCAGGCTTGTGTATCTTTCCAGACGTGCAAAGAAAATAATGTGACGATAAACCCTACCCATGGGGAATAGAAAGGAACACTAAGTATTAAGTTCATATCACCCCATCGATGATAAAATGGGTTCCACATTCTCCTGCGTCTCTGTGACAAGCAGGGTAGGTCAAGGAGCAAGTGCAGAGTGCATGGCAACGTGATTTGCTCATCATGCCCCCGTCTCCGCTGACAATGACAGCAATTTGCATAATCGCACAGGGGGAAGAAGGGGCATGATGACGCGTTTTACAGTGAAATGCGTCATCAAGGCTTTGTCCGGACGGGTGGCTAAAGGTGCATACACACTGGGCCATTAGGAAAGACAGTACAGGTGCGTACACACTGGGTGATTAGGAAAGACAGTACAGGTGCGTACACACTGGGCGATTAGGAAAGACAGTACAGGTGCGTACACACTGGGCGATTAGGAAAGACAGTACAGGTGTGTACACACTGGACGATTAGGAAAGACAGTACAGGTGCGTACACACTGGGTGATTAGGAAAGACAGTAAAGGTGGGTACACACTGGGCGATTAGGAAAGACAGTACAGGTGGGTACACACTGGGCGATTAGGAAAGACAGTACAGGTGCGTATGTGGAAGGCTGTGCTGGGATCACGTGTTTGATCCCAGCATCAGCCGAGGTGCAGGGGCAGGCAGGAGGGATGTGTCCTCTGCGGGACACATCCGTTGCCGGCGCTGGGACAGTAATGTCCCTAGCGTCGGTGCAGACACCGCGGGCACCTGGTGAAGGGACCGCCTGGTCCCTTTCACCAGTGCCGGCGATACTGTGGTGCCGGGAGAAGCTTGGCTCCGGGCGCAAGCTCAGCGGAGCTTGGTGCCCGGCAGCCAAGAAGCGGCGGGTAGCCGGCGCTGGGAGAGAGTACCTGCTCCCAGCGCCGGTCAGGCGTTGGGCGCGGCGGGCGTTGGCTCTGGCCACGAGCCAAACCTGGCTCGCGGGCCAGCAGCCAATCAGAGGCGGACGCGACAAGCCAATCGCGGCTCGCCGCGTCATAGCCCCGCCCACTCGCGCCGTCTTGTATTAGACGGCGCCGAGCGGGAAAGAGCAGTTCGGCGGCGGAGAGGGAGGAGAGAAGACCTCCCGAAGAGTGGAAGATCGGCGCGGCAACAGGGGCGGCGGCCGCGGAAGAGGCCAGAAGACGCCGCTGTCAAGAGAGAAGACAGGCGGCACCGGCTGGAGGAAGAGAAGAAGAGGCGGCGCCGCTGGCCAGGACGGGCCAGTGGCAGAAGAATGCGGCTGAGGACCGGAGAGGACTGCGGGGGAGGGAAGTAAAAGAGCGTCACGAAGCTCCCCCCCGCAGCCTCTTCCAACGTAGCAGGTAGGCCCTCCGTGAGGCCCACCATACACCCCCCTCCCTAGACCGCCAGGGTTGTCGGGCGCTAGGCCCGTGGAGCATTGTCGGGCACTAGGCCCGTGGGTAATTAGGCGGGCACAAGGCCCGGGGCACTATAGCGGGCATTAGGCCCTATGAAAGGATTGCCCCATTAGTAGGTGTAAGTGGCCTGGGTACTAGGCCCAGGTCACTATATAATAAAGTAGGCGGGCAACTGCCCGAGCCACCCACCATATAAGGTGGTCTGGGCATTAGGCCCAGACCGCTAGGCGAGCCCCACAGACAGGCAGGCAAATAGGCCTGAGCCCCATAAAATGTGGTCTGGGCACTAGGCCAAGACCACTACCAGAGCCCACCGTTTGGCAGGCACCTAGGCCTGAGCCGCAGGTAAGACCCTGGGCGTTAGGCCCAGGGCCCTGAGCCCATTAGCTGCAGTGCAAACAGAGGCGGATGATTAGAGGTGTGAGCAGTGGTGGAGAGCTGTACGGCTTCCACCCATGAGGTAGTGGTCTCCCCAGTCACCGAGAAGAGGAGCTGGCCAGCTCTGGATAGGTAGCAGACATTTAAAGGGACAGCACTGTGTTTTGCTCTTGTGTATTTAGTCTGTGTTTGGTGTTCCGTGCAGGGCAAATGTTTAGTTTTTGTTATATCTGTCGCACTACACACACTGTAGGTTGAGGGTGATGCCGTTTTAGTATGTGTAGTTGCTTGACATAGGTTTAGGCCCTGCACGGCTGTGTTGTGTATCTCCTTACAGGGACCTGTAGGCGAGTGAGCGGACGAAGAGCAAGAGTGGACACGGTGAGGAATATCTGTGTGTACTGTCTCTCCCTGTTTGTCACTATCTATCTCCTTCCTTCTGGGCGGACGGTGAACCTTGCAACCCGGTGCAAGGACGGATCTTCACCTGGTGCGTGAGTACCGATAGGTGAAAATTCGGGATCTGAGGCCAAAAGTGCCAATGATGATCTTCACTTAAAACCTGAATTTATCCCCCGGTTCGGTAGGGCGCGTCGGTCGACGTGAGAAAGGGCGGTACTCACCTCGTCTCCTTCCCCCTAGGTCATCGTGTCCGTGTTCTATTTGGGGGTTCCAGGACCGTCTGTTCAACACACGGCCTGAAGGTGAGAGGGTGCGATGCAAGGTAAGTAACAGACCTACACCTGCACGGCAGCAGGCATTGCAGCGCACCCGCCCCTCACATTTGGCGTAGTCGGCAGGATCACGGACACGATGTGGACCACCGGCAAGAGGACCCCCCTACGGACAGCTCCGGAGTGGAACCATCCCCGGGCATATGAGGACAAGAGAGACTGGATTACGGTGTCGGGAGAAGACATCATGAAGATGGTGCAGCGGTCGGTACAGCGCGGCAAGGAAGAGCGCCGGGAGAAGGGGGGCAAGAAATCAGCTGTGACCCCCTGCAAGACGTGTCAGCGGCTGGGACATGATGCCAGCGAATGTCCCTGGCGTGAATTTAGGGCGACAGAAGAGGAAGAAATGTCCCCGTTGGAGATCACACAGATGGCCCAGCAAGCGGTCCAGAAATGTGGTCAGAAGAACTCTGTGAAGAAGAGACTCTGGTGTATGCTCTGCGGAACCTACGGGCATGAGCATAATAGCTGTCCACGTGATGAAGAGTAGCACCAGGAGGATGAAGAATTCCGGTGTGAAGGATGTGGAGATCCAGAGCATGAGCTTCGAGATTGTCCGTGGGACGAAGACCGGATGATCTTGAATGCCAGAGCCCAGAAGTGGATAGAAGAAGCCAGGGAAGTGGAGCAGAAGAGCCTGCTGGAAGTACGTTCGCAGGTGCCCATTGTCCCTGAGCAGGAGCCGAAGGGTAGAGACCCCTTTGTGATGAAGATGGCAACAGCACCCCCGTGCTGGAAGTGTCGGCGGCAGGGACACTTGGCCCATGAGTGTCCCTGGGAAGATGCAGTGGCACTGTTATGCCCCGAAGAGGTCCCAGTGAAGAAGGATCCTTGCCCGCAGAGGACAGATGTGGATGACTGGGAGGTGAAGATGCCACGCTATAAGGAAGAGCGTGAAGACCCAGTGGCAAAGAAGTCTAGGATCTCCCCATGCTGGAAGAGTCCGAGACCTGGATACCCGGAGATGTCAGCGGAAGAGATGGAGTACGCTGAAGAAGGAAAGTGTCGCTTGCTGCAGGAGTCTGTGGAGAAGAGTCCAGACTCATGGAAAATGTCGGCGGAGACCCGGGAGGAAGAGGATGCCCCGGAGGAATCGACTATTGGGTGGTGGTTAGTGCCACACCCTGAATTCAGTGAAGATGCCCCAGACAAGTTGGAAGAAGAGTGGGTGGCTGCGGCACCCTTAGAAGAAAATTCCCCATGGTGGCCCATCGTGAGTGGCATTTCCGAGTTGCCACTCCCACAGAGGATCCGCAGAGTGAAGTCAGGAGGTACGAAGATGGAGCGCCCAGAGCCAGTGGAGAAGGAATGTGGGGTCATAGTCGGTCCCGGCTGGGCCCTTGAACAGATCCTCGCTGGAGGGACCATAGAATACCCTGACCCGTGGACGATGGAGATGGAAGAAGACTTTGTAGGGACTACAAAGGAAAAAGGGGGGGGAAATGTGGAAGGCTGTGCTGGGATCACGTGTTTGATCCCAGCATCAGCCGAGGTGCAGGGGCAGGCAGGAGGGATGTGTCCTCTGCGGGACACATCCGTTGCCGGCGCTGGGACAGTAATGTCCCTAGCGTCGGTGCAGACACCGCGGGCACCTGGTGAAGGGACCGCCTGGTCCCTTTCACCAGTGCCGGCGATACTGTGGCGCCGGGAGAAGCTTGGCTCTGGGCGCAAGCTCAGCGGAGCTTGGCGCCCGGCAGCCAAGAAGCGGCGGGTAGCCGGCGCTGGGAGAGAGTACCTGCTCCCAGCGCCGGTCAGGCGTTGGGCGCGGCGGGCGTTTGGCTCTGGCCACGAGCCAAACCTGGCTCGCGGGCCAGCAGCCAATCAGAGGCGGGCGCGACGATCCAATCGCGGCTCGCCGCATCATAGCCCCGCCCACTCGCGCCGTCTTGTATTAGACGGCGCCGAGCGGGAAAGAGCAGTTCGGCGGCGGAGAGGGAGGAGAGAAGACCTCCCGAAGAGTGGAAGATCGGCGCGGCAACAGGGGCGGCGGCCGCGGAAGAGGCCAGAAGACGCCGCTGTCAAGAGAGAAGACAGGCGGCGCCGGCTGGAGGAAGAGAAGAAGAGGCGGCGCCGCTGGCCAGGACGGGCCAGCGGCAGAAGAATGCGGCTGAGGACCGGAGAGGACTGCGGGGGAGGGAAGTAAAAGAGCGTCACGAAGCTCCCCCCCGCAGCCTCTTCCAACGTAGCAGGTAGGCCCTCCGTGAGGCCCACCATATACCCCCCTCCCTAGACCGCCAGGGTTGTCGGGCGCTAGGCCCGTGGAGCATTGTCGGGTACTAGGCCCGTGGGTAATTAGGCGGGCACAAGGCCCGGGGCACTATAGCGGGCATTAGGCCCTATGAAAGGATTGCCCCATTAGTAGGTGTAAGTGGCCTGGGTACTAGGCCCAGGTCACTATATAATAAAGTAGGCGGGCAACTGCCCGAGCCACCCACCATATAAGGTGGTCTGGGCATTAGGCCCAGACCGCTAGGCGAGCCCCACAGACAGGCAGGCAAATAGACCTGAGCCCCATAAAATGTGGTCTGGGCATTAGGCCCAGACCACTACCAGAGCCCACCGTTTGGCAGGCATCTAGGCCTGAGCCGCAGGTAAGACCCTGGGCGTTAGGCCCAGGGCCCTGAGCCCATTAGCTGCAGTGCAAACAGAGGCGGATGATTAGAGGTGTGAGCAGTGGTGGAGAGCTGTACGGCTTCCACCCATGAGGTAGTGGTCTCCCCAGTCACCGAGAAGAGGAGCTGGCCAGCTCTGGATAGGTAGCAGACATTTAAAGGGACAGCACTGTGTTTTGCTCTTGTGTATTTAGTCTGTGTTTGGTGTTCCGTGCAGGGCAAATGTTTAGTTTTTGTTATATCTGTCGCACTACACACACTGTAGGTTGAGGGTGATGCCGTTTTAGTATGTGTAGTTGCTTGACATAGGTTTAGGCCCTGCACGGCTGTGTTGTGTATCTCCTTACAGGGACCTGTAGGCGAGTGAGCGGACGAAGAGCAAGAGTGGACACGGTGAGGAATATCTGTGTGTACTGTCTCTCCCTGTTTGTCACTATCTATCTCCTTCCTTCTGGGCGGACGGTGAACCTTGCAACCCGGTGCAAGGACGGATCTTCACCTGGTGCGTGAGTACCAATAGGTGAAAATTCGGGATCTGAGGCCAAAAGTGCCAATGATGATCTTCACTTAAAACCTGAATTTATCCCCCGGTTCGGTAGGGCGCGTCGGTTGACGTGAGGAAGGACGGTACTCACCTCGTCTCCTTCCCCCTAGGTCATCGTGTCCGTGTTCTATTTGGAGGTTCCAGGACCGTCTGTTCAACACACAGCCTGAAGGTGAGAGGGTGCGACGCAAGGTAAGTAACAGACCTACACCTGCACGGCAGCAGGCATTGCACCGCACCTGCCCCTCACACGTACACACTGGGCGATTAGGAAAGACAGTACAGGTGGGTACACACTGGGCGATTAGGAAAGAGTACAGGTGGGTACACACTGGGCGATTAGGAAAGACAGTACAGGTGCGTACACACTGGGCGATTAGGAAAGACAGTAAAGGTGCGTACACACTGGGCGATTAGGAAAGACAGTAAAGGTGGGTACACACTGGGCGATTAGGAAAGACAGTACAGGTGCGTACACACTAGGCCATTAGGAAAGACAGTACAAGTGCGTACACACTGGGCGATTAGGAAAGACAGTACAGGTGCGTACACACTGGGCGATTAGGAAAGACAGTAAAGGTGCGTACACACTGGGCGATTAGGAAAGACAGTAAAGGTGGGTACACACTGGGCGATTAGGAAAGACAGTACAGGTGGGTACACACTGGGCGATTAGGAAAGACAGTACAGGTGCGTACACACTGGGCGATTAGGAAAGACAGTACAGGTGGGTACACACTGGGCGATTAGGAAAGAGTACAGGTGGGTACACACTGGGCGATTAGGAAAGACAGTACAGGTGCGTACACACTGGGCGATTAGGAAAGACAGTAAAGGTGCGTACACACTGGGCGATTAGGAAAGACAGTAAAGGTGGGTACACACTGGGCGATTAGGAAAGACAGTACAGGTGGGTACACACTGGGCGATTAGGAAAGACAGTACAGGTGCGTACACACTGGGCGATTAGGAAAGACAGTACAGGTGGGTACACACTGGGCGATTTTACTGAGCGATTGCACGATTACGACATTGTAATCGTGCAATCACTCAGTAATCGTGCACTATAATGTCGGAAACGACCAGCGAAGTGCACTACCACTGTCGGCACCCTCCTTCATTCTTGAACATGGCCAATCTGTCATTATCGACAGATTGTCCTGCATGTTCAGGTGATGGACAATGTCGGGAATGACCAGCGGGAACGCGCAGCTCTGGTCGTTTCCGACATTATAGTGCACGATTTGTGCACGATAACTGAGTGATTGCACTATTACGATGTCATAATCGTGCAATCGCTCAGTAAAATTGCCCAGTGTGTACCCACCTTTACTGTCTTTCCTAATCGCCCAGTGTGTACGCACCTGTACTCTTTCCTAATCGCCCAGTGTGTACGCACCTGTACTGTCTTTCCTAATCGCCCAGTGTGTACCCACCTGTACTCTTTCCTAATCGCCCAGTGTGTACGCACCTGTACTGTCTTTCCTAATCGCCCAGTGTGTACGCACCTGTACTGTCTTTCCTAATCGCCCAGTGTGTACCCACCTGTACTGTCTTTCCTAATCGCCCAGTGTGTACCCACCTTTACTGTCTTTCCTAATGGCCCAGTGTGTACGCACCTGTACTGTCTTTCCTAATCGCCCAGTGTGTACGCACCTGTACTGTCTTTCCTAATCGCCCAGTGTGTACGCACCTGTACTGTCTTTCCTAATCGCCCAGTGTGCACGCACCTGTACTGTCTTTCCTAATCGCCCAGTGTGTACGCACCGGTACTGTCTTTCCTAATCGCCCAGTGTGTACCCACCTGTACTGTCTTTCCTAATCGCCCAGTGTGTACGCACCTTTACTGTCTTTCCTAATCGCCCAGTGTGTACGCACCTGTACTGTCTTTCCTAATCGCCCAGTGTGTACCCACCTGTACTGTCTTTCCTAATCGCCCAGTGTGTACGCACCTGTACTGTCTTTCCTAATCGCCCAGTGTGTACGCACCTTTACTGTCTTTCCTAATCGCCCAGTGTGTACCCACCTGTACTGTCTTTCCTAATCGCCCAGTGTGTACCCACCTGTACTGTCTTTCCTAATCGCCCAGTGTGTACCCACCGGTACTGTCTTTCCTAATCGCCCAGTGTGTACGCACCTTTACTGTCTTTCCTAATCGCCCAGTGTGTACGCACCTGTACTGTCTTTCCTAATCGCCCAGTGTGTACGCACCTGTACTGTCTTTCCTAATCGCCCGGTGTGTACCCACCTTTACTGTCTTTCCTAATCGCCCAGTGTGTACGCACCTGTACTGTCTTTCCTAATCGCCCAGTGTGTACGCACCTGTACTGTCTTTCCTAATCGCCCAGTGTGTACGCACCTGTACTGTCTTTCCTAATCGCCCAGTGTGTACGCACCTTTACTGTCTTTCCTAATGGCCCAGTGTGTACGCACCTTTACTGTCTTTCCTAATCGCCCAGTGTGTACGCACCTGTACTGTCTTTCCTAATGGCCCAGTGTGTACGCACCTGTACTGTCTTTCCTAATCGCCCAGTGTGTACGCACCTGTACTGTCTTTCCTAATCGCCCAGTGTGTACGCACCTGTACTGTCTTTCCTAATCGCCCAGTGTGTACCCACCTGTACTCTTTCCTAATCGCCCAGTGTGTACGCACCTTCACTGTCTTTCCTAATCGCCCAGTGTGTACCCACCTTTACTGTCTTTCCTAATCGCCCAGTGTGTACGCACCTTTACTGTCTTTCCTAATCGCCCAGTGTGTACGCACCTGTACTGTCTTTCCTAATCGCCCAGCGTGTAAGCACCTGTACTGTCTTTCCTAATCGCCCAGCGTGTACGCACCTTTACTGTCTTTCCTAATCGCCCAGCGTGTACCCACCTTTACTGTCTTTCCTAATCGCCCAGTGTGTACACACCTTTACTGTCTTTCCTAATCGCCCAGTGTGTACGCACCTGTACTGTCTTTCCTAATCGCCCAGTGTGTACGCACCTTTACTGTCTTTCCTAATCGCCCAGTGTGTACGCACCTTCACTGTCTTTCCTAATCGCCCAGTGTGTACGCACCTTCACTGTCTTTCCTAATCGCCCAGTGTGTACGCACCTGTACTGTCTTTCCTAATCGCCCAGTGTGTACGCACCTGTACGGTCTTTCCTAATCGCCCAGTGTGTACGCACCTGTACTGTCTTTCCTAATCGCCCAGTGTGTACGCACCTGTACTGTCTTTCCTAATCGCCCAGTGTGTACCCACCTTTACTGTCTTTCCTAATCGCCCAGTGTGTACACACCTGTACTGTCTTTCCTAATCGCCCAGTGTGTACGCACCTGTACTGTCTTTCCTAATCGCCCAGTGTGTACGCACCTTTACTGTCTTTCCTAATCGCCCAGTGTGTACGCACCTTTACTGTCTTTCCTAATCGTCCAGTGTGTACGCACCTGTACTGTCTTTCCTAATCGCCCAGTGTGTACGCACCTGTACTGTCTTTCCTAATCGCCCAGTGTGTACGCACCTTTACTGTCTTTCCTAATCGCCCAGTGTGTACCCACCTGTACTGTCTTTCCTAATCGCCCAGTGTGTACGCACCTGTACTGTCTTTCCTAATCGCCCAGTGTGTACGCACCTTTACTGTCTTTCCTAATCGCCCAGTGTGTACCCACCTGTACTGTCTTTCCTAATCGCCCAGTGTGTACCCACCTTTACTGTCTTTCCTAATCGCCCAGTGTGTACGCACCTGTACTGTCTTTCCTAATCGCCCAGTGTGTACGCACCTGTACTGTCTTTCCTAATCGCCCAGTGTGTACGCACCTGTACTGTCTTTCCTAATCGCCCAGTGTGTACGCACCTTTACTGTCTTTCCTAATGGCCCAGTGTGTACGCACCTTTACTGTCTTTCCTAATCGCCCAGTGTGTACGCACCTGTACTGTCTTTCCTAATGGCCCAGTGTGTACGCACCTGTACTGTCTTTCCTAATCGCCCAGTGTGTACGCACCTGTACTGTCTTTCCTAATCGCCCAGTGTGTATGCACCTGTACTGTCTTTTCTAATCGCCCAGTGTGTACCCCCCTGCACTGTCTTTCCTAATCGCCCAGTGTGTACGCACCTTCACTGTCTTTCCTAATCGCCCAGTGTGTACCCACCTTTACTGTCTTTCCTAATCGCCCAGTGTGTACGCACCTTTACTGTCTTTCCTAATCGCCCAGTGTGTACGCACCTGTACTGTCTTTCCTAATCGCCCAGTGTGTAAGCACCTGTACTGTCTTTCCTAATCGCCCAGCGTGTACGCACCTTTACTGTCTTTCCTAATCGCCCAGCGTGTACGCACCTTTACTGTCTTTCCTAATCGCCCAGCGTGTACCCACCTTTACTGTCTTTCCTAATCGCCCAGTGTGTACACACCTTTACTGTCTTTCCTAATCGCCCAGTGTGTACGCACCTGTACTGTCTTTCCTAATCGCCCAGTGTGTACGCACCTTCACTGTCTTTCCTAATCGCCCAGTGTGTACGCACCTTCACTGTCTTTCCTAATCGCCCAGTGTGTACGCACCTTCACTGTCTTTCCTAATCGCCCAGTGTGTACGCACCTGTACTGTCTTTCCTAATCGCCCAGTGTGTACGCACCTGTACGGTCTTTCCTAATCGCCCAGTGTGTACGCACCTGTACTGTCTTTCCTAATCGCCCAGTGTGTACGCACCTGTACTGTCTTTCCTAATCGCCCAGTGTGTACCCACCTTTACTGTCTTACCTAATCGCCCAGTGTGTACACACCTGTACTGTCTTTCCTAATCGCCCAGTGTGTACGCCCCTGTACTGTCTTTCCTAATCGCCCAGTGTGTACGCACCTTTACTGTCTTTCCTAATCGCCCAGTGTGTACGCACCTTTACTGTCTTTCCTAATCGTCCAGTGTGTACGCACCTGTACTGTCTTTCCTAATCGCCCAGTGTGTACGCACCTGTACTGTCTTTCCTAATCGCCCAGTGTGTACGCACCTTTACTGTCTTTCCTAATCGTCCAGTGTGTACGCACCTGTACTGTCTTTCCTAATCGCCCAGTGTGTACGCACCTGTACTGTCTTTCCTAATCGCCCAGTGTGTACGCACCTGTACTGTCTTTCCTAATCGCCCAGTGTGTACGCACCTGTACTGTCTTTCCTAATCGCCCAGTGTGTACGCACCTTTACTGTCTTTCCTAATCGTCCAGTGTGTACGCACCTGTACTGTCTTTCCTAATCGCCCAGTGTGTACGCACCTGTACTGTCTTTCCTAATCGCCCAGTGTGTACGCACCTGTACTGTCTTTCCTAATCGCCCAGTGTGTACGCACCTTTACTGTCTTTCCTAATCGTCCAGTGTGTACGCACCTGTACTGTCTTTCCTAATCGCCCAGTGTGTACGCACCTGTACTGTCTTTCCTAATCGCCCAGTGTGTACGCACCTTTACTGTCTTTCCTAATCGCCCAGTGTGTACCCACCTGTACTGTCTTTCCTAATCGCCCAGTGTGTACGCACCTGTACTGTCTTTCCTAATCGCCCAGTGTGTACGCACCTTTACTGTCTTTCCTAATCGCCCAGTGTGTACCCACCTGTACTGTCTTTCCTAATCGCCCAGTGTGTACACACCTGTACTGTCTTTCCTTATCGCCCAGTGTGTACACACCTGTACTGTCTTTCCTAATCGCCCAGTGTGGACGCACCTGTACTGTCTTTCCTAATCGCCCAGTGTGTACCCACCTGTACTGTCTTTCCTAATCGCCCAGTGTGTACCCACCTGTACTGTCTTTCCTAATCGCCCAGTGTGTACGCACCTTTACTGTCTTTCCTAATCGCCCAGTGTGTACACACCTTTACTGTCTTTCCTAATCGCCCAGTGTGTACGCACCTGTAATGTCTTTCCTAATCGCCCAGTGTGTACGCACCTGTACTGTCTTTCCTAATCGCCCAGTGTGTACGCACCTGTACTGTCTTTCCTAATCGTCCAGTGTGTACGCACCTGTACTGTCTTTCCTAATCGCCCATGGAATACGCACCTGTACTGTCTTTCCTAATCGCCCAGTGTGTACGCACCTGTACTGTCTTTCCTAATCGCCCAGTGTGTACGCACCTGTACTGTCTTTCCTAATCGCCCAGTGTGTACGCACCTGTACTGTCTTTCCTAATCGCCCAGTGTGTACGCACCTGTACTGTCTTTCCTAATCGTCCAGTGTGTACGCACCTGTACTGTCTTTCCTAATCGCCCAGTGTGTACCCACCTGTACTGTCTTTCCTAATCGCCCAGTGTGTACGCACCTGTACTGTCTTTCCTAATCGCCCAGTGTGTACGTACCTGTACTGTCTTTCCTAATCGCCCAGTGTGTACGCACCTGTACTGTCTTTCCTAATCGCCCAGTGTGTACGCACCTGTACTGTCTTTCCTAATCGCCCAGTGTGTACGCACCTGTACTGTCTTTCCTAATCGTCCAGTGTGTACCCACCTGTACTGTCTTTCCTAATCGCCCAGTGTGTACCCACCTGTACTGTCTTTCCTAATCGCCCAGTGTGTACACACCTGTACTGTCTTTCCTAATCGTCCAGTGTGTACGCACCTTTACTCTCCCGAGATCCCATGAGAATTCCCCAATATACAGGAGACTTCCTTACATCCCCTTCCACTCCTCTCTCCGTCCTCCGCCCTGCTCACTAAACAAAGGACTAATTACAAGCTAAAGTACTTCTGTCCGCAGTGTAGAAGGGCAGGGGTAATAGTGGGAGAGGGTATTGTTATAACTACCACACCCATATAGGAAACAAGTCTAATCTGGAAAGATAGCAAGTATAATGGTGGTGCTTTTAATGGGCTGTTCACAGAACATCTCCCTGTACAAACGTTCACATAAATCCATTTCTTTTCCAATCTGTTATGTAAACTATGCGTGGAAAGGCTATGAGCTTGGCTTAGCGCTCATTTATCGCTGCCCGTAAACATTCAAGTTTTTTGCTTTAAACAAACAAGTCACCTATACTTCTTCTCATTCTCAGCCTAGTTATGATCATTGAGATATCAGAATTATTCGTTTTACTGGTCAAAAAAAAGTCCCCTCCTCCGACGACAGCCGCATAGATTGCATCAGTACACAGATTTTCCAAATCGACTGCTGTAAGTGCAACTGGCTGTCACTAAGCAGAGGAGACACTATATTTAGGACGTCTTATTTTTAAATCACGCACAGTCATTTTATTACAAAACATGAGACTACGGAAATACCCTCACCTTGGTTGGAAAATGTTGCCATACTAAACTTTTGCTGATTTTTCAGAGTGACTGTGGCGCCCCCCTGACAAACAGGAGGGGAATACGTCTCGGTGCACTACATGTGCCAGTGCCTCCTATTACTGGGTGCCCGGCTGTCCCTTGTAGTGGAGAGATGAAATACATTGTAAAGCTGTAGCCTACTATATCTAGCAATGTGTCAGTGTCTCTATGGTGTCTACTGCGCAGGAGTCGGCGTGCGATAGGCGTTATAGGCTACGCTAAGGTTTATGTGCAGGGATGACTGGAAAGCAGGGAAGCAGAGTTTACAAGGCTCCTCAGCCAGAAACCAGGGGGAGAGCAGTGGTGAGAGGACCAATCACATTCCACAATCCACAGATTGCGACCTCTCATTGGTCCTCCTGCTCACGCTCTCTCACGCCATTTAAAGTTGATCAGCTGAATTGAATTTCCAGTTCTATAATACAGTACAGCCAGAGCTCCTCTTATCGGAAACGCTGTCCTTTGCTTAAATGCTCACGCGTACGGCCAGGGGCGTATTTATAGTGGGTGCACCCATATTTAGTTTATACTTACCTTTGCGCAGTCTACCCAATGCTCTGCTGCGGCCATTGCGCATGTACAGAAAAGATGTCCCCGGGAATATGGCGCGGGTGCCATTTTCACGGAGACCCGTGCATGCTTCAGAATCTACTGCGCTGCCGGAGAGGGGGGGGCGAAATGGAGGCTACACACAGGCACCCTCCTCTCTTAAAACGCCCCTGCGTACGGCGTTGCTAAATGCCAATATGCATGCTATCAGTAGCGGAATGCATCCTTCCCTTAAGGCCGGTAATGTCTACTGTGTACCGACCTCGTGAGCAACGGCTCCCAGCGGGGTACATACACACTTGTCGATGCCAGCAGCGATGGCGGGGGCCATGCTGCATTTTGCCAATCTGGCCCTTGCTAATGATGCATGCGGGTCCGACGGGCGATGTCGCTGGTGACGCACGGGAGCGCGCATCGCCAGTGACATTGAGGGTACACACTAGATGATGTGCCCAATATCTTGTTTGATCTGGCCGAATCGGACAAGATATCATCTGGTGCACAGGTTCTCAAACTCGGTCCTCAGGACCCCCACACGGTGCATGTTTTCCAGGTCTCCTCACAGAATTACAGGTGAAATAATTAGCTGCATCTGGGGATCTTTTAAAATGTGTCAGTGAGTAATGAATACGCCTGTGAACCTGCCAGGAGACCTGCAAAATGTGACCTGTGTGGGGTCCTGAGGACCGAGGCCCTGATTCAGAGCCGGATGCTCTGACAGAGCGCTCGCTCTGAATCAGGGCCGTCCTTCTGAATTTTAGAGCGGCCTCCTGGCCGCTCATATAGCTGTGGGTGACCACCCACAGCTATAGCGAGCGGCCAGGAAGATGGTCGCGATGGTCAAGACCATCGCGACCATCGGGCTTGCGACGAGACCCTTGTGGTAGGGTCTCATCTGCCGCAAGCCCTGGAGTGCTTTCGGCTCTATCCATCTGGCCAGCCACGCCTCTGGCATGCCCACCAAAGGGGGCGTGCTGTCACTCACCATCGATAGCACACCCCCTTTGTAGCGAGACCCATAGCGACGGCTTGCCCGTCGCTATCCGGGTCTCGCGCATGCGCACGACAGAGCCGTCTCCGTCGTGCGCATGCGCACTGGACTAACATCTACCCGCTTGCGAGCGCTCAGCGCTCGCGAGATGGTCTGAATTATGCCCCGAGTTTGAGAACCACTGGACTCTAGTGTGTACTCGGTTATCAAAGTGCCTGCCCGACACTACCCAAAAGCTCCTCAGCTGAGTGCAGCAACGTTGTTGCAACTAAGCAAAACATAGACCTAGCAGTAGGATCGTATTGTTAGTAAATAGGGAGAAACAGTGGTCAGGAGTAATCAGATTAATATAACATCACGGTCAAACTCACTTGATACATGTCATCTAAAATCTCCAGCTCACAAGCTCACATTGCTCAAAAACTATTTTAATACACTTATTTTTCAAGCGAGGGGGTAGCAGATATGTCAGCAACATCACTGTGCAAGACATCCTATTAGCAATTGGCGGATACAATTACAAGGAGACCGCTATTAATACATTGGCGTTATTCCTATTCGGAGACCACAGCGCAATGGCAAACATTGATTTATTTACTTACTTACCATTACTAAGCTGTTTCGGTCAGTAAGTGACCTAAAAACCTGAACTTTAGTTCTCTGACGTCCAATTTTATGTAATATGCTGGTTAAGCCCCGAGCCGGCGCCACAGATTGGGGCTTTATATTAATTCTGAGCTGCGTGATATTACTCTGTTATTTATAGTATGTAATGTAACACTGAGCTCAGATTTCTTATCACAATACCACAATGCAACAACTATTGCAATAAATCCATTTAAAAATAAATCATATATATATACATAATTTTTTAATATCAAGCTGCTGAAATATCAGGTATGGTAATATTGCCTCCAGCGTGTGGGGAGTTAGAGCACCGAGGCAGAGATTCCTGGTTAGGGATGGGCTGGGAACGAGCCCTATTACTATACCCTGAACAGACATCACACAAAGCAGAAATGAAATCCCATCTGTTATAGAAATATCACTCTAAGGGCTTGATTCAGACCCGCTCGCGAGCGCTGAGCGCTCGCAAGCGGGTCGATGGCGCCCTACAGTGCATGCGCACGACGGAGGGAGCTCCGTCGTGTGCATGCGCGAGACCCGCATAGCGACAGCCAAGCCGTCGTTATGGGTCTCGCACCAAAGGGGGCGTGCTGTCGATGGTGAGGACAGCACGCCCCCTTTGGGGGGGGCGTTGCTGCCCAGAAGGAGGCGTTCCCATGGGAACGCCTACCGTCTGGGGCCGGCCCAACTGACATCACTAGTGATGTCAGTGGGAGTGCTTTTGGCTCTGATAGAGCCAAAAGCACTCCTGGGCTTGCGGCAGCGAGACCCTACCGCAGGGTCTCGTCGCAAACCCGATGGTCGCGATGGTCTTGACCATCGCGACCATCTTTTTGGCCGCTCGCATAAGCTGTGGGTGGTCACCCACAGCTATGTGAGCGGCCAGGAGGCCGCTCCAATTTTAGGTAGGGGGGCCCTGATTCAGAGCGAGTGCTCTTGTCAGAGCGTCCGGCTCTGAATCAGGCCCTAACTTAGTAGGAACAATACCCGAAAATAAAAGACTGCTCAGTATAAATCATGTCCCCAAAAAGTCACAAAATTATTATCTTATTATTTTGCAATCTTTTTCTCAGTCTATTAAAGGCAGATTCCCCACAGGACGGTTGCACCCTTTACAAATTGTGTGTATGTGGTTTGGGTATATTGGGGGTGTAGGTGGTTTGGGTATATTGGGGGCATAGGTGGTTGGGGTATATGGGGGTGTAGGTGGTTTGGGTATATTGGGGGGTGTAGGTAGTTTGGGTATATTGGGGGTGTAGGAGGG
The DNA here is from genome assembly GCA_031769625.1 of Taudactylus pleione. NCBI lineage: Eukaryota > Metazoa > Chordata > Amphibia > Anura > Myobatrachidae > Taudactylus > Taudactylus pleione. The sequence goes on from JAUIMM010000633.1 coordinate 1,917,409, forward strand.
TTGGGTATATTGGTGTGTATGTGGTTTGGGTATACTTGGGGTGTATGTAATTTGGGTATACTGGGGGTGTAGGTGGTTGGGGTATATTGGGGGTGTAGGTGGTTGGGGTATATGGGGGTGTAAGTGGTTTGGGTATATTGGGGGTGTAGGTGGTTGGGGTATATTGGGGGTGTATGTGGTTTGGGTATATTGGGGGTGTAGGTGGTTGGGGTATATTGGGGGTGTAGGTGGATTGGGTATATTGGGGGTGTAGGTGGTTTGGGTATATTGGGGGTGTATGTAGTTTGGGTATATTGGGGGTGTAGGTGGTTGGGGTATGTTGAGGGTGTAGGTGGTTGGGGTATATTGGGGGTATATGTGGTTTGGGTATATTGGGGGTGTAGGTGGTTGGGGTATATTGGGGATGTATGTGGTTTGGGTATATTGGGGGTGTAGGTGGTTTGGGTATATTGGGAGTGTAGGTGGTTGGGGTATATTGAGGGTGTAGGTGGTTGGGGTATATTGGGGGTGTAGGTGGTTTGGGTATATTGGGGTGTAGGTGGTTTGGGTATATTGGGGGGTGTAGGTAGTTTGGGTATATTGGGGGTGTAGGAGGTTTGGGTATATTGGTGTGTATGTGGTTTGGGTATACTTGGGGTGTATGTAATTTGGGTATACTGGGGGTGTAGGTGGTTGGGGTATATTGGGGGTGTAGGTGGTTGGGGTATATTGGGGGTGTAGGTAGTTGGGGTATATTGGGGGTGTAGGTGGTTGGGGTATATTGGGGGTGTATGTGGTTTGGGTATATTGGGTATTGGGGGTGTAGGTGGTTTGGGTATATTGGGGGTGTATGTGGTTTGGGTATATTGGGGGTGTAGGTGGTTGGGGTATATTGGGGGTGTAGGTGGTTTGGGTATATTGGGGGTGTAGGTGGTTTGGGTATATTGGGGGTGTACGTGGTTGGGGTATATTGGGGGTGTAGGTGGTTTGGGTATATTGGGGGTGTATGTGGTTTGGCTATATTGGGGGTGTAGGTGGTTGGGGTATATTGGGGGTGTAGGTGGATTGGGTATATTGGGGGTGTAGGTGGTTGGGGTATATTGAGGGTGTAAGTGGTTTGGGTATATTGGGGGTGTATGTGGTTTGGGTATATTGGGGGTGTAGGTGGTTGGGGTATGTTGAGGGTGTAGGTGGTTGGGGTATATTGGGGGTATATGTGGTTTGGGTATATTGGGGGTGTAGGTGGTTGGGGTATATTGGGGATGTATGTGGTTTGGGTATATTGGGGGTGTAGGTGGTTTGGGTATATTGGGGGTGTAGGTGGTTGGGGTATATTGAGGGTGTAGGTGTTTGGGGTATATTGGGGGTGTAGGTGGTTGGGGTATATTGGGGGTGTAGGTGGTTGGGGTATATTGGGGTGTAGGTGGTTGGGGTATATTGAGGGTGTAGGTGGTTTGGGTATATTGGGGTGTATGTGGTTTGGGTATATTGGGGGTGTAGGTGGTTGGGGTATATGGGGGTGTAAGTGGTTTGGGTATATTGAAGGTGTAGGTGGTTGGGGTATATTGAGGGTGTAGGTGGTTTGGGTATATTGGGGGTGTATGTGGTTTGGGTATATTGGGGGTGTAGGTGGTTGGGGTATATTGAGGGTGTAGGTGTTTGGGGTATATTGGGGGTGTAGGTGGTTTGGGTATATTGGGGGTGTAGGTGGTTGGGGTATATTGGGGTGTAGGTGGTTGGGGTATATTGAGGGTGTAGGTGGTTTGGGTATATTGGGGTGTATGTGGTTTGGGTATATTGGGGGTGTAGGTGGTTGGGGTATATGGGGGTGTAAGTGGTTTGGGTATATTGAAGGTGTAGGTGGTTGGGGTATATTGAGGGTGTAGGTGGTTTGGGTATATTGGGGGTGTATGTGGTTGGGGTATATTGGGGGTGTAGGTGGTTTGGGTATATTGGGGGTGTATGTGGTTTGGGTATATTGGGGGTGTAGGTGGTTGGGGTATATTGGGGGTGTAGGTGGATTGGGTATATTGGGGGTGTAGGTGGTTGGGGTATATTGAGGGTGTAAGTGGTTTGGGTATATTGGGGGTGTATGTGGTTTGGGTATATTGGGGGTGTAGGTGGTTGGGGTATGTTGAGGATGTAGGTGGTTGGGGTATATTGGGGGTATATGTGGTTTGGGTATATTGGGGGTGTAGGTGGTTGGGGTATATTGGGGATGTATGTGGTTTGGGTATATTGGGGGTGTAGGTGGTTTGGGTATATTGGGAGTGTAGGTGGTTGGGGTATATTGAGGGTGTAGGTGGTTGGGGTATATTGGGGGTGTAGGTGGTTTGGGTATATTGGGGTGTAGGTGGTTTGGGTATATTGGGGGGTGTAGGTAGTTTGGGTATATTGGGGGTGTAGGAGGTTTGGGTATATTGGTGTGTATGTGGTTTGGGTATACTTGGGGTGTATGTAATTTGGGTATACTGGGGGTGTAGGTGGTTGGGGTATATTGGGGGTGTAGGTGGTTGGGGTATATTGGGGGTGTAGGTAGTTGGGGTATATTGGGGGTGTAGGTGGTTGGGGTATATTGGGGGTGTATGTGGTTTGGGTATATTGGGTATTGGGGGTGGAGGTGGTTTGGGTATATTGGGGGTGTATGTGGTTTGGGTATATTGGGGGTGTAGGTGGTTGGGGTATATTGGGGGTGTAGGTGGTTTGGGTATATTGGGGTTGTAGGTGGTTTGGGTATATTGGGGGTGTATGTGGTTGGGGTATATTGGGGGTGTAGGTGGTTTGGGTATATTGGGGGTGTATGTGGTTTGGGTATATTGGGGGTGTAGGTGGTTGGGGTATATTGGGGGTGTAGGTGGATTGGGTATATTGGGGGTGTAGGTGGTTGGGGTATATTGAGGGTGTAAGTGGTTTGGGTATATTGGGGGTGTATGTGGTTTGGGTATATTGGGGGTGTAGGTGGTTGGGGTATGTTGAGGGTGTAGGTGGTTGGGGTATATTGGGGGTATATGTGGTTTGGGTATATTGGGGGTGTAGGTGGTTGGGGTATATTGGGGATGTATGTGGTTTGGGTATATTGGGGGTGTAGGTGGTTTGGGTATATTGGGGGTGTAGGTGGTTGGGGTATATTGAGGGTGTAGGTGGTTGGGGTATATTGGGGGTGTAGGTGGTTTGGGTATATTGGGGGTGTAGGTGGTTGGGGTATATTGGGGTGTAGGTGGTTGGGGTATATTGAGGGTGTAGGTGGTTTGGGTATATTGGGGTGTATGTGGTTTGGGTATATTGGGGGTGTAGGTGGTTGGGGTATATGGGGGTGTAAGTGGTTTGGGTATATTGAAGGTGTAGGTGGTTGGGGTATATTGAGGGTGTAGGTGGTTTGGGTATATTGGGGGTGTAGAGGGTTGGGGTATATGGGGGTGTAAGTGGTTTGGGTATATTGGGGGTGTAGGTGGTTGGGGTATATTGAGGGTGTAGGTGGTTTGGGTATATTGGGGGTGTAGGTGGTTGGGGCATATTGAGGGTGTAGGTGGTTGGGGTATATTGGGGGTGTAGGTAGTTTGGTTATATTGGGGGTGCAGCCAATTTTGTACATTTCAGTTGAATATATAATATAAAGCAAGAAAAACTCTACATAAAATTCAACAAAAGCAGCCAAAGCGCAGAAATGTGGATAATGTACACATTAGACACTTGCCCACGTGACAGGTGAATTGTGGATAATGTACACATTAGACACTTGCCCACGTGACAGGTGAATTGTGGATAATGTACACATTAGACACTTGCCCTCATTAGACAGCTAATCTTAGTAATGCATCATATCTTTACGTTAATAATATCTATAAACATGAACATTAATATGAATAATAATATATATAGTATTTCAAATAAATTTTAAGGGATCACTGAACATAAAAGCGCAACCTGATTTATATGAAATAACCCCTAATAACATCAATAAATACATACAGTAGGTGGCATGTGTACAGTATACGGACCTTGTCCGAGGAGAAAATTTCCATGGTAACTTTTGTCCCAAATTCTTCGTTATCTCCCATGTGAATCTCTTTACTAAAGTGAGAGTTTTTAGAAGTGGAGATGTTGCCCATAGCAACCAGTCCGATTCTAGCTATTATCTTCTAGAAGGTCCTAGTTAAAAGTAGAATCGGATTGGTTGCTATGGGCAACATCTCCACTTCCAAAACCTCTCACTATAGTAAATATACCCCTTATTGTTTCAAAACCTACTGAAGAACACAATAAGGAGCCATTTAGAGCCTGTAGATGAGGATCACAGATGTAAATTACTAACACTTCACCTTAGTAAGCACTACAGATAGGACAAGTGACATGAGTATATGTCAAATATGTATCTGTATTTGCTGAGTAGTAATAACTTATAATATAACCTATATCTGCAGAGCAGTGATGTCACCCATGTATAATATAACCTATATCTGCAGAGCAGTGATGTCACCCATGTATAATATAACCTATATCTGCAGAGCAGTGATGTCACCCATGTATAATATATAACCTATATCTGTAGAACAGTGATGTCACCCATGTATAATATAACCTATATCTGTAGAACAGTGATGTCACCCATGTATAATATAACCTATATCTGCAGAACAGTGATGTCACCCATGTATAATATAACCTATATCTGTAGAGCATTGATGTCACCCATGTATAATACATACTTGACGACTATTTAATATTCCTCCCCGGGAGAAGCCCGGGGAGGTGAAGCAGGTAGGCCTAGTTGGGGGCGGGGCCGGCTGGATTGCACCGTTAAGCCCCGCCCCGTTGTGGGAATTGACAGCGATTATGCATATTTCAACTAGGGGAGGGTTAAATGACACGATTCTCATAGAATCGCGTCATTTGGCCCCACCCGCAATGCTCAGAACCGCCGATCTGCGCTAACAATCTCCCCATTGTGCCCACTTCACTAGGAAGTGGGCAGAATGCGGGAGAAGTGCCTAACCTTCCGGGGGAGCGGGGGATTACCCGAAAAATCGCGAGCCTCCCGCGAAACTGGGAGGGTAGCCATGTATGGTATAATATAGCGTATATATCTGCAGAGCAGTGATGTCACCCATGTATAATATAACGTACATATATGCAGACCAGTGATGTCACCCATGTATAATATAACTTATATCTGCGGACCAGTGATGTCACCCATGTATAATATAACTTATATCTGCGGAGCAGTGATGTCACCCATGTATAATATAACATATCTGCGGGGTAGTGATGTCACCCATGTATAATATAACCTATATCTGCAGAACAGTGATGTCACCCATGTATAATATAACCTATATCTGCAGAACAGTGATGTCACCCATGTATAATATAACTTATATCTGCAGAGCAATGATGTCCCCATGTATAATATAACTGGTGTCACTCCAGAAAACAGGGTTTAAATGGTCAGACACGCCTGCATCTTCTATCCATCTCCCCATTATCTCCCCCAAACGCTGACTACCTGTCACTCACTTTGCGCGTGACTCCTCTGCCTGAGCGTAATCGCAATTCAATCGCTGCGCATGCGCAGTGCAATTTACACGCATGCACAATGGCTAACAATCACTCAATCCGCGTCAATATCGGCATTACTGTATGTCTGAATCGGACCAAGAGTCGGACCAATAACGGTCAATTTATTTTGCTCCGATGAAGCTGCTGAGGTTTAATAAATCAAGTCCGAGCAGAAGAAGAAATCTGCGCGCAACACTAAAGGCCAAATTCTGCCAGAGCAACATGCGGGATTACGCGATGAGGCAAACATTTAGGCGTTTGGCTCATCCCTACTGTCAGCGAGGGGGAAAACAATATCACACCTGCATATGAGGATCATGGTGGGTGGCGATGGATCGGCTGGCTTACTTATACCCTTCATCTCAGCAAATCAGATGGAGGACAGACGGTTTTGGCAAAACTGCACGTGTATGATTCGCAGTGCGTGTGCGCAAAGGCACCACTTACTGCGATCGCACAGACCACAGGGAGCCATCGCAGAGTGATTGACAGGCAGTGGGCGTTTGGGGGGTGGTGACGGGGAAGTGGTCGGAGAAACACGGGCGTGCCTGTCCGTTGGAACGCCGTTGCATGGGCGTGCATAAATTAGCCGGTGCGATTGCTTTCGCAGCTTCAGTACTTACTGCGTGCAACGAGGTGAGCAATTTCCAAGTAAGGTCAGGGCTGCTGTATTTCTGCGCGAGGGGCCGATGTTACTCGATGTTACTGATGTTTATGGAGGTTTGCAAGGTATTACGTATGTGAGATAGCGGTAAGGGGAGGCAGTGGGCGTCTCTACGCTGGCATTGCGATTGCGTTCATTAGCATATTTTCCCAGCAGACCTGCGTGCGATCGTAATAGTGATCCCTAATCAGGCCATAGGCATATTTACACGTGAACACCAGTACATGCATACCGTGTGTGCTTTTATTTTTACGCCTGCAAACGTAAATTTAGGAATTGTCACTCCCTTCAAAGGCGCCGGCTCACTAATCAATTACAGGGGCACTGGGCTTTATTTGCTATATTCATCTCCCAACAAACGAAAAAAAAAAAAGGCTTTGCCCCCTTTAGACTCTATCCTTGGCCCCTCGTCAATCGAAGGGTTAAAAGCCCCTCGCTTGAACGCAGTGATGTTGAAAGGTGGGGCGCCTGGCGGGACTCATGGGCCTGAGATCCGCTCTGCCTCCCGGAATTAACCCTTCGTCACCCCTGATGCCTAGGTCAGGCTGATGTTCTCAGACTGGTTCCCACAGTAACAGCTGAAATCAGCCGCTCACTGCTGCAGGATGCCTGAGACATTGCATAACCCCCTGTGTGCAGGATTACTCATTGCTGCACCAGGGATGACACACAGTATCGGTACCCTTCATTAGCCTCCTGCCCCCCCCCCCCCAAATCATTCTCATCCCTACACCCCCCCCCCTTCAACGTGTTAGTGCACTGGTGCGTTAGCAGTTAAGCGCGTGTGTCATGCAAAGTGTTACAGCACAGCAGCGTCTGAATGCTTACAAGAATCCCAGCCCAGTGCGGGGTGTCTCTGACTAGCAATGAGGAGCAGTTCGCACCCATGATAAACGCCACCACTGTAATGGACACACCAAGGGTCAACTGGAGCAGCGCCACCAGGAGCGGGAAGCGACAACCGCAGCAAGTGTGCGATTCCTCCTGCTGTCCCGCTTTTTCATCCTTCTTCCCTTTTTTTCCCTTTTTCCCTTCGCCCTTCTTATCCGGGGCCTCGCCTGGTCCCTTGGCTGCCTGGTCCTGGTCCTTAGGGACTGCTTTGTGCTTGTCCTGGGCTCCCATTCGGACGCTGCGTCTCTGGTCAGGCTGGCTAGGTCCTCTCTCTCCCTCGAGCTGCCTGCTGGCTGAGCGGGGATCTTGGTATTTGGGAACGGCAGGGCTGTACTAATATGGAAAGCATTTGGAGCAGATTCCTAGAGCCTGCAAATGCCACTTATAGGCCGCTGAAGAGGGGGGGGGGGGCTGCGAGGGGATATCAGACTGCCAACCTGCAGGAGGACAAAAGCAGCGGAAATATGGATTCACACATTTCACACACGTACACGTGAGGGGAATGAGGAGCGAGCCTGCCAGCCAATAACACGTAGGGTAACAGCGGGCCCTGCCTAACGTGACAAGCAGGACTTAAATATTTTAGTAGGCCCAAGGAAATGTTCTAATGCCGCCCGAGGCCCTCCTGAGCTTCAGGGCCAGCCAGGAACACAGCACGCAAATTGCCATCGCGCAGACAGCCGGTGACTGAGCTTCTCACATATTAATGCGTTAACTCCTGATGCTCAGGGTGCTCCTGTGCTTACGGAATGTTTCATATGTTTTTCCTTGCGACCAACCACAGAAATAAAATGCAAGTGTCCTTTTCCTAATATGTCTACCAGTACTTTACGATAGACGCTTAACGTGCGGCAAACAAATTGCTCTTTATCCCCTGATTAATTACGACATATTCCATGTAGGTACAGACAGTGAGGGGTATATTTACTAAAGTGAGAGTTTTTAGAAGTGGAGATGTTGCCCATAGCAACCAATCAGATTCTACTTAACATTTAAATAGAAAGATAATAGCTAGAATCTGATTGGTTGCTATGGGCAACTTCTCCACTCCTAAAAACTCTCACTTTAGTAAATTTACCCCCAGTGGGAGAGATTCAATTGCCTTTTGGGCGCCCGATGGAGCTCTTCAATTGTTCGCTCCGTTTGCCCATTATTTCTGCTCGCGCCCTCCTGAGGTGGCGAGCAGAAATGTGAGACGAGTTAGCTTATTGGGCGCCCAAGCTGCCGCTTCGCCAGCGTGCCCAATAGTTTAGACGGCTTTATGAATTGAATACCTTTGGATGCACAAAGCACAATTGAATCCCCCCCCCCCCCGCGCTATGAGCCCGGTTCAGTGGTGCACGCCATCGCAGCTGCCTCTGCGTCTTTTGCTAATGGCGCAGTTGATGGGTTTCGTAATGAGACGCCCATCGGCTGCGGCGCTAAACCGCCACTGCGCAATTTAAGTTGCACCATCGAACTTTGCACCGGCCCTGTGGAGGCACAGTTATCTGTCTGATCATGGCCGCCGGTGTTAGGGCAACTGTAGCAAAAGAAACGCCCGTGTCTGGCTAGCCACTCCCCCATTACCACCCGGAAACGCCCACTGAAATTGCCTCTCTCTGTGACCACATTTGCATACCTCCCAACAGTTGATTTTTCCAGCCCGGGGCTCCTGAAAAGGGGGCATGGTCTATCCGTAAAGGGGGCATGGCCTAGTGGCACGATTCCCATTTACATCACTAATGGGCATGTCCAGCAACTCTGAGAGGCTGGGCTGCCCACGGGCTTCCTCCCCGCACTGTGAGTTATCACTCTGCTTACCTGCTGCTCTGCTATGGTCTCCCCAACTTCCCTCCCGCCGCGGGACACTGCGGCCTGCGGGTGGGACAGCGGGACAGTCCCGAAAAAATGGGACTGTCCCGCTGAATGCGGGACAGTTGGGAGGTATGCATTTGTTCTGTGGCTCCCGGCGGTAACCAAGGAACTGACTCCGAGATTCAGAGCCGTAACTAGACATTTTGGTGCCCTGTGCCAGAAAGAGCATTGACGCCCCCCTCATGTTTCAAAGGGACATAATGCACCCAAAAAAGGGCCATGGCTTCATGGGGAAGGGCCAGGGAAGAGATAGGAGAGGTCAGGAGATGCTGGGGACAAAAGAAGAGGAAGCTACAAGCAAGAATGATAATAAACAGAAATTATACAGGCCCAAACAGTGCCCCCTGACCTGTGGTGCCCTGTGCGATGGCACCGGCCGCACTACCCTAGCTACGGCCCTGCCGAGATTTGCACCAATGTAGTCACAGCATTAGCAAAAATATGCTAATGGATTCCAAAGCTTAGCCAAGCATAGGGGTGCCCAATGCTGCCTTCTCTTATCTGTCCAACGACGTACATCAGCGCAAACATCGACGCAGATCGTGCAGCCACGCAGCTTGTGAGTGACGTCTGACCTGCCTCAAACACTGCATCTCTCCTGCTACGCAGAGAGTTCTCATGATGTCGAAGGAGATCGCAATGGCTGATTATGCACGCCCATGAAACGGTGCCTGAACGGTCTCGACGCACCTGCATTTACCTAGCCTCCGCTCGTTACCTCCCCCAATGAATCTTCGGTGTGAGCGTAATCACAAACCAATCGCTGCATGTGCGCAAATTTCACCATTGCACAAATCTCTGAAACAGACCCCAAGTGTACAACCCTGGGCAGTGAGCAACCAATCAGCTTCTACACCAGTGATTCCCAACCTCGGTCCTCGAGGCACACTAATGGTCCTGGTTTTAGTGATATCCATACTTAAGCACAGATAGTTAAATCAAAATAAGTGAGGTACTAATTAGGTCACCTGTGCTCAAGTATGGCTAGCCTTAAAACCTGGACTGTTAGTGTGCCTTGAGGACCGTGGTTGGGAATCCCTGTTCTACACTCTGTAGATAAAAGTGATTGGACACTGACAGCAAATAGATCAACGAGATGTTAGTGGCGTCAGTATTCTGTAGGACCACCATGTGCAGTGATTACTGCAGACCCCCTTCTTGGCAAACTGACCACAAGTTCCTGGGCAGCAGCAGGCGGTATGTTCTGCCATTCCGCCTTACGTACGGTGACCAACTGTGACACTGAAGGTCGACCTAGAACGCACCCGTCGCTCCAATTCCTTCCAGAGGTTCTCAATGGGGATCTGGACTCCGAGCCGGCCAGTCCATCCGGGGTACCGAGTTTTCTGTATACCAGTCCAGCGTCGCCCTGGAAACATGAAACATTCGCTGTTTCCGTAGAACTGCCACAATGCAGGGAGCACAGGGTTTTCGAGAGTATCTCTATACATCTCAGAACTTCAAACATCCACTTCTCCCCTTTCGAAGGTTTGATAAATCGGTTCCTGTATATTGTTTATTAGTCAAATATTAATTGAAGATGAAATAAAAAAAAAAAACTACACTATAACATGTTATTAAAGGGGCTGTTACTAGGAATCAAAGTCCATATTGACAGGGAAAGCACCTGATCTGCTTAGTTGTGCTGCCCAGCAATGAAGGATTTAAAGTAATTTACAAGGTTTGTAAGTATAAAATAGTAATAGCAGGGATAATTTTCAAAGCAGCGCTGCAGAGCATCGCACCAGCTTCTGACAAGTATATACAGTGCATCCGGAAAGTATTCATAACGCTTCACTTTTGCCACATTTTGTTATGTTACAGCCTTATTCCAAAATGGAATAAATTAATTTTTGTCCTGAAAATTCTACACACAATACCCCATAATGACAACGTGTAAAAAGTAATTTTGCGATTTTTGCAAATTTAATAAAAAAAAAACAAATAAGAAATCACATCAGTGGCGGAACTTCCGCAGACAATGGAGTCAGCTGCCGCCGGGCGCCAGCCCTGAAGGGGGCACCTGGCTCCATTGTCACCCAGGTCCCGGCCGTTCCACCACCTAGCGGCTTCTCCGTTCTAACCAGCAGTAAAAAGAAACAGAGCCAGAGGAGCCGTTGAGCTGAGCGCCGATCAGCATCAGCGAGCTCCTCCTCCGGCTCCACCACGTCTTCTGCACTCTGGTCGCGGCGGACGTCACGTATCATGTGACCGCCCATGACTCTGTGCCTGCCCCTCCTAAGGAGCCTCCGATACTGTCTGCAACTTGGTAGGCACTCAAAGCCATTCACAGAGTTGTCTGAAGCCACTCCTTTGATATCTTGGCTGTGTGCTTAGGGTCGTTGTCCTGATGAAAGATGAACCGTCGCCCCAGTCTGAGGTCATGAGCACTCTGGAGCAAGTTTTCAACCATTTCTCTGTACATTGCTGCATTGATCTTTCCCTCTATCCTGACTAGTCTCCCAGTTCCTGCCGCTGAAAAAATGCTGCCACCACCATGCTACACTGTAGGGATGGCATTGGCCTGGTGATGAGCGGTGCATGGTTTCACGCCAAAGTCAATCTTTGCCTCATCAGACCAGGGTGTCCTTCAGGTGCATTTTGGCAAACTTCAGGTGGGCTGCCATGTGCTTTTTTCTAAGGAGTGGCTTCTGTCTGGCCACTCTACCATACAGGCCTGATTGGTGGATTGCTGCAGAGATGGTTGTCCTTCTGGAAGGTTCACCTCTCTCCACAGAGGAATGCTGTAGCTCTGACAGAGTGATCATTGGGTTCTTGGTCACCTCCCTGACTAGGGCCCTTCTCCCCTGATCACTCAGTTTAGACAGCCGGCCAAATCTAGGAAGAGTCCTGGGGGTTCCGAACTTCTTCCATTTATGGATGATGGAGGCCACTGTGCTCATTGGGACCTTCAAAGCAGCAGATACTTTTCTGTACCCTTCCCCAGATTTGTGCCTCGAGACAATCCTGTTTCGGAGGTCTACAGACAATTCCTTGGACTTCATGCTTGGTTTGTGCTCTGTCAAGTGTGGGACCTTATATAGACAGGTGTATGCCTTTCAAAATCATGTCCAATCAACTGAATTTACCACAGGCGGACTCCAATTAAGCTGTAGGAAGATCTCAAGGATGATCAGTGGAAACAGGATGCACCTGAGCTCAATTTTGAGCTTCATGGCAAAGGCCATGAATATTTATGAACATGTGATTTCGTAAGCTGCATACCCACACAATTATTTAGCATATGAACGATTTTAGTAAATGATTTTCGTTAATTTTTTCAAGGGAAAAATGAACGAAAATCGTTTACTAAAATCGTTCATGTACTAAATGTAATGAACGATTTTTTTCAACTACAAATGATTTTTGCATATTCCCTTACTGAAAATTGTTGAGTTGGTCAGCCTGACTGAACTACAAACATGAACGTGCATGAACGATAACCGTTCATTGTTTTAACTCAGAAAGTGAACGATTTTTTCAACGATTAACGATGTGTGTATGCACCTTTAGTGTTTCTTTTTTTTTTTTGTAAATTAAATTTGCAAAAATCTTAGAAAAAATTAATTTATTCCATTTTGGAATAAGGCTTTAACATAATAAAATGTGGAAAAAATTAAGCGTTGTGAATACTTTCCGGATGCTCTGTAGCTCTGCTTTGAAAAGGGATATATTTTGTTTTATAAATATATATATATATGATCACTTGTTGATGACCATAACGGATTTACACACTACCGTGATTAGAACCTAAAGTCTTAATATACAGGATACCTGTAACAAAATACATTTGTGTTATAGAAATAAGGCGGTAAAGGTGATGATGATAGGTCCGCAAACGAGCCTGGAAAATCCACCAACCAAAAAGTGTAATGCAAGGCCTGAAGGGGAGGGGCCTAGCGCCCTAGTAAGCTGAACCGTGTAATGGAGTTTTCACTGCGCCTACCACTTCATATATCACGGTGCCTACTGTGCGCATGCATACAACTATTGCGCAAATTTATAATCAGCCATGTTAATGGCATGATGAGTAAGTGGCCTCCATTTTTTTTTTTTTTAAAGACTATTGCTTTAAATGGTAACTTGACCCAATGGCTTTGACCCTGTAAAATCATTGGATTATACAACTTGTAGAGTAACTGGATTTCCGCCAGTCGGAAAACTCAGAAACACATTGTTGCTGCCATTTGATAGATTGTGAATAACTGACCTTGGTAAGCAGCACCTATAAGCATGGTAACACGCTGTATAGTGTGCAGTGACTTCTGGCAGAGAGTATCGTTCCCTACACAACATATCTGTCAAACGTCAGCATCCGTTCAGCTAGTGTAGCTGCGTTACTCTGGTCATTTCTAGTTCCTGACCATGAGATTAACTTTTTCTGGGAATGAATATTATAACGAGATTGAGGAGATGCCCATAGAACATACAGGGATGAATTCTTGATCTATGTACAGTATCTATACAAAACGGATGTGGCGCTGATCAGAGCCTAGCAACCTCCGAGACAGGGGACAGCCACCGAGCCACCGAGGAGACATTCAAATGGCAGAACATTGAGATGAGTTTTTAATGTTTGCTCAAATGTAACGGAAATTCTACAGAATGATGTATAAGCAGATCTGAATAGGCTGCTGTACGGTTTCATAAAATGGATGCGTAATGTGACTACTAAGGGCCCTGACACCAGAGCGGGACCCGGGATATGGTAGGGATGGACATCGATTATTGATAGTTAGCAATCGCAATTGATAAACCCCACCACAATTATGTAGCGCTGACCAGTGATCAGCTTAAACACAAAGCATAGTGTTAGCATGTATTTGGCCTGAGGAAACTGGACAAGCTACGATCAGCTGACATCGGACTATAGGAACCAGCCTGCCACACATTTGAGCCTGGAGTACAGGACCAACCCTAACTAATTTGGTGCCCTAGGCAAGATTTTAGCTGGTGCACCCCCACCATGCCCCTGGGCCTAACACCCGACACCCTGGTGGTCTAGGGTGGTAATGAGAAAAGGGTGTCCCACTGGCACCTTACCCCCTCTTCCAACCTTGGCAGTTACAGAGGGGTACCCTCTATGCCAGCCCTTTCCTAAAGGGGTCAGCTCCGGTTCCTAAGCTTGCCACGCTCCGGATCCTCTTGCCTCTTGGCACTGGTGTGATACCCCACCAAAACACTGTCTTAAGCCTATGGTGGGTATTTACGAATGTATTTAAAATCCCTATAAAAACAAAATACAAGTACTGGCGCAGGTAATATGTGATGAGTCAGCAGGAGGTCACAGGATGCAGAAGCTGCTGCAGGTGACTGCGGGGAACAGTTCCGGCAGTTACAGGGAGCCCTGAGGATGATGCGCTGAGGAGAGGACCGGCACGCGAGGACTCTCCTGAGGGACAGCGGCAATTTGTGGACAAAGCAGCGGTCGGCTGCTGGCACCAGACACCTCCACCCAGCACCTGTGACAGCCTGCAGCAAAGGGGTGAAAAGCTGAAGGTGGTCCCATCGTCATCAGAGGCCGGGTCGGAGGCAGGCCTACAGTACCTCAATATAAACTTCAAGCAGAGAATAGCCTGTGTCCCATATAAAGAGACCACTGGGTAGTGCCAGTTTAGTGTGTAATACATGACACTGTAACTAGTTCACTGGGACCAGTTAGTTATTCAGAAATAGTGATATAATTTGTTCCGTAAAGAGAGTTATAAGAAGAATTGTAGGGAATATTCATCTTTTCACAGGTGTTGGAAGTGGATGGGATAAACAAAAAGTCTCCCACCAATTTCCAGTGTAATAAAAACTCCATTTTCAATTTAGTGTGATTTTCTAGTAGATGTAAAGAAATTATATTGTAATTTGTCGTATGCTGATTGTTACTCATTGTGTGATGTTATCTGCTTAATACATTGTAACTCTTGCTTGAGACCAAACTGGTGACAATCTGTGCCTGTAATCCCTCCTTACCTCTCTGCAGCCAGAAAAAGAACCAAATAACTCATTCAAATCTGTTACGATTAGGTGATACCACACCATATACCCGAAGAGTTGGGGTGTCACATTGGCTTAACTGCGGGTTACTTGACACTTACTGGACTTCACCTGAACTACAAGGGGGCCAGTATTAGGACCCTAGAAACACGAAACGCCTGAGGTTCGTAGTTTCAGGCCTCACACCACAGAAAATAAGTACGCCACACTCTGTGGTAAATCCTGGCGGAAGCAGGCTTGGGTGCCTGTAGCATCGTGCTGACGACTGACCTGGAAAAACCCCGGGACCTTAAGACGGATTTCTCAAGAGCCACGCCGTCAAAGACAGACGACCCAGATCTGGGTAAAGGCAGGGCCCCTGAGACAACAGGTCCCGACCAGCTTGTGATTGTGATGGGAGGCCATGAGGTCCACCTCTGGGCAGTCCCCAACTGTCCACGAGTAGTTGAAATACCTCTGGTGCACGTCGTAATGGCGGAGGAAGTCCGCCTCCCAATTGAGGACTTCTGGAATGAAGACTGCCGAGACGACTGTAAGGTGGCACTCCGCCCAAGATAGGATGCGTGACACCTCTGACATCGCTGCTCGACTGCGAATCCCCCCTTGATGGTTGATGTACGCCCCCGTGGTGGCGTTGTCGGACTGAACTTGCATGGCCCTTCCGTGAAGAGCGTGACTAGACAACTGGAAGGCCATGTACACAGCCCGAAGTTCCAGAATGTTGATGGGAAGAACCGTTTCCTCCGCTGTCCATTCCACCATCCAATGGCCCTGAAGTGAAAGTGGACACGTCATTGCACCCCAACCCAGGAGACTGACATTTATCGTGAGCAGAACCCAGTCCGGGATCCAAAAGGGGCCACCCTTGGTGAGATGTGACGTCTGAAGCCACCAAGCAAGTGACAGGCGCACCTCCGGAGACAACACCAGCATCTGAATCCTGATCCGGTGTGGTAACCCGTTTCATTTGGATAGAATCAGCCCCTGCAGGGGCCTGGAATGAAACTGGGCATACTCCACCATGTCAAATGCCGACACCGTGGACCCCAGAACCCTCGTTGCCGAGTGAACAGACACTCGGCAACTCTTCAGGCAACTGCGCACCCACAGTTGTAAGGAGGAAATCTTTTCCTGAGTCAGAAAGATCCTTTGCTGATGAGAATCCAGTAGGGCTCCCAAATGAACCATCCTTTGTGAAGGAATCAGGGAGGACTTTTTCCAAGCCGGGGAGCTTGCCAGCAATAGGAGGTTGTCCAGATATGGCAGAAGCAGTATAACCTGGCTCCGAAGAAGGGCGGCCATGACCACCATAATTTTGGTGAATACCCTTGGAGCCGTGGAGAGGCCATTTTGAAGAAGCTGCTTTATGCAGTGAAACGCGTTAAGGAATACAGAGACCACTTCTTTTTTATTCAACTGCTCCATTATTGCATTATTGCATGATCCATCCAGCCAGTGGACTGATACATCACCCGGATTTCCTCTAACTCTGAGTCCTGTCTGAGCCAGCACAGGATTCGACCACCAGCTGCGGCTCAGAATTGCGAGCTTCTTACACGCCGCTAACATCTCTCTGGAGAGAGTTACCTCACTGCTGGTAGTCCTACTTCCCACCGCCGGCTGTTACACACTGCCGCACCCTTGGACCTTCAGAGCCCACAGCTCCATTGCTCCCATACGTGCATCAGCACTTCCACTCACCCCTCGGCACCTCCAGCCGCGAACCAGCCTTCTCCACCCTCAGGCTGGCACCGCATCCTTCTCTGGAGAGTTCCTATATCACGGCCGCAAGGTGAGCGTATCTATTATGAGCAATTAATTTTCAGGAGTGGTACACATGCCACCCAGACTATATGACAGTTTGACTTCCAGGGTACTTCCATTAATTTTCGTCTAATCCATGGCTGTTAACCAGCACTGACATTATACTATTTTTTGGAGCTTTACATTCTCCTTGGAACGGACACTCATTTGTTCAGTTACATTCATCCTTTTGCTACAATTGTTGCAGTTGTTACAGGACAATGGGCCTGATTCAGAGCCGTTCGCTATTTGCGGTCGTTCGTTCAAAAACAAGGGGTGGCTATTCAAATGATCCATTCGCAAATTGTAGTCTGTTCACGCCTCTAAGTCTGAACGAGCGAGCCAAACATACGCTCGTTTATTTGTTAAAAACGCCCCCTGGCCGCTCGCATCCTACGTCATGTCCGCTATTTATTAGATTAATCGAGTACATCGACCAGCGTATGAACTGCTCGCTATTCTTGTGGTTGGTGTTTGCTACCACAAATTTGCGAGCAGTTCTGGCTATAAAATAACCCAGTGACGTGGTCAATGACGCTGCTGAATTAATTATGCACACCCATAATACGCCCGTTTTGACCTTTAAGCACGCCTGCGTTCGGATCTCCACTCCCCATTTTCAAGCACCTTCCCCTGTTACCACCCACATACGCCTCATTCTGTCACTCAAAATAGCAGGCACTCGCTATATAGCGTACAAACGTTTTTTGGCCGCACTGACTGGTTCGCGCATGCGTACTAAAAACCGTACGCATGCGCAGATGTGCAAACATCGCTCGGAACGAGCGTACTGCCGCTAACGAGCGGCTCTGAATGAGGGCCCATATCTTCTTTTGTTATATTTATTGTTGCAGAGATACTGTTATATCTGTACATGTTTTTCATTGCTACATTGCATCCTGCTGATTAGCACTGTTTATCGATGTTTGCATCATATTAAAAGGTTTATATTTACATACTTCTCATGTTATAATGTGTACTTAGCGCCATTCCACCTATATCCATTGCAGTTTTCTGGCATTTTCTCTGTGCCAATTGGGAGTGGTGGCATAGTCCCGGGTGGAGGGCAGCTTCTTGCACATTTGATTTCAAATATCATAATTACTGATTCACACTCCTCCTTGGCACTTGGTACTTTCTGTGTATTTGTGGAGAGGACAAAGGGCAGAGCCTGAAACTGGTAGTGGTGTTGTCGTATAGCAAACCTCAGATACCGTTGGTGTGAAGGCGCTATAGGTACATGAAGGTAGGCGTCCTGGATGTCCAGGGAGACCATGTAATCCCCAGGTTCCATAGCCAGAATGATACCCTGAGAAGGGGGGATGGCTGGTCGGGGTAATCCCCTAGGGGGGAAGGCAGTCGGGACCGCCAGACGATCCGCGATGGAAGCCAGCACCTGAGAAAACACCGCCCAAGGAGGGTCCTGTCCTGAAATTGGGGGGTTAGAGGGACCGGGTAACTGCTGGCACCGCACACACAGCCCATCCTGTGACAAATCCTCCTGATTAACACCTGCAACGCAGCGTCTGCAGGAGAACAGGGTAGGAGCCGCGGAGCGCTCAACTTCCTCGTCAGACATGACAAAATATATATATATCAACACAATAGGGAAGTTCAGTGATTTACTCCTGGCGCACCCACAAGCATGCAGCACACAAGCCCACAGATATGGCACCATGTAGCACACAACTGTATGTGACCAACCTCACAAAAACATGAATTTATATAAGTGAGGTCCGAGAAAAGCCCTTCCCCCACACACCTGCCAGGGCCGTAGGAGAAGGAAAGGGATAGGTATAGACTGACAGAATCTAGAAATATAGCACAGACAGTAAGCGCTAGCAAAAGTCACATACAATGCAGAAAGTTAATAATCACTGCACCTTGTCACTACAATCAACCTGCCAAGATTCAGTGTCTGGGAGGGCTATAGTGCTGTGGGCCTGATTCAGAGCCGGATGCTCTGAAAGAGCGCTCGCTCTGAATCAGGGCGTTTTTTTTTTTTTTTTTTTAGGTGACCACCCACAGCTATTGCGAGTGGCCAGGTGATGGTCGCGATGGTCTCGACCATCAGGGCTTGCGACGAGACCCTTGCGGTAGGGTCTCGTTCCCGCAAGCCCCAGTAAGCTTCTGGCTCTTAATAGAGCCGGAAGCTCACCACTGACATCACTCGTGATGTCAGTGGGGCCGCCCCCAAACGGCAGGCGTTCCGTCGGGAACGCCTCCGTTTGGACAGCCACCACCCCTGCCCGCCTCCAAAACGGTGCGAGTTGTCGATCAAAATCGACAGCCGCCCCCTTTTGGTGCGAGGCCCGTCGCTAGCCAGGTCTCGCGCAAGCGCACGTTGGAGCCGGCTCCGGCGTGCGCATGCGCAGTGGCCAAACATCGACCCGCTCGCGAGCGCATATTGCTTGCGAGCGGGTCTGAATCAAGCCCTGTGTATGCTGTCCTAGCAGGAGAGAGGTACACAGGGGGACCGGTCCGCACGCTGCCTGAGAGATCTGCGGAGGAGGAGTGGCCGAATAAGAAAGCAGCTCAGCGTCGCCAGACCCGAGTGGAAAGGCGCGCTGAGCTGAGGGGAGGAGCCGCTAGACAGGGAAGACTGCCTCCCCTGGCTAGCAATTAACCCCCAGGATGTCGGCTCCAGCTGCCGCTAGAGACTGAAGATTTCTTTAAATAGGTTTTGAGCTTTTTAACTAAGATGGTCTCGCGGAGAAATAGACAGAACACAGTAATTAGATTTAGGAGAACTGCAGGTCTAGGGGAGTTTTGATTTGTGAGTGGAAAGCATTAGACTGATGACATGGGGGGGGGGGGAGTTCAGATTAGACCTAATGGTGCAGAGCGCTTCACTTTAGCAAATCGAAGGGAAGAAGAATTCTGCTTTTAATTTTTTTACCCTCATGTTTGGCTTATTACCACCCCCCCACCCCTTCAAACACCCTCACAAACACCCCCCACCCCCACAAACACCCCACCCCCACCCCCACACACACACAACTTGCAAAATAAATATATTTCTCTTTCTCGAAATGTGTCAGTGTTGATAAATCTAACCCTCTGATTGTACACAATCCATGTAGGGTGTAATGTAAAAGCCCTCTCTGAGCTTGGAAGAATTTGGGCAGGCTGTGGGCGCAGAACGAGACAGTCCCGGTGGTGTGACTGTGATCAGGCCTGTGATTACCGGGATAAAATGATCACAGATGACAGAAAATGACTGCATGTTAAATCCCTTCGGAGTGAAGTGTTCTGTACGTCTCACAGGGGGGATGACGCTAGTAAGTGGGTGGAAGCGATAACAGGATTCCAGGATCTCTCTGTCACCACGTCTCACTGCTGCCGTCCAAATAACTGAATTTCAAAGTTATGATGCTGGGTAGGAAATAACAAAAATCATTTATAGATAAAAGGTATTTTCATTGTGATTCAAGTGAACCCAGAATAAACACAAACTACGTATTGTATATATCCAACGCAGGCGTAGAATTATACCTAAACTATTAAGGGGGCACAGTGCAAAACGTAAAAAACAGATTTATATTTATTTTCCAATGTCAGTTTGACAGGAGCATCACATCACTATTGTGTGCATTTGGGGATCCTGCTCCTTCCATTAGATTAGCCTGTGACTTCCTGCTGCCTCCATTCCCCTCATCACATCATGTCACTGCCCCTGTCACATGCAGCCCTGTCCTCACTAACACATCACTCATCTCCTGATATACTCTGTGCTGCTGTGGGAACCTGCTCCTCCCACTATATAACTCTCAGTCTGTGACTTCCTGCTGCCTCCATTCCCCTCCTCACATCATGTCACTGCCCCTGTCACAAGCAGCCCTGTCCTCACTAACACATCACTCATCTCCTAATATACTCTGTGCTGCTGGGGACCCTGCTCCTTCCATTATATAACTCTCAGTCTGAGGCTTCCTGCTGCCTCCATTCCCCTCCTCACATCAATTCACTGCCCCTGTCACATGCAGCCCTGTCCTCACTAACACATCACTCATCTCCTGATATACTCTGTGCTGCTGGGGACCCTGCTCCTCCCACTATATAACTCTCAGACTGTGGCGTCCTGCTGCCTCCATTCCCCTCCTCACATCATGTCACTGCCCCTGTCACATGCAGCCCTGTCCTCACATCCCTCATCTCCTGATATACTCTGTTCTGCTGGAGACCCTGCTCCTCCCACTATATAACTCTCAGTCTGTGGCTTCCTGCTGCCTCAATTCCCCTCCTCACATCATGTCACTGCCCCTGTCACATGCAGCCCTGTCCTCACTAACACATCGCTCATCTCCTGATATACTCTGTGCTGCTGAAGACCTGGCTCTTCCCTGTCACATGCAGCCCTGTCCTCACTAACACATCCATCATCTCCTGATATACTCTGTGCTGCTGGGGACCCTGCTCCTCCCACTATATAACTCTCAGTCTGTGGCTTCCTGCTGCCTCAATTCCCCTCCTCTCATCATGTCACTGCCCCTGTCACATGCAGCCCTGTCCTCACTAACACATCACTCATCTCCTGATATACTCTGTGCTGCTGGGGACCCTGCTCCTCCCACTATATAACTCTCAGTCTGTGGCTTCCTGCTGCCTCAATTCCCCTCCTCACATCATGTCACTGCCCCTGTCACATGTAGCCCTGTCCTCACTAACACATCACTCATCTCCTGATATACTCTGTGCTGCTGGGGACCCTGCTCCTCCCACTATATAACTCTCAGTCTGTGGCTTCCTGCTGCCTCAATTCCCCTCCTCACATCATGTCACTGCCCCTGTCACATGCAGCCCTGTCCTCACTAACACATCACTCATCTCCTGATATACTCTGTGCTGCTGGGGGACCCTGCTCCTTCCACTATATAACTCTCAGTCTGTGGCTTCCTGCTGCCCCATTCCCCTCCTCACATCCTGTCACTGTCCCTGTCACATGTAGCCCTGTCCTCACTAACACATCGCTCATCTCCTGATATACTCTGTGCTGCTGGGGACCTGGCTCTTCCCAGTCACATGCAGCCCTGTCCTCACTAACACATCACTCATCTCCTGATATGCTCTGTGCTGCTGGGGACCTTGCTCCTCCCACTATATAACTCTCAGTCTGTGGCTTCCTGCTGCCTCAATTCCCCTCCTCACATCATGTCACTGCCCCTGTCACATGTAGCCCTGTCCTCACTAACACATCACTCATCTCCTGATATACTCTGTGCTGCTGGGGACCCTGCTCCTCCCACTATATAACTCTCAGTCTGTGGCTTCCTGCTGCCTCAATTCCCCTCCTCACATCATGTCACTGCCCCTGTCACATGTAGCCCTGTCCTCACTAACACATCACTCATCTCCTGATATACTCTGTGCTACTGGGGACCCTGCTCCTCCCACTATATAACTCTCAGTCTGTGGCTTCCTGCTGCCTCAATTCCCCTCCTCACATCATGTCACTGCCCCTGTCACATGTAGCCCTGTCCTCACTAACACATCACTCATCTCCTGATATACTCTGTGCTGCTGGGGACCCTGCTCCTCCCACTATATAACTCTCAGTCTGTGGCTTCCTGCTGCCTCAATTCCCCTCCTCACATCATGTCACTGCCCCTGTCACATGTAGCCCTGTCCTCACTAACACATCACTCATCTCCTGATATACTCTGTGCTGCTGGGGACCCTGCTCCTCCCACTATATAACTCTCAGTCTGTGGCTTCCTGCTGCCTCAATTCCCCTCCTCACATCATGTCACTGCCCCTGTCACATGTAGCCCTGTCCTCACTAACACATCACTCATCTCCTGATATACTCTGTGCTGCTGGGGACCCTGCTCCTCCCACTATATAACTCTCAGTCTGTGGCTTCCTGCTGCCTCAATTCCCCTCCTCACATCATGTCACTGCCCCTGTCCTCAGTAACACATCACTCATCTCCTGATATACTCTGTGCTGCTGGGGACCCTGCTCCTCCCACTATATAACTCTCAGTCTGTGGCTTCCTGCTGCCTCAATTCCCCTCCTCACATCATGTCACTGCCCCTGTCCTCACTAACACATCACTCATCTCCTGATATACTCTGTGCTGCTGGGGACCCTGCTCCTCCCACTATATAACTCTCAGTCTGTGGCTTCCTGCTGCCTCAATTCCCCTCCTCACATCATGTCACTGCCCGTCACATGTAGCCCTGTCCTCACTAACACATGCCACCTATAGTGCCCACACAGTGTACTCACCAGCAGCATCCTCAGGCAGCCGGCAGAGCAGCAGTCACAGCCTCACAATGAGTCACACCCATGAGGCTGCGCTGCTGCTGCTGAGTCAGAGGAGCATGTGATGGGCTCCTCCAATCAGAGCTCAGCACATGCTCCTCTGACCCCACTGCAGAGACTACTGGGGTATATTACGCAGTAGTGCACTGCAGTGCTGACCCTGACTGCACCGTGCTCCGATCCCCTGCGTGTAGCTGCCGGCCGACTAAGGCCCTCATTCAGAGCCGTACGCTCTGAGCAGAGCGCACGCTCTGAATGAGGGCCGGGCTCCATTTTCATGGAGCGTCCTCCTGGACGCTCGTATAGCTGTGGCTCACCACCCACAGGCTATACGAGCGTGCTTTGTGATGGCCGCGATGGTCGAGACCAACGCGACCATCGAAATTGCGAGCCGGAGCCTGCGGTTGAGGTTTTCAACCGCAAGCTCCGGAGTGATTTTGGTTCTATCAGAGCCAAAATCACTCCCACTGACATCACTAGTGATGTCAGTGGGCCGGCTTCTGACGGGAGGCGTTCCCGTGGGAACGCCCCCGTCAGGGAGGCACGCCCCCGGCACGCCCACCAAAGGGGGCGTGCTGTCAATCAACATTGACAGCACGCCCCCTTTGATCGGACACAACGAGCGAAGGACTTTCCTTCGCTCGTCGCGTCTGGCGCATGCGCACGACGGAGCTCCCTCCGTCGTGCGCATGCTCAGTGCATAACATCGACCCACTTGCGAGCGGACAGCCGCTCGCGAGTGGGTCTGAATCAGGCCCTAAGTCACAGCCTTGATGACTGCCCGGCAAGCAGCTACACTGCAGTCTGCCATACAGGCAGTGTGGACCCCTATATTGTGGCGGGCCCCTGTGCAGTGCACCGGCTGCACCACCGCTAGTTCCACCCCTGGTTTGAACGCTGGTGCAGGGGCGTGCATAAATTATCCACTGCAATGCCATACGCAGCTTGTTTACTCACAGCGCGCGACGAGGTTAGCAATTCCTGAGTAAGGAATGTGCAAGTGTGCGTGAGGCTGCGATGGTACTTACTGTTACCGATGGGTCTCGCAGTCTTGCTAAGGATTAAGGATGTGTGTAAGGTAAAATGGGCGTCCTTATGTTGTGCTGCCAACGCATAGCGATCGCAATGGATTAGCATACTATCGCAGTGAGATTGCGTGCCCAATCGCCATTGCAATCTGTAATGAATCAGCCCCCTGTGTACGCTCTAGCCAGTAACAGCAGTAACCATTATGCCGCTACAGCACCGATTTATAGCGATCTCCCGCAAACAATCAGATTATAGCTGTAATTTTATAGAATGTACTATACACGATGTCCACTTTACGTGGTTTGATAACCTCCCGCACCAGTGGAGGTGATTCAGGGGTGGCCTCAGTCACAGTAGCGGCTGCCTGTTTTGGTAAAACGCTTTTCACTGCACCCACCTCTGAATCCCCCTCAGTATGTGCTGTGGGCTGAGGTCCAGTAGTGGATTCATTTGTTATTTAAACAGAATGAAGCTTCCTAGGAAGAGTAAAAGTCGCTCCAGGAAAGTCAGGGGCGCACATCTGCCCCAGTAACAATCGGCAGGTTCCGGTTTTGCCTGATCAGACAGTAAGCGGCGCGGTTCTCAGCTGTATAACAGGTGCACTCAGCCGGAGCGAAGTTCATGGCGACAAGTGCGAGCTGCATATTCTGAGTATAAATAGCATGACGGGGAGGTGACGAAAGATGGACTCTCCCGAGCAACAGGAACTGTGACTGACCAAGCAGCTTCTCTCCCCACATAAACGTGTTCCTTAGCAGCTTTTGTTCAATGTTCCGCACAGTTACTCCAGGTAATCACTGGCTGAAGATACAGACCCTCATTCAGAGGCGGTCGCAAGAAGCGATCGCTCTCTCTGAATGAGGGCGGCCGCTTCCTTTTTTTAGTGCGGCCTCCTGGTCGCTAGCTAAGCTGTGGGTTACCACCCACAGCTTAGCGACCGACCAGGTTGATGGTCGCGATGGTGAACGCCATCGCAACCATCGGGGCTTGCAACGAGACCCTAAGGTTGGGTCTCGGCAACCGCAAGCCCCAGGGAGCTTCCTGCTCTGATGGAGCAGGAAACTCCCCAATGACATCACTGATGATGTCACTGCTGATATCAGTGCAGCCGCCCGCAAAATGGTAGGCGTTCCTTAAGGAGCGTGCAATTATCCACTGCGATAACATACACAGCCTGAGGCCTCATAGCGTGCGTTGAAGTTAGCAATTCCTGAGTGAGGTCTGACCTGCCTTACCTGTGCGTATGGGTCCGACGTTTACTCGATGTTACCGATTATTTAGCCATGTTGGCAAAGTATACGGATGTGAGTATGGGGAAGTGGGCGTCCTTATGTTAAGCTGCGATCGCAAATTGAATGCAAACATTTGCATATCACCGCTGATATTAGCAACTGCGTTGCGTGCGTGTAAGCAGAATAGCGAACCTTGCAAAATCAGGCCCTAGGGCCTAATGAAATAACGACACAGAGACTTGTATAAGGGGAAAGGAAGGTCAGCTTTATTTATTTTTAAACCAATTAAACTATTTATTGTATAACTGAACTAACTAATAGAAGAAGAAAGACAGACAAGTATGGTGGCGCAGAATGTACGGCCCCATAATGCAAGATCACCAACTGCATACTCACACCGATCTTCTAAATGGGAGGCGAGCAGCCAGCCCATTACCACGCCCAAGGTATCCGCCTCCCACCCAAATGACACGACGCGAGGCCCACCTGGTTAGGTGGTTGCCGCTGACCCCAGTAGGGTAAAATCAGCCTAAGCCATGTATTGGAAGGGAGAGCACCTCAAGCTCCAAAGACAGATGGCGGCTGCTACCGTTCTTTCCCGCCACAAGAAAAGCCGGCACCAAACAACTCAATGAAGAAGGGAGGGAGGGCGGGAAACAGCCGACCAGAGAAATTTTTATGAAATGCCTGCCAAGCAGCAACTCTGACATAGGACCTGATTCAGAGCCGCTCGCAAGATGTGATCGCTCCCTGGCAAAAAGGGGCCGGATATTTAAATGAAGAGCTTGCACTGCGTCGCTAAGGACGCCCACTATGTTTTAGCGAGCTATGGCAAAGTGCGCTCGCAAATGTCTGAAGACAGAATTGGTATGCGGCAGCGGCAGGCCGACAGGAGCAGAGTGCGACACAGCGGAAGCCCAACAGCGCTGGAAATCCCGATCGTGGATAGGTAAGTATCCACTAACCTCACCTAACCCCCCTAACCCTAACCCTCCTTAGGGGTGCCTAACCCTAACTTCCCCCCCAAGTGCCTAAACCTAATCCCCCCTCTAAGTGCCTAACCCTAACCACCCCCTTCCCCGCTGCCTAAACCTAAGTCCCCCGGGAGGGTGCCTAACCCTAAGTCCCCCCCGGGGGTGCCTAACCCTAACCCTCCCTCCCCCTAGTCTAACCCTAACCCTCCCGGGGGGGTGCCTAACCCTAAGTCCCCCTAAGGCATTTCACCCTTGCCGGGATAAGACAGTCGGGAAGCCGGCTGCCAGTATTTAGGCAGTCGGTTTCCCAATTGCCTCCCCTGAAGACACCCCCTTGCCTCTCGCAACACACGTCATCTCCGGGAAATGACGGATTAATCGAGACCATCGTGAGCCATCGGAGCTGCTCGCAGCCATTGGGGTTGCCTTAGCTTGCCGCAAGCACAGCGATCAGCGCTGGCTGAAATACATGCAGGTGACGTGTACAATGACGCTACTTTGCTAATTCTGCAACCAGTTTAAACGCCGTTTTGGTGGCCAGACACGCCTGCGTTCTCACATCCACTCCCCCGTTCACAAGCACCTTCCCCTGTTACCACCCACAAACGGCGCTATCTGTCACTCAAAGCAGCGACCTGATAGTGGCTTATGAGCTACATAAATGAGATTGCAAAGAAAGGCTGGCGCACGCGCACTGTGAATTATATGCATGCAGGTGGGAGAAAATCACTCAGAGCGAGCGGGTCTGAATTAGGGCCCTCATTCAGAGCCGCTCGTTAGCGGCAGTACGCTCGTTCCGAGCGATGTTTGCACATCTGCGCATGCGTACGCTTTTTAGTACGCATGCGCGAACCAGTCAGTGCGGCCGAAAATCCTTTGTACGCTATATAGCGAGTGCCTGCTATTTTGAGTGACAGAATGAGGCGTATGTGGGTGGTAACAGGGGAAGGTGCTTGAAAATGGGGAGTGGAGATCCGAACGCAGGCGTGCTTAAAGGTCAAAACGGGCGTTTTATGGGTGTGTATATTTAAAACAGCAGCGTCATTGACCACGTTACTGGGTTATTTTATAGCCAGAACTGCACGCAAATTTGTGGTAGCAAACACCAACCACAAGAATAGCGAGCAGTTCATACGCTGGTCGATGTACTCGATTAATCTAATAAATAGCGGACATGACGTAGGATGCGTGCGGCCAGGGGGCGTTTTTAACAAATAAACGAGCGTATGTTTTGCTCGTTCGTTCAGACTTAGAGGTGTGAACACACTGCAATGTGCGTACGGATCATTTAAATAGCCACCCCTTGATTTTAAACGAACGACCGCAAATAGCGTGCGGCTCTGAATGAGGGCCTAGGTCCTTAGCACTGACCCTAGAACTGACCCACCCCCTGCCAATCCTATAGGCTAACCAAACCTAACCCCACCCCCTGCCCAATCCTATAGGCTAACCAAACCTAACCCTGCCCAATCCTATAGGCTAACCAAACCTAACCCCACCCACAACACTACCTCACTAACAACTAACCCCTTCTTGTCCAGAGGCCGACACCCACAGGCTCGGGTGTTTAATTACCTCCATGCATATGAAATGCACTCCGTCCTATGATGCAACACCATGCCCTGCTATGTTCTGGACTGTAAGCGACTTTTTGTTTTTTTAATTCATAATGCCTCTGTTTATGTAGCTTGTAAGGCGCTGCGGAGCCCTGGTGGTGCCATATAAATAAAGGATAATAATAATGGCGTACTTTACAGGAACATTTCATACAGGACAGTACATTTATAGATGACATGACGGTGCTGGTGGTAGCTTGTCTTATAGTAATGGATGGGCTTTGAAGTGACATGAGTCTTTCAGTCCATCCCTGAAATCTTGCCGCGCCAGGGCGTAGAATCACACTTACTCGCCTCATGGTAGGTGACCTGCAGCAAAACCCATATTCTTTCAAATGTCCAAAGTTTAAAAAATATCCAGTGCATCCACCAAATCATTTACAGACAGGAACCCGAGCCAGCAATGTCTCTGTGGGCAGATGAGTCACCCTGTGTCAGCTATTTGTGGTTCTAACGTCTTGGAAAGCAGAGGTTTGGGGTAAGTTATGAGGTTTATATGGGAGAGGGAGGCAGGCATTGGTGTCTGCAGCACAGTGCGCAAAAGGTGCAAGATACGCTCTGCGAACAGGGATAGGACCAGCTCTGCATCAGTGTAAGTGTTCTAACATGCTGATAACAAACATGGGCCCTGATCCAGCGCCGATCGCACGGCTGCATTCGCACGCACCCGCTCGTAGCGAAAATATGCTAATGAGTGCAATCGCATGGCAACCGCAGCACTATACCAAGACGCCCATCACTGTATAAAGCCGCCCACTACCCATGACATGCATCCGCAAGTTAGCAAAAACATCGAGTAACATCGGAACCATTCGCACAGTTGTGGTTGATCTGACCCTACCCCACAAACTGCTAAACTTCCTCTGACCTCTGCCAGCGTATGCTATCACACGGGCTTAATTATGCACACCCCTGTAACGGCGTTCGAACGCACAGGCATGCCTGTGTTCCGCCGACCACCCCACGTTACCACCCCCAAACGGACACTTCCTGTCAATCACTCTGTGACGGGACTGCGTGCTCTCTGCGATCGCTTCCCGGTCGCAGTGGCTGGTTCTTGCACGCGCACTGTGATGCATGCGCAGAGCACAAAACATCGCCCGTCTGCATGCGAACGCAGTCTTGCGATCCTTGCTGAACCAGGCTCATGTTCATTCCATACACACATACATCTACTAATTTCCAGCACTGATCATCGCCCGGGGGCATGTGTTGGATGATCGTTATTGAGCATCCATCACATGCATTAACCCCCTAACGACTATAACGACCCGCGATTAACGATCGCGGGTCCCTATAGTAAACAGGCTAACCTGGTGGATATCGACCAGGTTGGTCTGCATGCATGGACTACGGATGATAACGGTCGATGACGACCATGCATGCCCGCACATCGACCATCGTTTGGTCATTTGCCGGGGGCAGAAACTGTCAGATTTTAACGATAGGATCGTTATCATTATTGTTAAAATCTGACAGGTTGTCTGACCGTGCGTACGCTGCATTAGACTTGTTTCTTGCAGTGGTTTTATTGTTGGAAATTCCCAGGAGCACTGCTAACCTCGGATAACTGAAGTGGGTACAAGGGCTGTCAGTAGGACCGTGTTTCAGCGGGTTTCTTTGAATATGTAACTAGCTAAACTGTATAATATTTTTAACAGTTTTCCATGCGAAGCTCAAACATTGAACTTTGGACCTCAGACACAGGTATGATCGCTGTACAGACTAAAAAGCGGTAACAAACACAAGGTAAGGCCGCCATTTAGACTTCAACAGGAAACAATTTGAAGCGTTATTTATTTATTGAGAGTACACTGAAGATGGTGTTGCCTGCCGGAAAGCTTTACTTTCTGACGCTTGGCGCATATGAAAAATGCGGTCACACCTCCCAAAATGGCATTTTCGGGGTATGACAGCATAATTGATAATAGTGCATCCTGCCCCCGAACTGGCACGGCTTCCCTATATGGGGAACCAAGGACCTGATTCGGTACGGATCACAACTGCGATTGCAATAGCGATTACGCATGCAGTCTCATTGCGAAGATATGCTAATCCTCTGGGATCGCTATGCCGTCGCAGCACAACATCAGGACGCCCATTTTACCTTACACTCATCCGTAATCCTTAGCAAGACTGCAAAACTATTGGTAACACCAGGGCCGGTGCAAGGTTTCTTGGCACCCTAGGCATTGCTTCAGCCTAGCGCCCCCCCCCCCCTCTTCCCTCGGATAACTACACAAGCCCTTATACAGTGCCCCCAGTAGAGCCCCTTATACAGTGCTCCCAGTAGTGGTCCCCCTATGCAGTGCTCCCAGTAGTGCACCCCCTATGCAGTGACCCCAGTAGTGGTAGCCCTATGCAGTGACCCCAGTAGTGCTCCCCCTATGCAGTGACCCCAGTAGTGCTCCCCCTATGCAGTGACCCCAGTAGTGCTCCCCCTATGCAGTGACCCCAGTAGTGCTCCCCCTATGCAGTGACCCCAGTAGTGCTCCCTCTATGCAGTGACCCCAGTAGTGCTCCCTCTATGCAGTGACCCCAGTAGTGCTCCCCCTATGCAGTGACCCCAGTAGTGGTCGCCCTATGCAGTGACCCCAGTAGTGCTCCCCCTATGCAGTGCTCCCAGTAGTGCTCCCCCTATGCAGTGACCCCAGTAGTGGTCGCCCTATGCAGGGCTCCCAGTAGTGATCCCCCTATACATTGTTCCCAGTAGTGCTCCCCCTATGCAGTGACCCCAGTAGTGGTCGGCCTATGCAGTGCTCCCAGTAGTGGTCCCCCTATGCAGTGCTCCCAGTAGTGCTCCCCCTATGCAGTGACCCCAGTAGTGGTCCCCCTATGCAGTGACCCCAGTAGTGCTCCCCCTATGCAGTGACCCCAGTAGTGCTCCCTCTATGCAGTGACCCCAGTAGTGCTCTCCCTATGCAGTGACCCCAGTAGTGGTCGGCCTATGCAGTGCTCCCAGTAGTGGTCCCCCTATGCAGTGCTCCCAGTAGTGCTCCCCCTATGCAGTGACCCCAGTAGTGGTCCCCCTATGCAGTGACCCCAGTAGTGCTCCCCCTATGCAGTGCTCCCAGTAGTGCTCCCCCTATGCAGTGACCCCAGTAGTGGTCGCCCTATGCAGGGACCCCAGTAGTGGTCCCCCTATGCAGTGACCCCAGTAGTGCTCCCTCTATGCAGTGACCCCAGTAGTGCTCCCTCTTTGCAGTGCTCCCAGTAGTGCTCCCCCTATGCAGTGACCCCAGTAGTGGTCGCCCTATGCAGGGACCCCAGTAGTGGTCCCCCTATGCAGTGACCCCAGTAGTGCTCCCTCTATGCAGTGACCCCAGTAGTGCTCCCTCTATGCAGTGACCCCAGTAGTGCTCCCCCTATGCAGTGACCCCAGTAGTGCTCCCCCTATGCAGTGACCCCAGTAGTGGTCCCCCTATGCAGTGCTCCCAGTAGTGCTCCCCCTATGCAGTGCCACGTACATGTAGGACAAACACATAGACAGACATTAAGCATTATACTTACCTGAATCCCCGCTCCTGCGCCCGCCGCTGTCCGCTCATCTGTCCTCCTGCTCTGCACTATGGGAGAGATGTCATGACGTCTCTCACCTCTCCCATTGCGGGAGCCAGAAAGGCAGATTCTCATTGGCTGCTGCGCCCACTGCCGGAGCTCACTCATGAGCTCTGGCAGTGGACGCAGCAGCCAATGAGAATCTGTCTGACTCTCATTGGCTGCTAAAACAAACACACCGCCGCCACCGGTGTGTTTGTTACTGTGAAGTGCGGACCGCACTTATGTGAATTAAACCAGCGGCGCTCTCCAGTGGCCGGCACTCTAGGCAGCTGCCTAATGGTAGCACCGGCCCTGGGTAACATCGAATACCATCGGAGCCTCACGCACACTTGCACAAGGTCTGCTCTTACTCAGGAACTGCTAACCTTATCGCACGCAGTGCAAGCCCAAGCGGCGCATGGCATCACAGAGGATAATTTCTGCACACCCCTGTAACGGCGTTCGAACGCACTGGCACGCCTGCATTTCGCCGACCACCCCCCCGTCACCACCCCCAAACTCTCACTTCCTGTCAATCACTCTACGATGGGCCCTCGTAGTCCCAATCGCAGTGGAGGGTTCGCGCATGCGCAGCAGTCGGCCGGTTGCATGCGTAATCACGGTTGCGATCCTTGCTCAATCAGGCCCTAAATTCACAAAGCTACGAAAACACAAAAAAAGAATTCACAGTGGGAATATACACCATTATTCCCGTTTACCCACGCCTTCCTATGGGAAATGCCCACTAACTGCAGGGCAGCAGCGTTAACTCTCACTGCTACCAAAGTTCCGATCAACTGTCCCCGCCATGTAGGATTGCTCCGGAGTGTTAGAATCCGCCGCTGTTACTTGCACCGAGTAGGGTACTAAGTACTGCCGAGACCCCTAACAGTCCGCATCACCCCATGCATCACCAGAGAATACAAGTTATTTTTTGGTACTGTACCTCATTCAGGTTTGCCTTGGAGGGGACAAAAAGTTGCCAATCCACTCAACATTATATAGTAATACAATGTATAGAGGGTGGGACAACAGTGCATGGTACAAATCATATCCTCAGGGCCGAATCTAGGATATCCGTCACCCGGGGCAAGGCAGCAATTTTGCGCCCCCTACCTTCCCGTACCTGGATTTTGTCCTTGCGCCTTCATAAGGCAGTGCACTAGTCAAACGTCCCTGGTATAGTGACTTACATTATTCCACACACCATAATGCCCATTACACATTATGCCACACACTGTAATGCCTATTACCAAAGCGCCACTTACATATTTGCCCGACACCATTTTATGCCCCACAGTAAGGCTTCTAATTACTTTAAAATTACCTGCTCATTACCAGGGGTTTCATGCTCGTTGCCAGGGGGTTTCCTGCTCGTTGCTATGGGGTTTCATGCTCGTTGCTATGGGGTTCATTCTTGTTGCCAGGGGGTTTCATGCTCCTTGCCAGGGGGTTTCATGCTCGTTGCCAGGGGGTTACATGCTCGTTGCCAGGGGGTTACATGCTCGTTGCCAGGGGGTTTCATACTCGTTGCCAAGGGGTTTCATGCTCATTGCTGTGGGGCTTATGCATACCTCCCAACATGACCCTCTCTAGGAGAGACACAATGCTCTGGTCCTGGACTTCCCTGGTAATTTATGATTGGTGGAGGCTCCAGGGGCGGGGCTGCAGCACAGTCCAATATTCAAATAGGGGAGTCACACCAACTGCCAGTGAGTCCCAGCCAGTGATGTTTGGCAGCGTGTGAGATGACAGTTGGTGTGACTCCCCTATTAGAATTTTAAACTGCGCTGCAGCCCCGCCTTTACCAGGGAAGTCCAGGACCAGAGCATTGTGTCCCTCCTTCTGAGGGTCACGTTGGAAGGTATGGCTTATGCTCATTGCCAGGGGGTTTCACGGGAGAAGATGCAGCTTTCAGCATCTTCTCCTGGAACTTGCGCTGGCCTAACAGACACTAGAGGTCCAGTAGGACCTCTAGTGTCTGTCTCCTCCTTGGCAATGGCCATTTTTGGATGGCCGTTTTCAGCAGAGTCTGAATGAATCAGCTGAAAATGGCCATCCAAAAATGGCCACCGCCAAGGAGGAGACAGACACTGAGGTCCAGTAAGGACCTCTAGCATCTGTCTCCTCCTTGGTGGCGGCCATTTTTGGATGGCCATTTTCTGAATTTGCAGCCCCCAAGCCACCGTGAGTCAGCCCCCTGCATTCCGGCACCCAGTGCACGTGCACCTCTAGCCCCCCCTAGTTGCGGCCCTGATACCCTGCACTACCAATATGTCATAGGATACATCCACCATATTACACACATTGCAGTTTTCTGATGCTACATCCATTCTCCAGTCACTATCTGACATCATCTCCATTATAGTATGTGTGCACCAACTGTAGGCCCGAGTGCACAATTACATAGGTTGAAGGTATAGTTCTTCGAGTTTTGTGTATAATTATTTTTGTTATCGTGGGAATTTTCCCGGGTCTTCTTGTGGGGATACACTGTATACTGTACGTGTAGTTAGTCTGAATATTCCGATGTATGGTCATTGTCTAACTTCCGGTCGCCATCTTACGTGATTATCTTAAAAGACTTTGGTTATTGAACTATAGCCCTGATTCAGAGGCGCTCGCTATTTGCGAGCGCTCGCTCTGAATCAGGGCGGGCCGGTTTAGCGGCCTGGAGATGGTCACGATTATCGCGATTATCGCCACCATCGGTTTACGAGGAGACCCTGTGGTAGGATCTCAACTCTCGCAAGCCCGAGTGGACTTCTTGCTCTGATAGAGCAGGAAGTCCACTACTGACATCACTAGTTATGTCAGTAGGGCCGCCCACAAACGGCAGGCGTTCCTAAGGGAACACCTGCGTTTGTGCAGCCACCCCCCTCCCCGCCTATAAAACGGGGCGAGCTATCAATCAACATCAACAGCCACCCCGTCCTGTACTGAGCTAGGGGCTCGCGCATGCGCACGCCGGATGCGGCGCATGCGCAGGGGTAAACATCGACCCGCTTGCAAGCGCTGTGCGCTTGCGAGCGGGTCTGCATCAGGCCTTAAGCTTGACAGAGAGATAAAGTGGACGGAGATAAAGTACCAACCAATTAGCTCCAAACCGTCACTTTACAGGCTGTGCTTGAAAAATGACAGCAAGGAGCTGATTGGTTGGTACTTTGGGCCTGATTCAGACCTGCTCACTAGGCTGCATTCGCACGCAGCCTGACGATGTTTGCAATCTGCGCATGCGTATGCATCGCAATGCGCGTGCGTGAACTAGTCCATGCGATCGGGAAGCGTTCGCTCGCTGCGCATAGACAGCTCACTAGAATGAGTGACAGGAGAAGCCGTTTGTGGGTGGTGACGGGATGGTCAATGGAAACGGGGGAGGGGTGGTGCAAACGCAGGCGTGTCTGTTCGTCTTAACGCCGTTTCAGAGGCGTGCATAATTAAGACGCAGCGTCATAGTACACGTCACATGGTTGTTTTACACACAGAAGCACCCGCAGTGCTTGCGGTAGGGTATGGTCGACCACAAGTGCTGCGTTCGCTTCCGATGGTACCGATGGTTGCATACACATCCTGGAGATGACGTGCATAATTAAGACGCAGCGTCATAGTACACGTCACATGGTTGTTTTACACACAGAAGCACTCGCAGTGCTTGCGGTAGGGTATGGTCGACCACAAGTGCTGCGTTAGCTTCCAATGGTACTCGATAGTACCGATGGTTGCATACACATCCTGGAGATGACGTGCATAAATGGGCGTCTTAAGACAGGCTGGTGGGCGTCTGCATACACAGAGCGATTGTATGCTAAGACATAGTGGGCGTGCTAATGCCTTGCTATGCGATCGCGGATTTGCATACTTTCGCTGCGTGCGAATGCGTCTAGCTGACGGGTCTGAATCGTTCCCTTTATCTCCGTCCACTTTATCTCTCTTCAATCTTTGAATAATGTTTTCAGGATTAACAGTACAACCCGGGCGCCCTGAGGTGAGCTGGGGAGAGCTCGCAGGCTTTATGGCACTTGGACTGTATAGACCTGTGACACCCTAACAAATGGCAGTCAGACATGACGCAGGACCGCTCCCTGCAGGCGCTGATCTGGGACAGACTGGAGATAAGATAGATTTGTAAAATCATTACAGTGCAAAAGTCTCTTTTTAATGAGATTCTGTCGACTTTTTTTTTCTGCACATTTACAGGTGACAGGGGCCAGGGGATCAGCGAACCTCCCAGGACTTCTGATTGCTGATTCTTTCTATGGAGCAATCAGAAAGTTTATTTGTTGCCATTCACAAGCTGATTCGCTGTCTGACGAAATTCATCAAAAGTATCTATGCAGCTACAGGATCTGTTACCCTCAATATCTGGGACATAGGGACTTCCAGATCAGGGATTTTCTGTAATTTGGCACACTATGGGGTCTAGTTACTAAGCAGTGTTAGGAGACAGAGTGAAAAGTGATAAGGCGCCAGCCAATCAGCTCCCAACTGTCATTTTTCAAACACAGCCTGTGACATGGCGGTTAGGAGCTGATTGGCTGGTACCTTATCTCATTTCACTTTGGGCCTGATTCAGAGCCGCTCTTAAGCGGCCGCTCGTTCGCACTGAGCGATGTTCGCACAACTGCGCATGCGTACGGATTGTAATACGCATGCGCGAACCAGTCAGTGCGGCCGAAAATCGTTTGTTCGCTATATAGTGAATGCCTGCTACTTTGAGTGACAGGAGGAGGCGTATGTCGGTGGTAACAGGGGAAGGTGCTTGAAAACGGGGAGTGGAGATGAGAATGCAGGCGTGCTTAAAGGTCAAAACGGACGTTTTAAGGGAGTGCATAATTAATACAGCAGCGTCATTGACCACGTCACTGGGTTATTTTATAGTCAGAACTGCTCGCAATATAGTGGTAGGAAAAACCAACCACAAGAATAGCGAGCAGTTCATACGCTGTTCGATGTACTCGATTAATCACATAAATAGCGGACATGACGTATGGTGCGAGCGGCCAGGGGGCGTATTTTTCAAAATTACAACCGCAAGTTTTGGTCGCTCGTTCAGACTTAGAGGCGTGAACAGACCGCAATGAGCGAACGGATCATTTGAATAGCCACCCCTTGTTTTGGAACGAACGACCGCAAATAGCGAGCGCCTCTGAATGAAGCCCCTTGTCTCTTAACACTGCTTAGTAAATAGACCCCTATATGTGACATTCATAAAGGACCCTCTCCCCCCCCCCTCAACACTTCTCATCAAGGGGTCTATTCATCAACACTTAATTTCTACAAAAGTAGGTGAAAATTGAGATTTTCACCTATTTTTTTGGAAATTAAGGGCCTGATTCAAAGCCGCTAGCTCGCGCTGTGCATTCGCAAGCGGCCCGATGTTCTGTGCATGCGTGAACTACACATTGCCATCGCAACCCTCTTGCTCGCCCAGCAAAGCCAGCCCAGGGTAATGAGTGACAGGAGAGGCCGTTTGTGGGTGGTAACAGGGGCAGGACACTAATAACGGGGGGTTGGAGATGCGAACACAGGCGTGCCTGAGTGTTTCCACGCCATTTTAGAGGCGTGCATAATTAACAGGCAGCGTCATAGTACATGTCACTTGCCATCTTTTTACACTGATTTCCTGGCAATGCTTGCGGTAGGGTAAAGCAATCGCAAGCACTGCGTTAGCATCCGATGGTGCTCGATGTACCAATGTTTTAATACACTTCTTGGAGATGACGTGTTGCTGGTGGGCGGCTCTGCCTGTGCGATTGGGCGTACGCTCAGACAAAGTGACTGCTCGCTAAGACATGGTGGGCGTGCTTATGCCTTGGCGAGCGTTCGCTTCCTGTGGCGTCACTTTGACAAATTTGCATACGCATCCAGCGAGCGGGTCTGAATCAGGCCCTAAGTGTCAGTATTAGTCATCAAACATGCAACGCAGGAGATATCACAGATATCTCCTGGTTACAATTGTTTCACGATAATTTTCACAGTCCCAGGGTTGGACTGACCCGCAGGAGTACAGGGGAAATCCCCGGTGGGCCCCACTGGCTAAGGGCCCACCCCTGTCCTCTAGGTGTCAGGTTCCAGACTACATTGTTACTCTATTAGATGGTCAGTTACCTGGTGGAGCAATACCACTGATCAACATGAGTGCTTGGTTCCTTTCTATAGAAACTACGCAAAGATTTCCCTTTTGGTTAGCCAAGTGTCTGTGGTGGCTAGCCACAACCCCTCTGGTGGCTGGCCACACCCCTTAAGCATGGGCCCCTGCACTGTATTTTGCCGGTGGGCCCTTCATGCCCCAGTCCGACACTGCACAGTCCCCACACTATAGTACTATACAGTGCCCATACTATAGTACTATACAGTCCCCATACTATAGTACTATACAGTCCCCATACTATAGTACTGTACAGTCCCCATACTATAGTACTGTACAGTTCTCATACTATAGTACTGTACAGTCCCCAAACTATAGTACTATACAGTCCCCATACTATAGTACTATACAGTCCCCATACTATAATACTATACAGTCCCCATACTATAGTACTATACAGTCCCCATACTATAGTACTATACAGTCCTCATACTATAGTACTATACAGTCCCCATACTATAGTACTATACAGTCCCCATACTATAGTACTGTATAGTACCCATACGATAGTACTATACAGTCCTCATACTATAGTACTATACAGTCCCCATACTATAGTACTATACAGTCCCCATACTATAGTACTATACAGTCCCCATACTATAGTACTATACAGTCCCCATACTATAGTACTGTACAGTCCCCATACTATAGTACTATACAGTCCTCATACTATAGTACTGTACAGTCCCCAAACTATAGTACTATACAGTCCCCATACTATAGTACTATACAGTCCCCATACTATAGTACTATACAGTCCCCACACTATAGTACTATACAGTCCCCATACCAGGGCCGCAACTAGGGGGGGGCTGGAGGTGCACGTGCACCGGGTGAGCCGCTGTACCTGGTGCCAGTGACCTCCAGCCCGGCGCTGCAGAGAGGCTCCAAGCCGGACGTCCGCTGGTAATATTTATTACCAGCGGGCGCCCGGCTCCTTCTCTGCAGCGACGCGGTGTAGCCGGAGCCGGAGGCTGGAGTTCTCTCCCGAACTCCAGCTTCCGGCTCTCCCCACGGGCACTATGGGGGAGACGTCATGACATCTCCCCCCATAGTTCCAAGGACCAGCCGGCGGACCGGACGCGACGCTGGATGCAGGAGCGGGGTTCAAGGTAAGTATTTTTTTTTTTAATAAGCTGCACTACAGGGGCATTATTATGGGGGCAGGGGCATTACCACAGGGGCATTACTATGGGGGCATAGGCAATAAGGGGCATTACTAATGGGGCATGAGCACTACAGGGGCATTACTATTGGGGCATGGGCACTACAGGGGCATTACCACAGGGGCATTACTGTGGGGGCATGAGCACTACAGGGGCATTACTGTAAGGGCACTACAGGGATATTACTATGGGGGCATGGGCAATACAGGGGCATTACTATGAGAGCATGGGCACTACAGGGGCATTACTATGAAAGCATGGGCACTAGAGGGGCATTAATATGGGAGCATGGGCACTGCAGGGGCATTACTGTATGGTGGGCACTACAGGGGCATTACTATGGGGGTATTAACATATGGGCATTACTATGGGGGCATTACAATATGGGCACTACTGCAGGGGGAATTACATGGGGGGCGCCAAATTACTGTCTTGCCCCTGGTGACAAAAATCCTAGTTTCGGCCCTGCCCATACTATAGTACTATACAGTCCCCATACTATAGTACTATACACTCCCCATACTATAGTACTATACACTCCCCATACTATAGTATTATACACTCCCTATACTATAGTACTATACACTCCCCATACTATAGTATTATACACTCCCCATACTATAGTATTATACACTCCCTATACTATAGTACTATACACTCCCCATACTATAGTACTATATAGTCCCCATACTATAGTACTGTACAGTCCCCATACTATAGTACTATACAGTCCCCAAACTATAGTACTGTACAGTCCCCAAACTGCAAGGATGGAGGAACGGGACAAACAGACACCGATGAGGTTGGTGGGCGGGCAGGCAGGGGGGAAGGAGGGCTCTTCTGCTGCAGCTCAGTCTTTGCAGCCTGTCTTGAAGAGAGCCAGTAAAAATGACCAGTTGCAGGAGAAAAGTTTATCACTTCTGAAAGACTACTTTGTAGAAACAGCAGTTTTTCGGAGGTGATAGTTTAGGGCAGGAGGCATGAGGCATGAGGCATGATGAGTGCCTCCTAAACTGTATTTGAACTCGCAGCGAGTTCAAAGCATAATTATCACACGTGATAATTATATTTTGATGAATAGGCCCCTAAGGGGGAGATATAATAAAGCTTGGAGAGAGATAAAATTGGAGATAAATAGCACCAACCAATCAGCTCCTAACTGTCATTTTTCAAACACAGCCTGTAAAGTGACATTTAGGAGCTGATTGGTTGGTGCTATTTATCTCCAATTTTATATCTCTCCAAGCTTTATTAAATCTCCCCCGTAATGACTTAGCAGTGCTCCTCACAGTGACAATAGAAAAAGCACTTATGTATGTGTCCCGTTGGACAACAGCAATAGGTTCCCGTTCTCTCTGATCTGTGGCACTTTGTGTATAACGAGACACCATAGCTGCACACATACAGTCATTGTATATACAAGATAAGATAGGCTGCATTCATTATATCCCATGCTGTACGTTACACAGGTAAGGATCCTGATGCCACATGGCGCTGATGGACGCTTTCAATATTAATCGCTTTCAGAATTAATCTTTTTTCTGAATAGAACCCGTGTACACTCAATCCCCTAATTCTGTGAAGTGTTATCCTTGAAGAGTTTTATCAGCCCCCCTGGGGTGCAAAGCGAGCCTCTGTTTTGAGTCATTTAGCAATTTCTGAGAAAGGTCTAAAACAGCGATCGGCCTGTGATAGGGATCCTGCTGTTCTTAAATGAGAAATATCCAAACATTTATGCCATGTAATAAAATGCTTTATATATGAATGATGAATACAAGAAAAAAAGCGAATTAACATTTTTAGCTGATAAAAAAATATGATTAAATGTGGGCCTAACTCTTTAATACTGCACTCAGGCATTTAAACATCAAATACTATCCCAGACGGGATGTAGTCAGCATACGGACTGAGGCCCTGATTCAGAGCCGGACGCTCTGACAGAGCGCTCACTCTGAATCAGGGCCGGTCTTTTTTTTTTTTTTTTAGAACGGCCTCCTGGCCGCTCGCATAGCTGTGGGTGACCACCCACAGCTACAGCGAACGGCCAGGAAGATGGTCGCGATGGTCAAGACCCTCGCAACCATCGGGCTTTCGACGAGACCCTTGTGGTAGTGTCTCCTTGCCGCAAGCCCCAAAATCTCTCCCACTGACATCACTCGTGATCTCAGTGGGGCCGCCCCCAAACGGAGGCGTTCACATGGGAACGCCTCAGTTTGGGCAGCCACTCCCCTGG
Organism: Taudactylus pleione; assembly: GCA_031769625.1. Taxonomy (NCBI): domain Eukaryota; kingdom Metazoa; phylum Chordata; class Amphibia; order Anura; family Myobatrachidae; genus Taudactylus; species Taudactylus pleione. The sequence continues at coordinate 1,958,355 of JAUIMM010000633.1, forward strand.
CCCACCCACCAAAGGGGGCGAGCTGTCACTCAACATCGACAGCTCGCCCCCTTTGTTGCGAGACCCGGAGCGACGGAGTGCCCGTCGCTCTCTGGGTCTCGGGCATGCACACGACGGAGCCGGCTCCGTCGTGCACATGCGCACTGGCCCACCATCGACCCGGTTGCGAGCGCACAGCGCTGGCGACCGGGTCTGAATCAGGCCCTCATTGCCAACTAGGGAAAGGGGAGGGTTAGGCTGCGGGAGGGTTAGGCTGCTGCATGGGAGGGGTTAGGATTAGGGGGATGGTTAGGGTTATAATATTGTATATCTGGAACCACTGACAAGCTGACCCACAGAGCTTTACACATGTACGTCCGTATGGCGGCTGGTTATCAGGTTTTGGTGTCTATGTGAAAAATGCATTTCTTGCACTCTTTGACGGGCAGTAGAGCGAGGAAGGGTGGGTGCCAGATGATTGCCAAAATATGCCAATTTTCCCAAAATTAGATGTTGTTTTATGCAATAAGATATTAAAGGAGATGAAAGTGATGGAAAATTTAAATATTTCAAGTTGGGACTGACCGCAAGGCTTTTCCAGGATAGGAATCAGTGAACTGCGCACAAGTACCAGGTACAATAGCTATTTATGTAGCTCCGGCAGTGGCGTTTCTATAACGGGTGTAGGATATGCACCCTGGTACCGCACACCCTGCACCCATTTAGTATAATAACTTCTCTCGAGTCCCACGTTGGCACTGTACAAATCATCAGATTTGCGCATGCAGACTACGGGCGCCATGTTCCCAAAGACCGACGCATGTGCAGTGGACTGTGGCATAGTGACAGAGACAGAGTATAATCTCAGAGAGAGGAGGGGAACGCTCAGAGGCTGCACACAGCCCCCTCCTCTTATAATCCGCCCCCAAGCGGCAGCATATTGCATTGCGCTTTACAAAAAGGGAACAATACAGTAATAAATTAGACCGGGTAATAATAGATAGACAAAAAGGTCCTGCTTACAAGCTTATGATCTCTAGGGAAATAGGAGATTGATACATGAGAAGTGCTACATATTGCATATTCCATATGACCAAGCAGATTGCAGAGGTTCCTGGTGGGCTGTATAATCCAGTCATAAAGCAATGGGGTAAGCAGGGTGTGTGAGTATAGAAATAGAACACATGTAAGTTTTGTGTGAACTGTGTAGAGGGGAGATAATTGGGTAGAATAAATTATAGAAGTTACATGGGTGGGTCTGGATTGTGATAAACTGCCTGATAGGAGAAGTTTAATGGAATGCTTGTGTAATAAACTAATCCTTTTTGTTGTTTGAATTACTACAGGGAAAGTGTAGGTCTATGGTTTATTAATTGCACACATGGGTAAAGGTCAATACCCGGGCAAATAAGGTCTCCAAAATCGCCTAATAATTTAATTTTATTTGTTGCTTAGAACAAAACAAATAATAGTTCCTACATTCAATGTATATTATCAATACAATCCATTTATAATCAAGACACACAGTAATGAGTATCATTTATTTTACTGGAACACGACTACTGCCAACTGGAAGGAACCTATGAGCTTGCAAAGGTTAGCATCTATTAGGTAACAATCAGTGTATATATATATATATATATATATATATATACACACACAATCTATACAATTGTTAGTAATTCCTAGTACCGTGTACAACACATTACCTTACCTATGCTATGAACTTTTAATTTATATACCCTTAAAGTAGCTTTAATTCCCCGTTCTACTAGTTAATTGTCACTAAGGTTCACAGTTCAGCGCTGTCTAATTTAAAGTTGCGTTGCTCGTTGCCCGGGTTGTTGAAAGATTTTTGGTTGTTAGTGTGCACTATTTGGAGCAGGTCCCTCATTGTTGGGAATTAATCTGTCCAGGGAAGAAGGCACTTTTATCTACCTCAAGGCTGTTTATCCACAGTTCTATACTTTCGTATAATCTCTGAGAGTAACAGGCATATGCCCTCCAATGAAGGGGGTAATCTAAAGTCTCTGGGCTAGTCTCTGCTTCTGATCTGGCTCTCCCTTTATAAGGCAGCTGTATGTCCCTAAGGGAGGCTCAGGGGTAACTGTTATACTGAGGCAGTATTGTTAATTAAAGCACTGGTGCTGTCTATGTGAGAGTGAGATGAGAGGGTGAGTGTTTGGCTCTCCTTACCCCAGGAGTTCCACCTCCGGTCCGCCTGTTATTCAACCAGCCATTCCAGCTCCACCCATCAGCCCGTCTCCACTGGATGGAAGAGGAAACATTTAGGCTGCACTGCCTTCAGATGTGACTGCCGCCTCCACCTTGCACTCCGCCCGCTAATGAGGGAGTTTGCTGTCGCTAATGGTAAGCGCTGGTGTTGCGCTCTACCAGTCTCCACTCTGCTGTCTCACCAACTGCCCTGATCAACTGCTGCCTACTTCCAACTGTCACTGGCCTGACACTGGTCATGTTACCGGCTGCTCCTGACTTCTTCAGCAGCTGCAGAGACTTCTGGGAACTGTCTGCCTATGTAATGCCAAGTTGGACATAATAACTCACATAGTGGGGTATTACACTTGAAGGTATGGAGACTAGAGGACAGTCTTACTGTGCGTGAGTGGGCATTCTACAGAGTGGGTGCAACCCGAAAACAGTCCTGTAACCATGAATGGGAGCAGGTAGACCAGGCGACAGGTGGGTACAAAGGGGACACTCGGGAATCTCGGGAGCCCAGTTCACGTGTTCCCCTTGCTTCTGCAGGGGACACAGAGGCACTGACAGTCTGAGTGCATCGGAGGGAGGCAACAGCAGCCTGAACTCCCTGGAGAGATAAAGTTATTTTGGGGCTGAGAAACACTTGAGCTGGGTTTGGGGCTGAGAGACACAGGGGACGGGGTTGTGAGACACAGGGGCTGGGTTTGTGTCTGAGAGATGCAGGGTTTGGGGCTGAAAGACAGGGTCTGGTTTTGGGACTGTGGGACACAGGGCCTGGCTTTTGGGGCTGTGGGACGCAGGGCCTGGCCTTGGGGAATGAGGCACAGACACAGGGTGGGGGATCTAGCTGAGAGACACAGAGGAGATGAGTGGATGGCTGTAGATGGAGAGACATAGGGGGAAGATGCTGGAGACACATGGATGATGCTGGAGAGATGAGGGCTGAAGCTGGTGCAACCCAGACGAGGATGAGGCTGGAGAGACACGGGGGGATAAGATTGAGAGACACAGTTGGGGATGAGGCTGGAGAGACACGGGGGGGATAAGATTGAGAGACACAGTTGGGGATGAGGCTGGAGAGACAGTTGGGATAAGATTGAGAAACACAGTTGGGGATGAGGCTGGAGAGACACGGGGGGGATAAGATTGAGAGACACAGTTGGGGATGAGGCTGGAGAGACACGGGGGGGATAAGATTGAGAGACACAGTTGAGGATGAGGATGGAGAGACACGGGGGATAAGATTGAGAGACACAGTTGGGGATGAGGCTGGAGAGACACGGGGGGGATAAGATTGAGAGACACAGTTGAGGATGAGGCTGGAGAGACAGTTGGGAATGAGCCAATGGCCGACCTGCACGTACCTACTAGGAGGCGATAGGAGGGGTCACAAAAACATGAGTGTGCCGGGCCCCAAGATTTCTGTTGCCGGCCCTGGGAGCAGGTGATAAGCGTGAATGTGAGACGCAGATTTGTGCCGAGAAGGGGGGGAGGGGAGGTGGGAGATATTTTGTGATAATTGAAAAGGTGTATGTTGGTGTAGTTCTGTAAGCAGAAGCGTTTTATATTGGATTCTGTAAGGTACAGGCAGCAAATATAAGGATTGAGAGAGCGTAGCACCAGAAGGACACGTTGCGAGGAAAATTAGCATAAATAGAGGTGACAGTCATAATGGGCCTGGGTCGGACACAAAATGACAGCATACACAGACATCCGCGGTTACAATATTTACTACTCCGTCCGCAAGCCTCAAACAAGCATGGAAGCCGAGCTAGCACGGTGACGGAACAAATGCATTAACCACACATTTGCCACGCAGAAATGCTTATTTCACGGAGAGAGTGATCCGGCTACTCAAGGGGCGAGCCATCTGCTCTCATATCCTCAGTCGCGGTGCAGTTTGCCATCGCTTTCTTAAGCAAGTGCGCGGCCTGCTGGTAATCACGGGTTGCGTTCGCCTTTGGACTTGCCTCCGCATCAGAATCAGACTCAATGAGTTTGTGAATTAAAATTTTAATTAACGTGGGCATTCCTGAAAATGTGTCCATATATTTGCCCCTACAGGCTCAGCTGGTCAGTTTCGGGGCAGTCAAACAATAATGGGTTAGAAATTCTCACTGACAATTTGTTTATTTTTTTTTTGAAACCCACGAACAGCCCAAAATAGCTGCAGATATGAGAGAGGTTCCTCAAGCAATCCCACCCTTGACCCAGAGCTGTGGCGGGGGGAGAAGGTGAATCAGATTTCACTACCCATTTTGGGGCAAAACAGGGAAGTGATGCACACTTGTGGGCGGGTGACCACGAGATGGAGAACGTGTGAACAGTCCCATGATTATGCCGTGTTCGTTGCAGTTACTGCGCACGTGGAACTGGCAGTCACTAAGACATTAAAACAACAAGTTTTAAGGGATTTCTTGGTCAGAAATTAGTGATCTGTTACTTCCTACTATCCAGCGACTGGTGACAAATAATAAATTTTTCTGTTCCTCAATTCGAAGCTGGAGGGGGCGAGCTGGTGTAAAGACATTAAATAAATCTACACTGCGGTATAGAGACAATTTAAAATCCCGTACACGCTGGGGCTTTTGGCACAGACCTGAGACCCTGGGCTTCCCCTGTTATCTTGGTCCTTCCTACCCCCTTCTCAGGCTCAGTATAGAAGGCCACCGAAAATGCATGCTTAATAGCTAGAGATGTGCGCCGACCCCCATGTTTTGGTTTTGGATCTGTACCTCCCCTGGTTTCGGATTGGTTTTTTGACAAAACCGCCCTTCCGTGTTTTGTTTTGGGGTTTTGGTTTTGGATCTGGATTTTTTTCTTTTAAAAAAATCATAAAAACAGCTAAAAAATCACATCATTTGGGCCTGTTTTTGTTCCTACAGTATTATTAACCTCAATAACATTTATTTCCGCTCATTTCCAGTCAATTTTGACCACCTCACAGCTCACTATATTGTTTTCATCCGGTTTAGGCCCAAAATTTGCACCAAGCTAGCTGGCTAACTAAGCTAAGCGGCAGTAGTGGGTAGCACATACACGTGGCAGTTCAACTTCCAACATGGCACATCAGGAAACAAATGTTTTTATTATTCGAGAGAGGCCTGAGGGAGTTGGAGTATGTATGTAGTTGAAGGCAGGGACAGGAAGGGTTGATTTGTAGTAAATTTAATTTAATTTTTTGATTCCGAAGTAAATTTATGAGGGAGGGGAGGTGGGGAGGCATTTAGAAAAATAAAATTGCACATTCACATCAGTTCTTGCCCCAGAAGAATCCTTGAGCGCCATGCCTGCTGCTGGGAGTGGATTTTTTTTCCATCCCAGAAGGGGACCAGGAAAACCTTTCCAAAACAACTGACTGTTAAATAATCCTTTGCAAAGCTTCCACATGAAAAAGCATTTCCAGACCTAGACAGGGACATTAAAAAAAACATAGTTAGTGGCCTTCAAACTGCCACTTAACCAGCACAGATATGTGGACAAGTGCAAGTTTTAAGATTTAAGGTCTTACATTGTATCTTTCTTGATAATCCTCCACCTGCTTCTGCTGCTAAGAGTGGATTTTCATCCAAGAATGGGACCAGGAAGAGTGCTACTGCTTTCCAAAACAATTGACTGTTAAATAATCCATTGCAAAGTTTCCACATGAAAAGCATTTTCCAACCTGTAGAGGGATATTAAATAGAACATAGTTAGTTAGTGGTCTTCAAACTGCCATTGTACCCACTGTCCACTTAACCAGAGCAGATATGTGGACAAGCGGAACAGAGCAGCAAATGCAACATTTCAGATTTAAGGTTTAAGTCTTACGTTGTGTCTTTCTTGAGAATTCTTGAGCACCATGCCTGCTGCTGGGAGTGGATTTTCATCCCAGAAGGGATGAAGACATTGTTTCGCCTTCCCAACCGACACAGATTTGCAGAGTTGTAAAGACCTACTGGCAGGAAAAAGAGGCAATTTGGAGGCCCTTACACAAACTACCTTTGCTTTACTTGAGCTGCCCACCTTCCAGTGTGTACTCAGAAAGAGTTTTCAGCACAGCCGGGAACCTTGTCAGTGATCGGCCTGAGACTACTTCCCCAAAATGTGGAAAAGATGATGTCCATCAAAATTAACTACAAATTCTACGAGAAAGACCTTTACCATCAATTACGGGCAAAAATTACGGAGGCACCTGTAATGGTGGATTCCAGCGGCGACAAATTAATATTGTGTGAAGAAGATGATGTATACATCACCCCAGATTATACCATCACCCAAGCCTATATCGTCATCCCATCCTGTGTTGTGTATAAATTACAGCTGCGCTCTCTGTTAGATTGAGGATTCATTGTCCACTTTAGTGGATGTGAGAACCATTTTAGTCCATATCACCACACCCCCTACACATCTTCTGACCTGGGCAGCTGCACTCTGGATTACGTTTGCATGGAGTTGCCCCTCTGACTCGCTGAAATACAGGTAGAGGGGCCATGGGTAGGGAGTAGGGACACTATAATCAGAGAACGCAGTTTCAGCTGCTTTATTCAATTTTTTTAAGACATATCCTCTATTTTCATGTTTTGAAAATGTTTATGCAAATCTCAGCTGAGGCGTTTGTGATGTCATGGCTAACGTGCACTCACAAACACACACAGAAAAAATCCCTGAATGAGGCAGCAGCCACTTGAAAAACGACACAGGCAACACCCCTGCGCAGCTACGTTGCTGGTGATAAGTGTCGCTAATGCGCACACATACACAAAAAAAGAACACATTGATTGATCGGTTAATTATTTTTTGGGGCACTTGGGGGGGAGAGTACCCCTGAACGAGGCAGCAGCCCCTAGATAAACGACACAGGCAGCACCCCTGCGCAGCTATGATGCTGGTGATAAGTGTGGCTAACGCGCACACACACACACAGAAAAAATACACATTGATTGATTTTTTGGCACTTGGGGGGAGAGCACCCCTGAAGTAGGCAGCTGCCCTTAGATAAACAACACAGGCAGCACCCCTGTGCAGCTATGTTGCTGGTGATAAGTGTGGCTAATGCGCACACACACACACAAAGAAAAAAAGAAACACACTGATTTATTTATAATTTTGGGGGGGCACTTGGGGGAGAGCACCCTTGAACAAGGCAGAAGCCACTTGATAAATGACACAGGCAGCATCCCTGCGCAGCTACGTTGCTGGTGATAAGTGTGGCTAATGCGCACACACACACAAAGAAAAAAAGAAACACACTGATTTATTTATAATTTTTGGGGGGCACTTGGGGGGAGAGCACCCTTGAACAAGGCAGAAGCCACTTGATAAATGACACAGGCAGCATCCCTGCGCAGCTACATTGCTGATATTGCTGATAATAAGTGTGGCTAATGTACACACACACATAAAGAAAAAAGAAACACTTTTATTTATTTATTTATTTTTTTGGGCACTTGGGGGGAGAGCAGCCCTGAACCAGGCAGCAGCCCCTTGATAAATGACACAGGCAGCACCCCTGCGCAACTACGTTGCTGATAAGTGTGGCTAACGCGCACACACACACTTTATTTTTTTTCACACTGATATTGAAGAGCACCCCTGATGGACATAGCACCCCCTGGACAACACAGCAGCACAGCCAACCAGCCAGCCAGCCTCTATGGACAGGACAACAGCCAGCCCCTATGGACATTAAGCAGCCAGCCCATGACAAGTGACACAGTAGCCAGCCCCTATACACAGCACAGCGATCACAGCCCCCTCCTTCCTCTTCACTCTCCACAGCGGGAATGAAAATGGCGGCGATCGCAGGGAACTTTTATACAATCCAAAACCTGCGAGAATCCGACAGAGGGATTATGATGTTTTGCCTCCTTTTGAGATCCAAGTCAAGCGGGAAAACCCGAGCAGACTCAGATCTTAGCTCAGATCACTAAGTTTGGGTGGGTTCGGATCTCTGATATCCGAACCCGCTCATCTCTTTTAATATCCAGCTCGGTATGTGAGCTGACACAGGTGTACTAGCGCAGTACATATATACAGATGTTGGAAGAAAGGGCTTCAGCACCTCACATACTGATATCGCACTACTTTATTTCCTCCTCAGGCCGGTCAGTGTAGAAATGTGCGCCGGGCCATTTTTGCTGTTTTTGGTTCTAATTAGTTGGCTGTTTTTGGTTTTGCCAAACTGCGTGACTGTTTTTTTTTTTCCCAAATAGATAAAAAAACTAAAATCACATAATTTTAGCCTTATTTTATACCTCGATAACATTAATTTCCACTCATTTCCAGTCAATGATGACCACCTCACAGCTCACAATATTGTTTTCAATATTAAATTTTTACGACTGGGTGAGAGCTGTCATACTTGCTTCCCCTTGCAAAGGATTGTTTCACAGTCAGTTTTTTTTTTTAAATAGTAGTCTTCTTGGTGTCCTTCTGGGAAGAAGATCCATCCCCAGCAGCAGCAGCAGGCCAAGCGCTGAAGGATTCTTCTCAGGAATCCTGGAGAGGGGAGGAGTCACCTCTCCTTAACAACTTGGATGCAGGACTACCTCCGGTCATTACTTTGAATAATGAGGATGAAGGTGTTGGCGGTGCTGGGATCTATATGAACTTGAGAGAAGGGAGCTAGCTGATGCTGGACTGCTTTTGTTTTTTTTGTAGCACCAGGTTCTGAAGTTCTCAAAAAATGTTCATGAGTTTGCAGCAAATTACTTATCTGGGAGGTGATTCCTAGATTGTTAACGTCGCTACCTCTACTTATCATGCTTTTACAGACGCTACAGTTGGCTTGATAATTGTTTTCAGGATATGGGTAAAAATAATTCCACACATAAGAGGTGCATTTGTTGGTCCTATGCCCAGGCATGTCAATGGCCTTCATCTTTTCATGGCAAAGAGCTGCTTTTACTGGTGCCTGACTTACACAAACAACATCCTCATCCTCAGCATCCTCATTAGCGCCGGCATCAGCTACACAACACTAATATCCCCCTCAACCTCTTGCACTTCCACGGTGGCATCCTCAATTTCTATGTCATCAGCTATATTTGTGCTGATCATCCCCACATTTGCAGAGGGAACAGAAATGGTGGAAGGCGGCTTCTCTGTGAGTACAACACTATTAGAAAGTTCAGGCTCACATATCACACTCGTGGACCCACTTTGACTCTCCTCAGAGAATTGTGACATTTCTACTTCTGAATGCACAGTTTGTTCTCCTGCCTTAGTGGTTATAATTTTTTTTTACACCTCTTCTACACTCTGAGTGATAAGGTCTTGCATCGTCATGAGAGGCAGATGCCTCACTGACACTTGTAGAACCACCACTCATAAATAAAGGCCAAGGCCTCAGTCTTTCCTTGCCACTGTGTGTGATGCATGTTTGCAATTTTATGTTTTTCTGTACAACACTTTCCCTTTAATAGATGTGTTTTTTTCTTTAGCACTGTACATTGTTTTTTTTTTTTTTTAGATGCCCTGACAGACCCTCTATGCCCTTCGGCTTTAGTAGAAGACGTTGAAGGACTATCGTTGTCATCATTACTGGTGGCAGCAGCTGCAGTGACAGTATTTGGTTGCTCTTCTCTAAACTGAACATTATCCATATCTCAATTCGCAGATCACTGCATGGCTTTTATATGCACGTGAACAAAGCACACCAAACAATACAATTATTTTTTTATATTTCTTTTATGTCACAGCTCTATTCCTGCGTTGACAGGAGCCACAGGGCTTATATATGCATGTGAACAAAGCGCACCAAACAGTGCAAATAATATAATTATTTAATTACAGTTTTAGGGGGTTTTTTTATGTCGCAGGCGCAGCTCTATTCAAACTGCATGGGCTTATATATGCACGTGAATGTCTTACTGATGGACACAGCACTGCCAATACAGCAGAGTACAGCACAGCATACAGCAGCGTGCACCCCCTATACACATTGACTAAGAAGCACAGCCACTTGTGACTTGTGAGTCTGGACACAGCCCATACAACAGAGTACAGCACAGCAGCATACAGCAGCATGCACCTCTATACGCATTGACTAAGAAGCACAGCCACTTGTGAGTCAGGACACAGCACAGCCTATACAGCAGAGTACAGCACAGCATACAGCAGCATGCACCCTCTATACACATTGACTAAGCAGCGCAGCCACTTGTGAGTCAGGGCACAGCACGGACTATACAGCAGAGTTAAGCGCAGCATACAGTGACGTGCCTGACAAGGAAATGTTGCCGAGTCCCGTCCGCTGCACCTTATATAGCATCCAAAATCCGCGAGAATCTGGTGCAGCGAGGATGACGTTTTGCCTCAAAGTGGAATATGAGTCAGGCGGAAATAACCGAGCCACTGGTCAGATTGACGCGGATTCTAATGTTCTGGCAGATTCCTAATGTTCCTTGGAATCCGAACCTTCCCATCTGACTCAGATTCCACTTCGAGGTAAACTATCATCCTCGCAGCACCGGGTTCTCACAGGTTTTGTATTCTATATAAGGCACTGCGGACGGGACTCAACGCCATTTCCTTGTCAGGCACGCAGCTGTATTCTAAGGAATCCGAACTGCTCATCTCTAATTGGGTGTGGTATATTTTGTCGACATTCAGCGTGAGAATGTCGATATGGTCGTTATTGACCATGCCGACATTGATCAGGGTTAATCCAATGAACCGCAAATCCATCGCCGGCAACAGCCGCACTTTACGGCAGCCTGAATTCTCTTTGAGCAAAAATTTGCAAATTTTGTCTGAGAGCGGGCAGCGAGGAGTGTGAGATGCGGTGCCGTTGGTGGCGCTTTAATGTCGTGGCAACGGCAACTCGCACCCTTCGCGGCTAACTGGATTGACCCCATCATGTTGAAACTGATGAGATGTCGACATGATTAGAATGTCGACAAAACATCTAGTGGTGACTTACGTGGTCTGGCGAGGCAACGCTGTCAACATATCGACATTCTGCAGATGCCAACATGTTCGATGTCGGCATTTCAACAGTGTCGACATCACAACTAATTACCATCTGTACATCAAATACTCAGGCTCTGCCTTTGCGGCCGCAGAATCCCATTTCACTTCTGCTCGGTGACCTCAGACGATGATATCTCAGCTCATAGATTGGGTACATGAAGCTTCTATTGAGATGAAATGTTGAAAGCGTTTCTAATACTCTATTTACTACGTGGACTTATGCAAACACAGCGGGTTGATTTGTTTCCCTTTCAATTTCTCTAAACACTCACTGCCACCCCCATCTGAGCCGATCTGGAGCGAGGCCTGAATCCATCCAGACGCACAGCGGGCGGCCTGACAGAAGATGGGCCGAGATAATGAGCCAGAGCCTCCTTAATGTGCCATCCACATTCACCAGCAGACAAGCAGCGGCCTGTGCTCTCCATCAGGTGGAATATAGGCCGGGGCCGTCTGGTTTTCTGGGGGCAGAAATAATGTTGCTGGCCAGGAGCCAATATCCTAGACGGCCTGGAAAAACTGCAGCTGATGTTAGGGTCTTGTCCGTGGTGCAATTTTCGGCAGACCCTCGATTTAATTTTTTGATTGTACATTTGTAACTTTTTTTTTTATATTTTATTTTTGAGTACTGTTCTACTGTTATTTTTTAAACTAAAAAATGTTTTACTTTTTTTTTTTTTTTTTTTTTACTAATTCCAACAGGGAACACTTCTGCTTTCGAAGTTCAAATTTTGCCGAAATTAAAGATTTTTTTATAAAGTTCAGTTCAGTGCATGCAGCCGTCACCTTCCCATATTCAAGAATAATTGGTAAAAATATACTTTATTGCTGAGGAAAGATCTACTGTAATAAAACAAATGGATTACAGCACCAACATTACTATAATATGAGCATTATTAGTGGCAGAGGAAAGCTGCAAAAGAGGCCACACAACGCGCGGTTCCACTGCGCTCATTATAAGCATTTCACGCGAGCAGGCCGGCGAGCCCCACTCTACACTCCGACATCAGCTTACCGTACATACATTGCAGCTCCGTCTCCCTGCCGCCCCAGCCAGGCCCGACACAAAGAAAGGAAATGCAGAATAAATATGTCAACTATTAAAGAAAATGGTTTTGTTTGCAAAACTCAGCAGCACGTGGCGGCGGCGGTGACTTGTAGCACGCCGGATCAGAATCCTGGCCCTGTGCTGCCTTCTCCGGTTTGAACAGGGATTAGAGGGAGGTTTAAGGTGAGAGGCGCTGGGAATGTTTTTCAGCCACACTGGCTGTATTCATTATCAGATGCCAGGGAAAATCACGCTCTGCTGAAATGTGGAGATTACAGGACAGGAGGAAACTGATTAGCAGCAGCTATCTCGCCGGTCTGCTCGCACCAGGGGTCCACGCAATTGTTTGCTGATCATTACAGGAGAGTAAAAAAAAAAAAAAAAAGGAATTTGCGAAGATGGCGAGTTCTCGCAGATCATTCATTTGAGGGAAGGGTTGTCTGTAATTTGTGTTTTCGGAGCACTTAATTGCAGATTAGTATAACAGTGATGTTTTCAGACACAGAACTTTAATCTTTTCACGATCTTGTAGACCCTTTAATTGCACATGGTAATTAGCCTCCCAACCATGAAAAATCGCCACCGTGCCGCAGGAAGTGGTGTCAACATTATTAACGTATTGAGGTGAATGGAACATCTGCATATCTTACAAGTTATTACAGTACTACAATATTGCTGGGTGTGTTTTTTTTATATACTTTTCAACGGAGGTAGGTGTCGAGGGAGGTCACCACGTTTAAGGGGTGCCTGCCAGACCGCCTGGGATCAAAAAGTACTTCTTCCTAACGGGGCGAGTTTGCGGTATGCAAGTGTCGGCCTCTTATGTGCATTCGCAGGCCAACATATGCGCAGTGAAGCTTCAATCAGGGCTGGATATGGCCAGCCTCAAGTCGCCGGTCAGGATTTAGGCTATCGTCACCCCCCCACCTGTACTCAGTATTGTGAGGGCCAGATTCAATTACCGAAGCTTTAGCCCAGAGCTATTCAATTGCAGTCCGTGGTAAGCCTACAGGCTGCACTTATTGCGTAATTCTGTTGGTACCTTCCTGAGGTAAGTAAGTACGGATGCCGTGAGCGCGTTAGCCCTTAGGTCCTGACCTGAGATCCGAAATTCTGAAATCCGAACAACTACGTTTTAGGGTTCTGAGCAGAACTGGGTCAAGGTTCGGATTAACTTTTTTGTCCCAGTTCGAACCGAGGGCCTGATTCAGACCCGCTTGTGAGCACTGATTGATGTTGGCCCAGTGCGCATGTGCACGACGGAGCCGGCTCCGTCATGCGCATGCGTGAGACCCGGATAGCAACGGGCAAACCGTCGCTCCGGGTCCCGTACCAAAGGGGGCGTGAGGTCGATGTTAAGTGACAGCACGCCCCCTTTGGTGGGCGTGCTGGGGACGTGGCTGCCCAGAAAGAGGTGTTCCCATGGGAACGCCTACCATCTGTGGCCGGCCCCACTGACGTCACAAGTGTTGTCAGTGGGAGCGCTCTCGGCTCTGTTTGAGTCGAAAGCACTCTAGGGCTTGCGGCAACGAGACCCTAACACAAGGGTCTCGTCGCAAGCCCGATGGTCTTGACCATCGCGACCATCATCATGGCCGCTCGCTATAGCTGTGGGTGGTCACCCACAGCTATGCGAGCCTCCAGGAGGCCGCTCAAAAATACCAGAGGGACGGCCCTGATTTAGAGCGCGGGTTCTGTCAGAGCGTCCGGCTCTGAATCAGGTCCTGAGTCCCGGTTTGCAGGTTCGGAACTCTTCTTAAAAAAAATCAACTCATGTTTTGGATTCAGACATTTTAGCTGTTTTTATCTAATTTTAATACGTTTTATAGAATTTTAATAAATTTTTATCGAATTTCATCCAAAACCAAAACATTTGAGGGTGATTTTACAAAACCAAAACACAGGGGTCTGCGCACATCTCTACTCCAGACACTTAACCTAGAATCTATGGGTTAATACTTGTTAGAGCCCACCGTGTCCCTCCAGCCAGCTACTGTGTGGGAAAATATCATTATAAAAGGCGATCATTAATACATCTCCCCCTGTATGTCACACATCTCCTGTGCCAAGCAGGTGAAACGTAATATCAGGGAACGTCGCTAGCAGCTCTATCAAGAACAACAACTTGTACTGAAGATTACATGGTAAGTGGCCCCTTTAAAATAAATACTCTGCACTCCGTTGAGCTGTGTAAAAAGCTCTGCACACTCTCTGTCGTTGGCCAGATACATACAACAGCCCTATATACCAGCTCTGCACACTCACGATGTGCATCCTGCAGAGCGGCTCTGCTTGGAACAAGTATTTCTGTGACCGTCTCCTGCTTTCCCGGCAGCTCTGAGGAGTCACACTGAGAAGCCACTGCTGGCTGTGATCTTTATACGACCCCTCTCTGATCTGTTCCGAAACACGGCCCCCTCCAAAAACGTGCGGGGCCATGCTGTGCGGAGCGTTTTCAGGGATGGAGCTGAATCAGCTTATTTTTGGCACGCACGTCGCATCCTGCTGGTAATCCGTGAGGAATCAGCTGAGCGTTGTGTTACTTCCACCCAGACCATCTGAAATCCCCGAAAATCTATTGCAAACCTGTCTTTCACACTTCATATGGCCCAGATGCCAACCCCATTACCAGTACTCAGCGCTGTGTGCCATGTGCCTGAGGTGTACGGTACTGCACAGCCGCAGGGAAGCTCAGGGAAGCGGCTGTGCTATACCGTACAACTTATATGCTAATGCAGCAGGAGGAGTCTGGTGTAAAAGACGCACACATGCTGAGTAGTGAGCCTGGCGGCCATCTTGGGACAGGGCATGTATTCTGGAAGTAATTCGGGGAGATGTATCAAGCCTTGGAGAGCGATAAAGTGGAAGTGCCCAAAGCAACCAATCAGCTTCTAGCTGTCATTTATCTAGCACAGTCTATGAAATGACAGGTAGAAGTTGATTGGTTGTTTTTGTGCAGCTTCTCTACTTTATCTCTCTCCAAGGCTTGATACATCTCCCCTAGGCCGGGATGTACTAAGGTTGTGGTGACCATTCCGCCAGTCACCGCAACCTTATTAATCGCATATGTACTAACATATGCGATTAGTTTCGCAAAGGACAGGTCTTGTGATAAGAGCTGCCCTTTGCGAAGCAGCCGACGCCGGGTGACGGGGTCTCCGTTGGTCCCCGTCCCCTCCGAGCCCTGGGAGCTTCCTGCTGGTCACCTGTGCAGGAAGCCCGGGCTCCTCCTCCCTGCACCCGGAAGAAGATTAGGAGGAGGCGGAGGACCCAGGAGGAGCGCGGGCCGGCAACCGTGGAGAGCAGGTGAGTGGGGGCCAGTGCTGGGCGATGGCGGGGCGGCAGCAAAGCGTCGGGTGCGCTAAGAAGCCCATAGGCTTCTATAGTGTAACGCCAGGTTTTTCTGGCGTTACCCTCTGCACTGATAAAAGTGCGGCCAGGGCTTAGTACATATGGAAATGCGGTAAAAACCCAGTTTTCGGGGGTGTTACAGCAGTTTTCCTTTAGTACATCCCGGCCCTAGTATGGTAACACATCTGTCACTGATTTTCCACCTTTCTGTGAGTATTTAACTTTTTATTAGCGTCAGTAATGCCTCTTTAATATGTGCTTGTTATGATATTCATGGGTCTATTTACTAAGCAGTGTTGCAGACAGAGGGGGTCATTCAGACCCGCTCGTGAGCGGCAGTACGCTCGCAAGCGGGTCGATGTTCCCCCACTGCGCATGCGCACGACGGAGGGAGCTCCGTCGTGCGCATGCGCGAGACCCGGCGAGCGACGGGCTCTCCATCGCTCCGGGTCTCACACCAAAGGGGGCGTGCTGTCGATGTTGATTGACAGCATGCCCCCTTTGGTGTCGTGCCGGGGGCGTGCCTGCCAGACGGAGGCGTTCCCATGGGAACGCCTACCGTCTCAAGCCGGCCCCACTGACATCACTAGTGGGGCCAGCTTGACTAGTGATGTCAGTGGGAGCAGGGCCTCCGTCGCAAGCCCGATGGTCGTGATGGTCAAGACCATCGCGACCATCATCATGGACGCTCGCCTTAGCTGTGGGTGGTAACCCACAGCTATGCGAGCGTCCATGAGGATGCTCCAAAAAGAGGTAGGAGGGCCCTGATTCAGAGCGAGCACTCTGGTCAGAGCGTTCAGCTCTGAATCAGGCCCAGAGTGAAAAGTGATAAGGTGCCAGCCAATCAGCTCCCAACTGTCATCTCACAGGCTGTGTTTGAAAAATGACAGTTGGGAGCTGATTGGCTGGCACCTTATCACTTTTCACTCTGTCTCCTAACACTGCTTAGTAAATAGACCCCTCAGTGCTACTCAATCTTGTATCAACTCAATGGTACAGACGCAATTGGCCTGTAATAATATTACAGTGCATGGCCTCACTGAAAGCAGTGTGACTGGTGCCACTGCCCAGGGCACAAGGTTGAGGGGCTGGTATCTGTGCCCAGCTTGTGGGGTGCCACCGTGCCTGGAGAGGAGCCTGACTACATGACGAGACCCGGGCCCACCTCCCAGCCTCCTCTTCTGTCAGGTGCCACCTGGCTGGGTTGTGTGGGGCTGCCCCGGGGTGTGTAAGTGCCCTGGCGCTATCACAATGTGTCTTATTCCTGTTGGAGAGGGGTGTGCACTCCCGCGCTGTCTCCTCCCCTTTGTAGTGACGCGCCGGCGAGATGACGCCACCACCGGGCTTCTGCTAGTGAGACCTGTGTTATTACCTGTCATAGCCATTACTGATACCGCTATTAATAGTATTAACCCTGTGCATACTGCTACTGTGTATAGCGCTGTCCCTGCTGTTAACTCTGCGCACACCGCTGTTACTATAATAAACCCAGCAGCCTGGTTAAGGACATCTGTGTGGACTAATCTCCATTTCACATTCCGCTGACACTTACTGCGACCAGGCAGGTTACACCAATAGGTTATACTAATAATTCTGAGGGAAGCTCGCTGTGTTAGCTGAATGGCCACACAAATGTCTGTATTTCCTGTGGTGCTGCGTGATACACATACAATAGTCCTACACATCTGTCAGTCTGCCGAGCTGCGCCCATTCACGGTAATGAGACTTGTGTAGCGCTACCTGCTATTTTGTATTAGTTACCCTTATCAAGCCTAAGGAAACATAATTACAGACAACAGGAGTCCAGCGGAATAATCAGTTGCATACAGCTAATCACATGTAGGCTACTTCCTCGTGATTTCCTTGAACTGCTTGACATCGTAGTGCAAAAAAACATCACTCCATGCCATTCGCCTTCAAGTGCGCCTGCCTCCAACAGAGAGCGGTGTCAGCCATATTGTGGGCGGAGCTATTACCCAAGTGCAGCCTATCAACTCTCTGAAGCTGGGTACACACTTAATGATTGTGTACCCAGTGGTCCATACATACTGGGCAATCCGGTGTCCGACCACCTGATATTCCAGACCCCGACCCACAGCGCTGCATGGGATCGTCAGCCGCACCGCCTGATCTTCCTGCATGTACAAAGGATCATGCAATGCGGCTGACGACCCCCAGGGAAGCGCGTACTACACGATGTAGACTGTACGATATTGCAGATTTGTCGCTCCGATGCATCGGAAACGGCCAAATCATTAGCAATATTGTGTAGTGTTTAGGGGTCATGAGAGGGTCCAGTGCTGAGGCAAAGGATTACGGGGGTCCAGTGCTCACCGCGCACACTGAGGCAAAGGATTACGGGGGTCCAGTACTCACCGGGCACACTGAGGCAAAGGATTACGGGGGTCCAGTACTCACCGGGCGCACTGAGGCAAAGGATATATAAGAAGTAAAAAACAAAACTGTTGAAAGATTCTCTTTAGAGACTTCGGGGTATATTTACTAAAGTGCGGGTTTATAGAAGTGGAGTTGTTGCCAATAGCAACCAATCACATGGGTTGTCCATAGCAACTCCTGTATAACACACACACCCAGGGGCGTATCTATAATGGGTGCAAGGTGTGCGGGCACAAGGGCCCCTGGGTCCAGGGGGTCCCCGGACCACACACCCTGCACCCATACGGTTACTTACCTCTCCGGAGTCCCACGTTGGCGCTGAAAAAACGACTGGAAAATGGTCGCTGTGGCCATTTTCCCGCCATTTGCGCATGCGCAGTACAGGAAAAATGGCCGTCGCGGCCATTTTCCCCGGTGACCTGCGCATAGTCTATAGTCTCTGCCCAGAGTCTATAACTCCGAGGCTGTACGCGCAGAGATCAGTGCGCTGCCGGCTGCCAGGCAGAGAGGAGGGGGCCCGTGTCGGAGACTGCGCAAGCGCCCCCTCCTCTCTAGAAACGCCCCCGCACACACCCCTTATAAATTCACCTATGTATCTACCATGATGTATTTTTGTAAAGAAAGAAAATCAGTTTTAATACGTATGATTTATGACCGACCGTGTAGCCAGCTGGGCGGTTGTTTATCTTCATGCGGTTGTGATGATGGGCCTATATTTATGTGGAGGCCTGGGGCTGTAGTCCCGTCCTCCCCATTGTTAATCTGGCCCTGGTTACTGACCAGTAGAGAAGAGCGAAGCTGGGGCGCTGATCCTGTTGATAGCATTGAGTCGCGCTTTTACTTCACCATCCCCCATCTGTAATTTTGAACTGACTGTACATTTTGCAGAACGCGAATAGAGCTGCTGGTGACCATGGTCATCTCATCCCGCCCTGTGGTGGGGGGGGGGCCAGACTGGCCAACGTATGACACGTTACGGCCACTTATTAAATCAGGTGAACGTTCCACGGAACAGCTACGGAGAACTTCTCTCATCTCTGTATCAAGCACAGAAAATCTCCTTCACAAACATTTTAGCAGTCTGGAACTTGTGGCTTAATCACCCCGTCTGCCTGGGAGGTAACGTGCTGCTCGCTTGACCTGATCGTACAATAAGCTTTTCCCCCGAAGTCCTCGCCGTACACGCTCAGATGCATCTTCCCGTGGCGTCCTCACAGTTTCAGCCACAGCATCTCCTGATATAGCACAGAACGCATGAGCGGGCATAGCAGTACCGGTGCCCAGTGAGATCCTGCCGCCAGGGACTGCTGAAGTGCAGTCCCTGTGCCAACGTTCCCCTTTCCTTGGCTGTCATAGGTTTATTACACTGAATAAGTAATTATAGAAAAACAATGGGCCTGTTTCAGAGACGGACGCAGGGGCGTATCTATAATGGGTGCAGGGTGTGCAAGGCACACGGGGCCCCGGGTCCAGAGGGCCCCGCACCGCACACCTTGCAGCCATATTATCTAAAACTCACCTGTCCGTGCAGGGCCGGTGCAAGGCTTCTAGGAACCCTATGCAAAACTTCTGCCTGTGCCCTGCGCCCCCCCCCTTAAGTTTACTCACCGCCGGTGATCGGTGCTCCGGTGATGTCCTCCGTGGCTCCGGTCAGCTGATCTCCCATCCTACACTGTGACCCGGTCAGCTGACCGGGTCTCAGTGGAGGGTTGGACACCAGCTGACTGGAGCTACGGGGGACATCACCGGAGCACCGATCACCGGCCTGAACTGAGGGTAAGTTTTGTGTTGGGTTTTTTTCACAAGTAGCACTGTGGCTGGAGGCTGGAGCCTGGAGGTGGGGCTGGCCGGGGAGTAAAGACAGTTACACTGCCTGTCTCATTCCCTAGTCCCTACTACCTAATAGCTCAGTGGCCGCGGCCGGCTTCACAAGTGCTGCGGCCGCCGGGCAGACACAATGGACACCTACAGGGGTGGCCTGGCTGTGCCTGCAGCCGGAGTTAGCAAAATAGTGCGGTGGCCACAGCTGGCTTACTAGTGCCACGGCCACCGCTTGTAATTTATACAGGGGTCCATTCACATTCACTAACGGGAGGCGCACCGCCCTCTAGTGGCCGGCGCCTATAGGCAGCTGCCTAAAGCTGCCTAATGGTAGCGCCGGCCCTGTGTCCGTAGTCCCGCGGGTCAGGTGTCAGTGCTGTATAGAACACCGGAAAATGCCCGCCGCTGCCATTTTTCCGGCGTTCTGCACATGTGCAGTAGACTCTGGACACACTCTAGTGCCCAGAGTCTACTGATTCTGCGGTGTCCGGCCAACCGCGTCAGTCGCACGGGGAATGCCCACGGGCCCCATCCTCTCTTAAGACGCCCCTGGACGGACGCTATTCTGGTGTTCCCACAGTTGATCAATTATCAGTGGTCTGCGCATGCATCAGGAGTCGCACTGCGCAGCGCAAGGGCTGCGATGGTCGCAGAGAGAATTTTTTCGCAAAGTGATTGACTGGTGGAATCTCAGGCGGTGCAATATAGCAGCCCCATACATGGGTTACACTGCGAGGGAGGGACGCCATGGCATGGGTTACACTGCGAGGGAGGGACGCCATGGCATGGGTTACACTGCGAGGGAGGGACACCACAGCATGGGTTACACTGCGAGGGAGGGACGCCACGGCATGGGTTACACTGTGAGGGAGGGACGCCACGGCATGGGTTACACTGCGAGGGAGGGACGCCACGGCATGGGTTACAGATTCACAAAGTTCAATACAATCCATCTCTTTAGCATCTGACTGATCAGAGGAAGCAACAACAGATGGAAGGTTTGCAGTTGGAGCAGAGTTTATTGCATTGAATGATGCACCACAGCTATGGAATAAATGAAGGGGCTGATGCAGCGCCAACTGGTGGTCGCACGTCTGAGACTTTGTGCAAATGCCTTGCATCTCACCCCCGTGCGCCTCAATCGCAACTCCAACTCTATGCGCACGCAACATGGATGCCTGCACAGTGCGACTCGTATGCATGCCCAGAAGAAATAATGGATCCACTGCATCTGACATCGACCATGTGTGCAACTAGATTCAGGCCCTATGCGCAACATTATGGCGGATCTCTGATCCCCATAACTGTGGAGGTTGCAGGATATTTCCATAATAATAGAAATTGCATATTGCGCTGCAATAAACCCTGCTTCATCTGCATGATAGAATAATTTGCAACATATGCACAAAGCTGTACTAGAAAATCTGAGACCCTGGTCAAAACTGTCCCAAACAACGTCATCACAAGGTCGCTGCTTTCAAGAAATAATAATAAATTATATAAATAATGTATAAAAAATGGCAATATTGTAAAAATATCATTTATTTTCCCGATGCTGTATAAATAGGACAGATGCACTAAGTGACACAACGCTCGGAATAACAGACTCTGTAGCTCTTTAGAAGATTTATGCATATAAATATATACTGTATATATATATATATATATATATATATATATATATATATACACACACACACACACACACACATATATCTATATATACAGTTACACACGTATGTCACACGTAGATCAGGCACTATGTAATTAGGCCCCTCCCCCTTGCAGGTAAATTGGGGGGAATTGGAGCCAAAGTACAGGCTTCATATTGGCTCCACCTCCTCATTGACCCACGAATTGCGGGTTTTTGCCGCGAGGGGGTGGGGCTTAAAAACAGGATGCCCGCTCTCGCGTCTGTCAGAGGGGTTTCTGAGTACTCAGAAACCCTCCCTGCGTGCGCTACTGGGCGTGTAGCTACAGTTCCGCGCTAGAGCCGTGTATGTAGCGAAGGGACGACTGTGGCAGACGGATCTGTTGTACCCAGCATGGTGCTGGTGAAAGCGCCGATACCAATGATGACAGTTACGGCCGTGGACGGAAAAACAGTGGATGGATCCTCTCGGTAGCCCTATGGAAGTTGCATTAATCTGGCTACCGCGGCTTCACGTAGACATGGCCCATTTGCGGCAATTCTGAATTCGCTTCTATCTGTGTGGATAATTATTTTTGCGTCTAGGTGCACGGTGGAATTATCTCTTTTTGCATTTGTGCAGGCAGCAGTTCCTTCATTGCGGCCAACATAATTGCCGACTTCTTTATTTATTGTGACTGTCTGTGCTGAGTTTGTATGTTCTCCCATGTTTGCGTGGGTTTGCGCCGGGTACTCTGGTTTCCTCCCACACTCTAGAAATATACCTGGCAGATCAATTGGATACGGAAAGCAATAACCTTCGTGTGTAGGTGTGCGTCCATGTGGTAGGGAATATAAGGGTCTATGGGCCCGATTCAGACCCGCTCGCTAGGCTGCGTTTGCTCGTAGCTGCCAATGTTTCGCAATGTGCACATGCGTATGCATCGCAGTGCGTGTGCGTGAAGTAGTCCATGCGATCGGGAATCGTACGCTCGCTGCGCATAGACAGCCCGACTGAATGAGTGACAGTACAAGCCATTTGTGGGTGGTGACGGGTTGGTTGATGACAATGGGGGGAGTGGAGGTGCGAACGCAGGCATGTGTGTGCGTCTTAACACCGTTTCAGAGGCGGGCATAATTAAAACGGAGCGTCATAGTACACGTCACCTGGCTGAATTTTACACTGAAGCGCTCGCAGTGCTTGCGTTAGGATATGGTCAGCCACATGCGCTGCATTCGCTTCCGATGGTACTCGATGTTACCGATGGTTGCATAAACTTCCTGGAGATGACGGATGTGCATAAGTGGGCGTCTTAATACACACCGCGATCGCACGCCAAGACATAGTGGGCGTGCTAATGGCCTTGCCGTGCAATCACCTGCCTATCAGTGAGTTTGTCGAATTTGCATATGCTGGGTGCGTTGCGAACGCATCTAGCGAGCGGGTCTGAATTGAGCCCTATGGTACTAAGCCTTGGAGAGAGATAAAGTGGAGATGGATGAAGTACCAGCCAATCAGTTCCTAACTGTCATGTTACAGGCTGTGTTTGAAAAATGACAGGAGCCGAATGGTTGGTACTTTTTCTCTCCAAAGCTTAGTACATAGATTCAGGGCCGGCTCTAGGGGTGTTCGACCTGAGCGGTCGCACAGGGGCGCCACCCATAGAGGGCGCACCCCTCCCCAACATCCCGATTTCAGCAGGACATTACTGTCCCACTTTGGCCCACAGGTGGTTAAACCGGGAGGTTGGGAACCCCCCACTGCCGCAGATGTGTGGTGGTTCCGGATCCCGGAGACTCTGAATGGAGTATGGCATTAATTCAGTGATGGGAGAAGGCTGGGGGAAGCCCAGCTAGTGAGGCTCCCCCAGCCTGACGTTATTTGGAGGCGGACACGCCTCCTAATAATGTCACATAGGGGCGTGGCCTATGGTAATTAGGTCACGCCCCCATTTTCGGTATAGGGTGCGCTGGAGGGGGCCGGCACAGGGTGCTCCGACCCCTGGAGCCGGCCCTGCATAGATCCCATAGATTTTAAGCTCCACTGATGCAGGTACTGATGTGACTGACGAATATATTCTCTGTGATGCGATGTGGAATATGTGTGCTGCTATGTAAATAACATATATATAATATGAAATAAATGTATTATACAAGTGGGGCATATTTTTCTTCTACACGGTTACTTGTAATATAGGCGCACAAAAACAAATAAAACATAACCAGGCCAGTAAAAAAAAATTACATATATCTATATTAAAACGTAACATTGCATCAAAGTTAGTTTTCCGTAAAGAACACTGTGAGCTCCTTGTGTAGCACACTGATCTAAGAGCACATGTGTGCCTGGGACTGGAACACGCCACACATGTCTGTGATTATGGCTGCAGGGACCGGAACACGTTGGTACAAAGGTGCTCTGCACAATTATCTCTCAGATGTTGTTGGATGGGAAGCCACAGGCTGAACTAAAAGCTTTACAAGAAGCCTCAATGGGAGATAATTAATTATGGAGACACGTTATGTAACCCACGAAACTGCCTGCCTTCTGTACAATGGGCGTGAGCCTGGTCCTGGTGTAATTAGGGATATGGCATTCTGTGATTATGTCAGTATGGCCAGGTTTTGTTCTTCAAGTGTACTAGTATTTAGTATTACTGTACTTCCTTGTACTGGGACTAAATGGCTATTTATACCTTGCTCATACCCATTAGCTGTCTGAGGAATGTTACCAAAAATTAGAGCAGGTTCATACTCTCTGGCAATATATATATACATGTATGAAAAAGGGACAATTAAAAAACAAAACAAAACACACACAACAAAGTAAACTTTAATAGTAACCGCCCGCCAAATATCAGAACAAGCTGCTGTAACTACTGTAATACACATCATGGGCCTAAAGGGCGGCGCACTAACTTTTAAAAGGGGCCATACATCAGGCCCGATTCTGAGTCACCCGTAATGCGGTCACAATTTCGTCTGGTTCCTGTGACTGGAGGTGCCAGCCAATCAGCTCCCAACTGTCATTTTTCAAACACAGCCCGTGAGATGACAGTTGGGATCTGATTGGCTGGCACCTTATCACTTTCTTATCACTTTTCACTCTGTCTCCTAACACTTCTTAGTAAATAGACCCCTGAGTGACCCAGGGGTGCTGCGACGTGATGTAACGATACATGGCGTCGCAGTACGCACTACACGAAGCAGCATACAACGGCGCAATGTATCGTCACATGCTGCATGTAAGCAACACCGCATCAGCCGTGGAATCGCCCCTTCTGATGTGCAGCACAGAGATGGGATGAAAGGCGGCAGAGATAACTCTAAAAACCGCCGTATCTCCGCCTTACGCTGAACTCTGCATAGCCCGCAGACGCGTCGACAGCGCCCTTGCTAAACTTTCCCTACGCGCGTTAGCACCCGGCTTTGCCGATTAAGCAGCAAATGGAGATGAGGCCGAGTTGCGCACGGCTTTGAGTCCCCCCGGTTGATACGTCGGCGCTCTTCTACGGAGCATTCCCAGTGCAATAAGTGCGCAAGATCTGTCCGCAAAACTGACTTATGTTCAATTCTGCATTTAGCTCCGATGTTTGCGAATCAGCGTATTATCCATAGGGCACCTCGTTAAGGGTCGCAGGTGAGATCCATGCCATATGCCAGGCTACCCAGCACGTCTCTATACAATATACTGTATTTATGTGAGGATGGCGTCAGAAGTTGCTTAGATAATATCTGACGCACTGACGGAAGATGAACATTACAGTCTGGTTTCCACGGCAGCGAAGACTTTGTTGTGAATTCAGCGACGCTCCCAATTCTAACCTGCGCCGTCCAAACTCTAACATGAAAAAATGGACTGAATGTCAAATAACCCTCCGATGTAACTGCAGCTAATGATCATACCCGGAACCTGGGCAGCACGCATAAATCACGTACGGGTGAAGGTTACGGATCCACCAATCACCAGCTGGCGAGTGGCAGGGGGCGCATGACCTGCATTCATGCCTTTTGCCCAGATATTCGATGAAGGGTGAGGGGTCATTATGCAAAATGCGGCTCATTTTAGTGTCTCGCTCTCAGAGGACCTAGAATAATATTGGAAGTTACTTTGCTGATTGGAGCCAGACAATTAACCTCCTGATTAATTGTGTACTAATGTGCCTTCATGCTAATTCGAGTAATTGAGGATGTAATGTGATGTACAGGAATTGAAATCTTGCATATAGGGGGGAGAATTTAACAGCGTGACAAATTGCAAATCTTAGCTGAATTAGACACTGAACTCCAAGCTAAACTGATACAGATGTCTGAAATTTTGTGTTGCAAACATCTTCCGTGAAAAAGGCCAGTGGCGGGATGCAAAAGAGACTACAGGCCCTTCTATAGCACTAACCAAAAAATAACTGCACATCATCCAAAATGGCTGCGTAAATACTTAGGGGATGGACTCGGAGTCGCAGACCGTTTGTGGGCACATTACGCGCTCAGTAAAAAAAAAAAAAAGTCGGATATCCGCCTGCATACTGAGCCAGATGCATCTAGACGTCAGCCTGATATCCATCGGATCTCTATGTGCGCTCGCCTCTGGATTGCTGCAATTCCGTCTGCACGCCCACGGCACGCTTATCCTACAGCCGGGCGCCCCATTGCCGTCCAAGTACAACCGCACAGTCGCACGTTGCTCAAAGTTGCCAGTGTAGTTGGATGGAGGGCTGTCGGATCGCCTTCAAAAAATAAAAAAAATAAATAAAATAATTGCTTTTTCAGCCTTTTTATCTATTTTACAAAAAAAATAAAAAAATAAAGTATTTGATAGCTATCGGTATCGGCCTGCAGGCGCACGTTAGTAGCTTTTGGGTTGTGGGTCGAAATATGTGCGAATGAGTATATTGCGCCGAGATGCTAATTTGATGTAATTAAAATGAGAGCGGACGTGTTGTTTTCTCAGCAGTGGAAACGTGAAATATTATTCACAGGCTCCAGGAAAACAACGGCCCTAAAGGCCCAATTAGAAGCCTTTATGTTTATTTTTTTACCTCAGCCAGCAAAGCTCAGATGGTTGGAGTCTAATGTCCTGTTATAGCTGAGGGCCCCTTGGATTCCATCTTTGTTGAGGACGTGTTGTTAATGCCCTTAGCTGGGAGTGCTTGGAAAAAAAAAAACGAACGTGCAGGTTTTCCGCTGTGATAATGGTCTCATTTACACACCTGCCCTTTAATGAGTAATCCCCACAGCCCATTAATTTACCCGCTTGTATCCTGAATGTAATGTAGTCGGTAAGAAGACTGGATAAGCCCAGAAAGACCTGGAGCCTGTGGGGTGTAGCCGGAAGCGCTGTTTATGGTGGCCTGGATTGCGCAGGGAAGGACGTTGTAAAATGTAACACTTCAGAACAATGTACAGTAGTTTCCATACTGTGTATACCAGGAGAGATAACACGGCAAATAATGGCTTCCCAGAAGTAATTATCCTTTATAGTGTCCCTGCCACCCGCACACAGTGGAGGTTTGCCTTCTGAGGGATTCGTCAACGTATAGGAAAATCAGGGGAAGACTTATCAAAGCTCAGAGAGAGATAAAGTGGAAAGAGCTAAAGTACCAACCAATCAGCTCCTAACTGTCAATTTTCAAGCAAAGCCTGTCACATGGCAGTTAGAAGCCGATTGGTTGGTACCAGGGCCGTAACTAGGGTAGTGCGACCTGTGCCATGGCACAGGACACCTCAGGAAAATTGACAGGCCCAAACAGCGCCCCTGCCCTGTTTATTGTCATTCTCACTTGTAACTTCCTCTTCTTTTATCCCCAGTATCTCCTGGCTGCCCCAGGAGTACCCCTATCTCTTCCCTGGCCCTTACCCATGAAGCCATGGCCCTTTTTCAGGTGCACTATCTTATGTCACTATTTAAAAAATGGAGAGGGGGGTGCCAATGCTCTCTCTGGCACAGGGCACCATAAAGTCTAGTTACGACTATGCATTAAAGTGTGGCATAATGTGTAAGAGGCATTACAGTGTGGCATAATGTGTAAGGGGCGTTACTGTGTGTGGCATAATGTGTATGGGGCATTACTGTGTGTGGCATAATGTGTTATAAAGGGCATTACCAGGGACGGACTGGCAGCGAGGCCTCACCTCATGGGTGTATCACAAGTCACAGGGGCCTGGCCTCATGGCATGCCCCCCCCTCTTTCAGTATCCCCAGCCAAGCAGAGCGCCGGGAGGCAGAGCTGCTCGGCTGGGGTTTGGCGCCGGACCAGCCCATCGGCCATTCTGGCATTTGCCACAAGTGTTACAAAGGGCATTACTGTGTATGACATAATGTATAAGGGGCATTACTGTGTGGCATAATGTGTAATGGGCCTATTTAAAAAATGGAGGGGGGCGCCAATGCTCTCTCTTGCACAGGGCACCAAAAAGTCTAATTACGGCTTTGGTTGGTACTTTATCTCTCTCCAAGCTTTGATACATTTCTCCCTTGCCAAGGCTTGATACATCTCCCATTAGAAAGTAATGATATCACTGAAGTAAAAAATGACATCTCCCAAAGTAAAATGACCATTGTCGTTATGCAACTTAACGTACTGTAAATCTCAACACCGCACCCTACATCACGGCCGTCCTCTATTCAGTATAAGAGATTGACCACTATACGCATGCGCAGTACGTAACAATCGGCCGACTACATGCGGTACGCTGTTGCAGTTGCGATCCATAATGAATCAGGCACCTTATGTGTAGATATACGGTAGATGGTAAATAAAGACGCTGATAGAATACTGGTTGGAGTTTGTTATAAGTCACGAGCGTAACAGATGAAATTCATTTACTAACACCAACAAATACGAAGGGCGGAAAAGCAAAAAAAAGAAAAGTCCTGCCCAGCTTATGGGTGATTTAAACTACTGCGACATAATCGGCATCACACCTCCCAACATTGAGACATGTAAAACTGGCTCCAGAATAAGCCCCACCCCCAATTCACCCAAACTCTCCTCTGATCCTCTCCAGAAAGACAACTTTTTTTTTTGAAACTCAGCCCATTTATTCATGGTTTCCGTCCCTTTCTAGATCTGCAATTAGGGACTATCCCATGAAAATTGGGAAATTTTGCAGATATGCGGGACACTTAAACTAGTGGCTCTGTCATTAATGTGGATTATAATTAGGTGTACCTTACCCAAGTGGTAAAGGGCCAGTCAGAGGGATAGATGAGACTTAATGACGTGATACTACTGTATATTTACCATATAGGTAAAGGTGCAATAAAGAAATAATGATCATACATTTTGATTTGTGTCTTATAAAACCTTGAACACAGATGCTGCAAAAAACTATACAATTTGGAGAGGCCCACTGTGTGCAGCTCAGACAGGTTTTAAAAAATGAATTACTGGATATTGTTCTGTCACTAAAGGCCAACGAGAGGGGGCGGCAACAACAGATTACCTGGCGTGTCCGTCAGAGGCCCGAATCAGCCATGATGCAATGACCCCCTCCATGGCCTGCAAAGTATTTAAACGGCATTGTTTAACGAGTGGAGCATTGCAACGCCCACATGCTTGGCCACACCCCCTCTCTAGCATCGGGCAACACAAAATGGCGGCAAGCATTCTAGAAACAAAAACAGGAGAAGATGAGAGTACAGAGAGGTGACGTCAATACATACATAGATACTGTATGAGAAACGTAACATACGTGTTACGTGAAAAATGAGAAATCAGGCTAGCAATGGCAGGAAAATGAAAAGCGAATTGTGAAAGAAATTGCGTAACCCCAACAAAGCCCCCCACAAATGAGCTAAAGAAATTGTTTGTGGCAAAGATAAAACAGACGTAATAAGTACAATCTTTTCAGCTGTGCTTATAACGGAAGAAACAATTAGCGGGAAAGAGTGTTGCCCTTGCAATGGTAATCTGCGGAGGGGGGAGGGCAATAAGCGTCCCACCAGCTGTTGTTGAACTATACATCCCAGCACGGCTTGCAACAGTTTTAGCATGGCCAAATAGCAAAACTGTGGCAGGATATGCTGGGATGTGTAGTTCTACAACAGCTGGGGGTGGCTGCTTATTGCCCTCTCCTACTCTAGGGCAGGGAACTATTTTACCTTTTACCCCAAAATATATTTAGATGTGCCGACATTACCCCCTTGATTTGAAAGGAAGGAAGGAAATCATATAGTAGTGCCCCCATATAATGCCCCTGTAGTAGTGCCCCCATATAATGCCCCTGTAGTAGTGCCCCCATATAGTGCCCCTATAGTAGTGCCCTCATATAATGTCCCTGTAGTGGTGCCCCCATATAATGCCCCTGTAGTAGTGCCCCCATATA
This sequence comes from Taudactylus pleione, assembly GCA_031769625.1. Lineage (NCBI taxonomy): Eukaryota > Metazoa > Chordata > Amphibia > Anura > Myobatrachidae > Taudactylus > Taudactylus pleione. Next base: position 1,988,084 of record JAUIMM010000633.1, read on the forward strand.
GTGCCCCTGTAGTAGTGCCCTCATATAATGTCCCTGTAGTAGTGCCCCCATATAATGCCCCTGTAGTAGTGCCCTCATATAATGCCCCTGTAGTAGTGCCCCCATATAGTGCCCCTGTAGTAGTGCCCCCATATAATGCCCCTGTAGTAGTGCCCCCATCTAGTGCCCCTGTAGTAGTGCCCTCATATAATGTCCCTGTAGTAGTGCCCCCATATAATGCCCCTGTAGTAGTGCCCTCATAAAATGTCCCTGTAGTAGTGCCCCCATATAGTGCCCCTGTAGTAGTGCCCCCATATAATGTCCCTGTAGTTGTGCCCCCATATAATGCCCCTGTAGTAGTGCCCCCATATAGTGCCCCTGTAGTAGTGCCCTCATATAATGTCCCTGTAGTAGTACCCCCATATAATGCCCCTGTAGTAGTGCCCCCATATAATGCCCCTGTAGTAGTGCCCCCATATAGTGCCCCTGTAGTAGTGCCCCCATATAATGCCCCTGTAGTAGTGCCCCCATATAGTGCCCCTGTAGTAGTGCCCCCATATAATGCCCCTGTAGTAGTGCCCTCATAAAATGTCCCTGTAGTAGTGCCCCCATATAGTGTCCCTGTAGTAGTGCCCTCATATAATGTCCCTGTAGTAGTGCCCCCATATAGTGCCCCTGTAGTAGTGCCCCCATATAATGTCCCTGTAGTAGTGCCCCCATATAGTGCCCCTGTAGTAGTGCCCTCATATAATGTCCCTGTAGTAGTGCCTCCATATAATGCCCCTGTAGTAGTGCCCCCATATAAGCACCTGTAGTAGTGCCCCCATATCATGCCCCTGTAGTGCCGCTTGTACAAAAAAAAACCCCAAAAAACACTTACCCTAAGCCCTGCTCCTGCATTTGCCGACGTCCTGTCCGCCTGGCTGTTCCTCGGAACTATGGGATTGATGTCATAGTGCGCATGGAGAGAGGCGGAAGCTGGAGTTCAGAAGAGAATTCCAGCCTCCGGCTAACGCGGCGCTGCAGGGAAGGAGCCGGATGCCCGCTGGTAATAATATCTCAGCGGGCGTCCAGCTTAGAGCCTCCCTGCGGCACAGCCGGGCATGCATATGAATCATTCTATGCATGCCCGGCTCTCCGTCCATTACCCCCAGGAAATTAATTTTTACCCCATGTGGGGTAATTTACCCCTGTTCCCCGACTACTGCTCTAGGTTCTTGGGAGCTCAGGGAAGGAATAATCACTAAGCTATGAATTCGCCCCTCTGCTCACCACAGCAACATAGTTCAAAATAGGGCAAAGCTGCGCCCCATCTAGAGGCCACGCCCCCTGGTACCAGAGCCCGCCCTTTGTCTCGGAAGCCCTGATAGATTTAAAAGTGGAATATGAGCCTTTCTTGAAAGCAATTGGGAGCAATAATAAGCCTGTAGAATATTTTTTTTAATGTCGGATTCTTGTGGGGGTTTGGTTTCGCCTTCCACTGGCTCGACCCATCTTGAATTTATAAAAGGCTGAATTTGCGGCACCTTCATCTTTTCACGACCTCAACTGACAGCACCACGATAATAGCAACAGGCGCAAATCTTTAAAATGTAAGACTGACCCTGGAGATGAGTTTGTGTCGAAGGAACTGTCAAGAAATAACATTGTCTATGACCTGTGCCTGTAATGTGCCTCTGTGTGTGTGTGAGCCGCAGGGGGTGGAGAAGTCAGCTGATGGCGGAGGGCGGCCGGGCGGCTTTCCTCACGTGAGAACGTCACGCTGTGTTTATTTCTATACCACCGATTTATCAGGGATATAAATGATCTCTATATCTGTGAGAGAGCAGAAGCCACACGCTACCAACAGGAGCCGTCATTGTCATGTGAGGAACATAACGTCTCTGTGGTGGTTTTATCTTTGAAACTCTACAGATATGATAATCTGGAACGCTTTGTAAAGAGCGCTGAACAAGAGAGAAAATACATCTGTCCATTGTAGTCAGCGTATGGAGATTTTGTACAGTAATAGTTTGTTTTAAAAGACTGATAGCAAATATCAGATAACTCAGCCTGGGCAGCAATAGGCAAAGTGTCCAGTGTGGCTACATATGTAGGAGGCCATATCAGTTGATATTCTGTGTTCCACCCGTTAGCCGTTTCCAGGATAAATGCCCCCAATAAGGACTGTATTGATTACAGACAGAATGCTGCAGAGCCCCCACCTTCCCCAGTAAAGTCTGCCAATCAGAGAGCAGTGGCGTAACTAGGGTATATGGAGCCCAGGGCAAAATAGGGCCCCCCCACCTATGTGCGCGTGCTGAAAAAATGGGTGTGATCACATGCCACAAGGGGCGTGGCCACTGACAAATGGGGCGTGTCAACATGACACACCCCTTTCTCGTCACTCTGGGAACATTGCTTTCCATTACATATGCACCTTAATGCCCCGAGTAGTAGTGCCCCTCTTGCTATGCCCACTGTAGTAGTGGCCCTTATGCAATGTCCCCAGTAGCAGTGCCCCATATAGTAGTGCCCTTTATACAGTGCCTCCAGTAGTGCACCCTTAAACTGTGCCCCCTTATGTTGTGCCCCTTATACAGTCCCCCCTATGCAGTGCCCCATTAGTAGTCCCCCTATGCAGTGCCCCCAGTAGTGGTCCCCCTATGCAGTACCCCTTATATAGTGCCCCCAGTAGTAGTCCTCCCTATGCAGTGCCCCTTATGTAGTGCCCCCAGTAGTAGTCCTCCCTATGCAGTGTCCCCAGTAGTGCCCTTTATATTGTCCCCCCAGTAGTGGTCCCCCCTATGCAGTGCCCCCAGTAGTAGTCCCCTCCTATGCAGTGCCCCCAGTAGTAGTCCCCTCCTATGCAGTGCCCCCAGTAGTAGTCCCCTCCTATGCAGTGCCCCCAGTAGTAGTCCCCTCCTATGCAGTGCCCCCAGTAGTAGTCCTCCCTATGCAGTGCCCCTAGTTGTGCCTCTTATATAGTTCCCCCAGTAGTAGTCCCCCTATGCAGTTCCCCCAGTAGTGGTCCCCCTATGCAGTGCCCCTTATATAGTGCCCCCAGTAGTAGTCCTCCTTATGCAGTGCCTCTAGTTGTGCCCCTTATATAGTGCCCCCAGTAGTAGTCCTCCCTATGCTGTGCCCCCAGTAGTAGTCCCCTCCTATACAGTGCCCCCAGTAGCGGTCCTCCCGTGTCGGCATCTCCAGCTGATCGGGATTCCGGCGCCGTCGGTCAATTGACCGCATCCCGTATTTTCTACAATCCCTTGCAGTTATTAATCTGGTACAGTATCATGCATGAACTAACAGAATTTACTATATATTTTATTTTTTAAAGGGCCCCAACCATGCACTCTCTAATGGTGACGCTGGCCACACCCCAATCACTGCATTCCCCCAGTGGGCCTTTAATGCACCAGTCCAACACTGTTTGTGCACATGTGCAGGTTCCGATGCCTTCCAGATCCATTATGCAAGCGACAAGGCTGTCTCCTCAGGCTCCGGTCTGCAGTACGGGCAGCCCCCCTATGTGAGGAGGGAAGGAGCCATCGCGTACGGGCAACCCCCCTATATGAGGAGGGAAGGAGCCATCGCGTACGGGCAGCCCCCCTATGTGAGGAGGGAAGGAGCCATCACGTACGGGCAGCCTCCCTATGTGAGGAGGGAAGGAGCCATCGCGTACGGGCAGCCCCCCTATGTGAGGAGGGAAGGAGCCATCACGTACGGGCAGCCTCCCTATGTGAGGAGTGAAGGAGCCATCGCTTACAGGCAGCCTCCCTATGTGAGGAGAGAAGGAGCCATCGCGTACGGGCAGCCTCCCTATGTGAGGAGAGAAGGAGCCATCGCGTACGGGCAGCCTCCCTATGTGAGGAGGGAAGGAGCCATCGCGTACGGGCAGCCCCCCTATGTGAGGAGGGAAGGAGCCATCACGTACGGGCAGCCTCCCTATGTGAGGAGGGAAGGAGCCATCGCGTACGGGCAGCCCCCCTATGTGAGGAGGGAAGGAGCCATTACATATGGGCAGCCCCCCTATGTGAGGAGGGAAGGAGCCATCGCGTACGGGCAGCCCCCCTATGTGAGGAGGGAAGGAGCCATCACATACGGGCAGCCTCCCTATGTGAGGAGGGAAGGAGCCATCGCGTACGGGCAGCCCCCCTATGTGAGGAGGGAAGGAGCCATTACGTATGGGCAGCCCCCCTATGTGAGGAGGGAAGGAGCCATCGCGTACGGGCAGCCCCCCTATGTGAGGAGGGAAGGAGCCATCGCGTATGGGCAGCCCCCCTATGTGAGGAGGGAAGGAGCCATCGCGTACGGGCAGCCCCCCTATGTGAGGAGGGAAGGAGCCATCGCGTACGGGCAGCCCCCCTATGTGAGGAGGGAAGGAGCCATCGCGTACGGGCAGCCTCCCTATGTGAGGAGGGAAGGAGCCATCGCCTACGGGCAGCCCCCTATGTGAGGAGGGAAGTAGCCATCACGTACGGGCAGCCTCCCTATGTGAGGAGAGAAGGAGCCATCGCGTACGGGCAGCCTCCCTATGTGAGGAGAGAAGGAGCCATCGCGTACGGGCAGCCCCCCTATGTGAGGAGGGAAGGAGCCATTGCGTACGGGCAGCCCCCCTATGTGAGGAGGGAAGGAGCCATTACGTACGGGCAGCCCCCCTATGTGAGGAGGGAAGGAGCCATCGCGTACGGGCAGCCCCCCTATGTGAGGAGGGAAGGAGCCATCACATACGGGCAGCCTCCCAATGTGAGGAGGGAAGGAGCCATCGCGTACGGGCAGCCCCCCTATGTGAGGAGGGAAGGAGCCATTACATACGGGCAGCCCCCCTATGTGAGGAGGGAAGGAGCCATCGCATACGGGCAGCCCCCCTATGTGAGGAGGGAAGGAGCCATCGCGTACGGGTAACCCCCCTATGTGAGGAGGGAAGGAGCCATCGCGTACGGGCAGCCCCCCTATGTGAGGAGGGAAGGAGCCATCGCGTAAGGGCAGCCCCCCTATGTGAGGAGGGAAGGAGCCATCGTGTACGGGCAGCCCCCCTATGTGAGGAGGGAAGGAGCCGTTGCGTACGGGCAGCCCCCCTATGTGAGGAGGGAAGAAGCAGTTGCGTACGGGCAGCCCCCCTATGTGAGGAGGGAAGGAGCCATCACGTACGGGCAGCCCCCCTATGTGAGGAGGGAAGGACCAGTTGCGTACGGGCAGCCTCCCTATGTGAGGAGGGAAGGAGCCGTTGCGTACGGGCAGCCCCCCTATGTGAGGAGGGAAGGAGCCATCACGTACGGGCAGCCCCCCTATGTGAGGAGGGAAGGAGCCATCGCGTACGGGCAGCCCCCCTATGTGAGGAGGGAAGGAGCCGTTGCGTACGGGCAGCCCCCCTATGTGAGGAGGGAAGGAGCCATCACGTACGGGCAGCCCCCCTATGTGAGGAGGGAAGGAGCCATCGCGTACGGGCAGCCCCCCTATGTGAGGAGGGAAGGAGCCGTTGCGTACGGGCAGCCCCCCTATGTGAGGAGGGAAGGAGCCATCGCGTACGGGCAACCCCCCTATGTGAGGAGGGAAGGAGCCATCACGTACGGGCAGCCCCCCTATGTGAGGAGGGAAGGAGCCGTTGCGTACGGGCAGCCCCCCTATGTGAGGAGGGAAGAAGCAGTTGCGTACGGGCAGCCCCCCTATGTGAGGAGGGAAGGAGCCATCACGTACGGGCAGCCCCCCTATGTGAGGAGGGAAGGAGCCGTTGCGTACGGGCAGCCCCCTATGTGAGGAGGGAAGAAGCAGTTGCGTACGGGCAGCCCCCCTATGTGAGGAGGGAAGGAGCCATCACGTACGGGCAGCCTCCCTATGTGAGGAGGGAAGGAGCCGTTGCGTACGGGCAGCCCCCCTATGTGAGGAGGGAAGAAGCAGCTGCGTACGGGCAGCCCCCCTATGTGAGGAGGGAAGGAGCCATCACGTACGGGCAGCCCCCCTATGTGAGGAGGGAAGGAGCCATCACGTACGGGCAGCCCCCCTATGTGAGGAGGGAAGGAGCCGTTGCGTACGGGCAGCCCCCCTATGTGAGGAGGGAAGGAGCCATCACGTACGGGCAGCCCCCCTATGTGAGGAGGGAAGGAGCCATCACGTACGGGCAGCCCCCCTATGTGAGGAGGGAAGGAGCCGTTGCATACGGGCAGCCCCCCTATGTGAGGAGGGAAGAAGCAGTTGCGTACGGGCAGCCCCCCTATGTGAGGAGGGAAGGAGCCATCATGTACGGGCAGCCCCCCTATGTGAGGAGGGAAGGAGCCGTTGCGTACGGGCAGCCCCCCTATGTGAGGAGGGAAGAAGCAGTTGCGTACGGGCAGCCCCCCTATGTGAGGAGGGAAGGAGCCATCACGTACGGGCTGCCCCCCTATGTGAGGAGGGAAGGAGCCGTTGCGTACGGGCAGCCCCCCTATGTGAGGAGGGAAGAAGCAGTTGCGTACGGGCAGCCCCCCTATGTGAGGAGGGAAGGAGCCATCACGTACGGGCAGCCCCCCTATGTGAGGAGGGAAGGAGCCATCACGTACGGGCAGCCCTCCTATGTGAGGAGGGAAGGAGCCGTTGCATACGGGCAGCCCCCCTATGTGAGGAGGGAAGAAGCAGTTGCGTACGGGCAGCCCCCCTATGTGAGGAGGGAAGGAGCCATCACGTACGGGCAGCCCCCCTATGTGAGGAGGGAAGGAGCCGTTGCGTACGGGCAGCCCCCCTATGTGAGGAGGGAAGAAGCAGTTGCGTACGGGCAGCCCCCCTATGTGAGGAGGGAAGGAGCCATCACGTACGGACAGCCCCCCTATGTGAGGAGGGAAGGAGCCGTTGCGTACGGGCAGCCCCCCTATGTGAGGAGGGAAGAAGCAGTTGCGTACGGGCAGCCCCCCTATGTGAGGAGGGAAGGAGCCATCACGTACGGGCAGCCCCCCTATGTGAGGAGGGAAGGAGCCGTTGCGTACGGGCAGCCCCCTATGTGAGGAGGGAAGGAGCCGTTGCGTACGGGCAGCCCCCCTATGTGAGGAGGGAAGGAGCCATCACGTACGGGCAGCCCCCCTATGTGAGGAGGGAAGGAACAGTTGCGTACGGGCAGCCCCCCTATATGAGGAGGGAAGGAGCCATCGCGTACGGGCAGCCCCCCTATGTGAGGAGGGAAGGAGCCATCGCGTACGGGCAGCCCCCCTATGTGAGGAGGGAAGGAGCCATCGCGTACGGGCAGCCCCCCTATGTGAGGAGGGAAGGAGCCATCGCGTACGGGCAGCCCCCCTATGTGAGGAGGGAAGGAGCCATCGCGTACGGGCAGCCCCCCTATGTGAGGAGGGAAGGAGCCATCGCGTACGGGCAGCCCCCCTATGTGAGGAGGGAAGGAGCCGTCGCTGTTCATGTATGATATCATATTACAGTGTCAGTGTTGTTGTACAGACGACATGATTACTGAACTCTATCTGTGCACAATTAACATTCTATGATCTGTTTACTGCAATCAGTTCCCTTTCACCGCAAGCTGTTCAGGTTTAACCCCTGCTCTGTGCACCAAATAAATAAGCCTTATAGCAGCAGCACAGTTAGTGCAGTGGTTAGTATTACTGCCTCGTAACTCAGAGTTCATGAGTCCAATTCCTGACCAAGGCCCTACCTGTGTGGAGGTTGCATGTTCCCTCCATGTTTGTGTGGGTGTCCTCTGCGTGCACCTGTTTCTTTCCACATTATAAAAACATTCTGCCGGTTAATTGGCTTCTGACAAAATATTAACCCTAGCGTCCCTGTGATAGATGTCATAGATGAGTTTTTGTCCCAGCAGGTCATGTTTTGAGGATTTCTGTGTGTGGAAGCACGTGAAGTAAATTACTGACCAGGTCAAATAGATTAACTCACCTTTGCAAGATCAAAGAAATCCACAAAACATGTCCTGTTGTTGGTACTTGAGGACTGTCACCCGTAATTACACTCCAAGCAGCGCTGCAGCAGCTCTACTGGCACCCTGCTAGCCAGATGCTAGGGCCATGGGGCAGCAACTATGCAGCTGCCCTGGGTGACGGACATCGCTCGCACAAACCTCTCTATGGCACCTGTTGCCTGCTGCCACACCACTACAGACAGTAATGTGGCGCCACCACCGCCATTATGTTCAGTTGATCCCTCCCACAATCTCCCAGAATGCCGGTGTGCACTGCCGGGCATGATTATGTCACACCGTGTGATGTCATCTCTGTTGCGCATGGCATTCTGGTCCTGGAAGCGGCCGCAGTGGAGAGAGGAATGGGTCATGGATGAGCAGCCAGCAGCCTGCCTGCCTAACTCTAAGCAGGTAGGGGGAGTCAAGTTGCTGGGGGGGAGGGGCATTACAGCAGGGCCGTAACTAGGGTAGTGCGACCAGTGCCATGGCACAAGGCACCGCAGGGCAGGGGGCGCTGTTTGGGCCTGTCAATTTTCCTGTTTATTATCATTCTCACTTGTAGCTTCCTCTTCTTTTATCCCCAGCATCTCCTGGCCTCCCCTATCTCTTCCCTGGCCCTTCCCCATGAGACCATGACCCTTTCTCATGTGCACTATCTTCTGTCCCTATTTAAAAAATGGCGAGGGGGGGGCGCGAATGCTCTCTCTGGCACAGGGCACCATAAAGTCTAGTTACAGCTCTGCATCACAGTGTGGCATAATGTGTAAGGGGCATTACAGTATGGCATAATGTGTAAGGGGCATTACAGTGTGGCATAATGTATAAGAGGCATTACTGTGTGTGGCATAATGTGTTATAAAGGGCATTAAGAGAGATGGTCTGGCAGCGTGGCCTCACCTCATGGGTGTATCACAAGTGACAGGGACCTGGCCTCATGGCATGCCTCTATCTTTCAGTATCCCTGGCTGAGCAGGGTGCCGGTAGGTGGAGCTGCTCCGGCCGGGGTTTGGTGCCGGACCTGCCCATCTGGCCATCGGCCCTTCTGGCATTTGCCAGAAGTGCCAGGTGGGCAGTCCAGCCCTGGGCATTACTGTGTGTGGTATAATGTGTAAATGGCATTACAGTGTGGCATAATGTGTAGAGGGCATTACTTAGTGTGGCATAATGTGTAAGGGGCATTTCTGTCTGTGGCATAATATGTAAAGGACATTACTGTGGCATAATGTGTAAGGGACATTACTGTCTGTGGCATATTGTGTTGTAAAGGGCATTACTGTGTATGGGATAATGTGTAAGGGGCATTACTGTGTGTGGCATAATGTGTAAATGGCATTACAGTGTGGCATAATGTGTAAATAGCATTTCTTAGTGTGGCATATTGTGTAAGGGGCATTTATGTCTGTGACATATTATGTAAACTACATTACTATGGCATAATGTGTAAAATACATTACTGTCTGTGTTATAAAGTGCATTACTGTGTAAGGGGCATTACTGTGTGAGGCATAATGTGTTATAAAGGGCATTACTGTGTTTGGCATTATGTGTAAGGGGCATTACAGTGTGGCATAGTGTGTAAAGGGCATTACAGTGTGGCATAATGTGTAGGGGGCATTACTGTGTGTGGCATAATGTGTGGATTAAGAGGCATTACTGTGTGGAATAATGTGTAAAGGGCATTACTTAGTCTGGCATAATGTGTAAGGGGCACTACTGTGTGTGGCATAATGTGTTATAAAGCACATTACTGTGTGTGGCATAATGTGTGGATTAAGGGGCATTACTGTGTGTGGCATAATGTGTTATAAGGGGCATTACTATGTGGAATAATGTGTAGAGGGCATTACTTAGTGTGGCCTAATGTGTAAGGGGCATTACAGTGTGACATAATGTGTAGATGGTATTATTTAGTGTGGTATAATGTGTAAGGGGCATTAGTGTGATATAATGTGTAAAGGGCATTACTTAGTGTGGCATAATGTGTAAGGGGCATTACTGTGTGTGGCATTACTGTGTATGGCATAATGTATAAGGGGCAATACTGTATGGCATAATGTGTAGTGGGCACTACTACTGAGTGGTATAATGTGTATAACTTCGGTGGCGCCATATTCACAAACTATGCTGCGGTTTCCAATTGCTCCCAGAAAGCAGGTGGTGCTGGGCGTGCCAGACGTTGGAGCAGCAGAATATCCACTTTCTGCTGGCAATGCCCCCTAGAGTGATGAACAGGGGGGCTTATCATGAAGCCACACATCCATTCGCCCTCTTTGATTTTTTGTGGGGGGTTTTTTGTGAGGGGGGTGCCAAAAGGAAACTTTCGCCCTGAGCTCCACCATGTCTAGAACCGGCCCTGGCTACGGTCATGATTTACACTACCAAAATGCTTGCTGAATTTGCCTCCCCCCCTTCTCCTACATAGAATGCCCTTGGGGGCAGCAAAATGTGATTTATTTCGTTTTTTTCAAGACAGAATTTAAGGCAGTTAATAACAAAGAGAAAATGTAACTCGGTAAATTGCTATGAAATAATGAGGGATTCATTGAGATGCAGGAAGGGGTCTGCTGTAAGGGGGTAATGGAATTGCTAGTACCTGGCTGGAGTACGCACTAGGCTAATACTGTGCCCGGTCCTGGCAGTTTGTGTGGTCTGGCAGCCTCGTCGTGGCTCGAGTCAGAGGGATAATATTGCTTTCTCCTGCCCGTATGTGTGTACCCATGAATATACAGTGCTCAGGGTCACACAGCACGCTTGTAGCAGACCATTTGTTTGTGAAAGACTGTCAATGTCACTTGCAGGAGGATATTGTGGGCACAAGGCCTCTGGATGAAAAGCGGGTTACTTAATGCTGCTTTCAGGTTACATAGAGCCACCACAGTCCGGAGGAGAGTGAAGTCAGATGAGGTTTCATAGTTTATTGGAATAAGAGTCACGAGCCGGGAAATGTATAGGTGTCGATAAAAAGAAACGTGTCCTTAGGCTTTCCCAGAGCTGGCTACTGTAAACGGACGCCTGCAAAACCACTGGGTCCCAAACTATGATCCCATAAGACTGCGTTGCTGTTTATTAATATACGCAACTGCGCCGTGATTGCTAGTGGTTTGTGAACTCAAAAGTGCAGTCCTTGTCCTCTCATCTATGCCACGGAATCCTCATCACCCGTAATTACAGCGGCTTCGCGCCCACGGAACTATGGTCCCGATTACGCTCGCAGATCTGCAAAAATATGCTACTGTCTGCAATCACAAAGCCAGTAAAGAGACGCTCACATCCACTACCTCACATCCGTAAGACCTTCGCAGACCTGTGTATACATCGGCCCCTCACGCAGAATTACAGCAGGTCTGACCTTACTCAGGAATTGCTACTGTAGTCGCACGCAGTGAGTACTCAGTCTACGTATATGACGTCACAGTGGCTAATTAATGCGCGCCCAGTAAACGGCGTTCAAATGGACAGGCTCGCCTGCGTTTCTCCAACCACTTCCCCGTCACCACCCCCTAACGCTGGTGTCCTGTCCTTCGATCTGTGATGGCTGTGTATCTGCGCCCGTGCACTGTGCAGTATGCACCATTTACCGATCTGCGCACACGATTATAATTGCGATCTGCAATGAATCAGGGCCTATATGAGTATATGTGCCAATAACTGTATGCAGTGCTGTACATGTCTCTGTAGCCGGGCCTCTCCTATGTATGCAGTGCTGTACATGTCTCTGTAGCCGGGCCTCTCCTATGTATGCAGTGCTGTACGTGTCTCTGTAGCCGGGCCTCTCCTATGTATGCAGTGCTGCACATGTCTCTGTAGCCGGGCCCCTCCTATGTATGCAGTGCTGTACGTGTCTCTGTAGCCGGGCCTCTCCTATGTATGCAGTGCTGTACGTGTCTCTGTATCCGGGCCTCTCCTATGTATGCAGTGCTGTACGTGTCTCTGTATCCGGGCCTCTCCTATGTATGCAGTGCTGTACATGTCTCTGTATCCGGGCCTCTCCTATGTATGCAGTGCTGTACGTGTATCTGTAGCCGGGCCCCTCCTATGTATGCAGTGCTGTACGTGTCCCTGTAGCCGGGCCCCTCCTATGTATGCAGTGCTGTACATGTCTCTGTAGCCGGGCCTCTCCTATGTATGCAGTGCTGTACGTGTCTCTGTAGCCGGGCCCCTCCTATGTATGCAGTGCTGTACGTGTCTCTGTAGCCCGGCCTCTCCTATGTATGCAGTGCTGTACGTGTCTCTGTAGCCGGGCCCCTCCTATGTATGCAGTGCTGTACGTGTCTCTGTAGCCCGGCCTCTCCTATGTATGCAGTGCTGTACGTGTCTCTGTAGCCGGGCCTCTCCTATGTATGCAGTGCTGTACGTGTCTCTGTAGCCGGGCCCCTCCTATGTATGCAGTGCTGTACGTGTCTCTGTAGCCGGGCCTCTCCTATGTATGCAGTGCTGTACGTGTCTCTGTAGCCGGGCCTCTCCTATGTATGCAGTGCTGTACACGTCTCTGTAGCCGGGCCCCTCCTATGTATGCAGTGCTGTACGTGTCTCTGTAGCCGGCCTCTCCTATGTATGCAGTGCTGTACGTGTCTCTGTAGCCGGGCCCCTCCTATGTATGCAGTGCTGTACGTGTCTCTGTAGCCAGGCCTCTCCTATGTATGCAGTGCTGTAAGTGTCTCTGTAGCCGGGCCTCTCCTATGTATGCAGCGCTGTACACGTCTCTGTAGCCGGGCCTCCCCTATGTATGCAGTGCTGTACGTGTCTCTGTAGCCGGGCCCCTCCTATGTATGCAGTGCTGTACGTGTCTCTGTAGCCGGCCTCTCCTATGTATGCAGTGCTATATGTGTCTCTGTAGCCGGGCCTCTCCTATGTATGCAGTGCTGTACGTGTCTTTGTAGCCGGCCTCTCCTATGTATGCAGTGCTGTACGTGTCTCTGTAGCCGGGCACCTCCTATGTATGCAGTGCTGTACGTATCTCTGTAGCCGGGCCTCTCCTATGTATGCATGCTGTACGTGTATCTGTAGCCGGGCCTCTCCTATGTATGCAGTGCTGTACATGTCTCTGTAGCCGGGCCCCTCCTATGTATGCAGTGCTGTACACGTCTCTGTAGCCAGGCCCCTCCCATGTATGCAGTGCTGTACGTGTCTCTGTAGCCGTGCCTCTCCTATGTATGCAGTGCTGTACACGTCTCTGTAGCCGGGCCCCTCCTATGTATGCAGTGCTGTACACGTCTCTGTAGCCAGGCCTCTCCTATGTATGCAGTGCTGTAAACGTCTCTGTAGCCGGGCCTATACTATGTATGCAGTGATGTACGTTTCTGCGTAGCCGGGCCTCTCCTATGTATGCAGTGCTGTAAACGTCTCTGTAGCTGGGCCTCTCCTATGTATGCAGTGCTGTACACGTCTCTGTAGCCGGGCCCCTCCTATGTATGCAGTGCTGTACATGTCTCTATAGCCGGGCCTCTCCTATGTATGCAGTGCTGTACGTGTCTCTGTAGCCGGGCCCCTCCCATGTATGCAGTGCTGTACGTGTCTCTGTAGCCGGGCCTCTCCTATGTATGCAGTGCTGTACGTGTCTCTGTAGCCGGCCTCTCCTATGTATGCAGTGATGTACACGTCTCTGTAGCCGGCCCCTCCTATGTATGCAGTGCTGTACGTCTCTCTGTAGCCGGGCCTCTCCTATGTATGCAGTGCTGTACGTGTCTCTGTAGCCGGCCTCTCCTATGTATGCAGTGCTGTACGTGTCTCTGCAGCCCGGGCTCTCCTATGTATGCAGTGCTGTACGTGTCTCTGTAGCCGGGCCTCTCCTATGTATGCACTGCTGTACGTGTCTCTGCAGCCCGGCCTCTCCTATGTATGCACTGCTGTACACGTCTCTGTAGCCGGGCGCCTCCTATGTATGCAGTGCTGTAAACGTCTCTGTAGCCGGGCCCCTCCTATGTATGCAGTGCTGTACGTGTCTCTGTAGCCGGCCTCTCCTATGTATGCAGTGCTGTACGTGTCTCTGTAGCCGGGCCTCTCCTATGTATGCAGTGCTGTACGTGTCTCTGCAGCCCGGCCTCTCCTATGTATGCAGTGCTGTACACGTCTCTGTAGCCGGGCCTCTCCTATGTATGCAGTGCTGTACACGTCTCTGTAGCCGGGCCTCTCCTATGTATGCAGTGCTGTACATGTCTCTGTAGCCGGGCCTCCCCTATGTATGCAGTGCTGTACGAGTCTCTGTAGCCGGGCCCCTCCTATGTATGCAGTGCTGTACGTGTCTCTGTAGCCGGGCCCCTCCTATGTATGCAGTGCTGTACGTGTCTCTGTAGCCGGGCCCCTCCTATGTATGCAGTGCTGTACGTGTCTCTGTAGCCGGGCCTCCCTTATGTATGCAGTGCTGTACATGTCTCTGTAGCCGGGCCTCTCCTATGTATGCAGTGCTGTACGTGTCTGTAGCCGGGCCCCTCCTATGTATGCAGTGCTGTACGTGTCTCTGTAGCCGGACCTCTCCTATGTATGCAGTGCTGTACGTGTCTCTGTAGCCGGGCCCCACCTATGTATGCAGTGCTGTACGTGTCTCTGTAGCCGGGCCTCTCCTAAGTATGCAGTGCTGTACGTGTCTCTGTAGCCGGGTCCCTCCTATGTATGCAGTGCTGTACATGTCTCTGTAGCCGGGCCTCTCCTATGTATGCAGTGCTGTACATGTCTCTGTAGCCGGGCCTCTCCTATGTATACAGTGCTGTAAGTGTCTCCGTAGCCGGGCCTCGCCTATGTATGCAGTGCTGTACATGTCTCTGTAGCCCGGCCTCTCCTATGTATGCAGTGCTGTACGTGTCTCTGTAGATGGGCCCCTCCTATGTATGCAGAGCTGTACACGTCTCTGTAGCCGGGCCCCTCCTATGTATGCAGTGCTGTAAGTGTCTCTGTAGCCGGCCTCTCCTATGTATGCAGTGCTGTACGTGTCTCTGTAGCCGGGCCCCTCCTATGTATGCAGTGCTGTACGTGTCTCTGTAGCCAGGCCTCTCCTATGTATGCAGTGCTGTAAGTGTCTCTGTAGCCGGGCCTCTCCTATGTATGCAGCGCTGTACACGTCTCTGTAGCCGGGCCTCCCCTATGTATGCAGTGCTGTACGTGTCTCTGTAGCCGGGCCCCTCCTATGTATGCAGTGCTGTACGTGTCTCTGTAGCCGGCCTCTCCTATGTATGCAGTGCTATATGTGTCTCTGTAGCCGGGCCTCTCCTATGTATGCAGTGCTGTATGTGTCTCTGTAGCCGGCCTCTCCTATGTATGCAGTGCTGTACGTGTCTCTGTAGCCGGGCACCTCCTATGTATGCAGTGCTGTAGGTATCTCTGTAGCCGGGCCTCTCCTATGTATGCATGCTGTACGTGTATCTGTAGCCGGGCCCCTCCTATGTATGCAGTGCTGTACACGTCTCTGTAGCCAGGCCCCTCCCATGTATGCAGTGCTGTACGTGTCTCTGTAGCCGTGCCTCTCCTATGTATGCAGTGCTGTACACGTCTCTGTAGCCGGGCCCCTCCTATGTATGCAGTGCTGTACACGTCTCTGTAGCCAGGCCTCTCCTATGTATGCAGTGCTGTAAACGTCTCTGTCGCCGGGCCTATACTATGTATGCAGTGCTGTACGTTTCTGCGTAGCCGGGCCTCTCCTATGTATGCAGTGCTGTAAACGTCTCTGTAGCTGGGCCTCTCCTATGTATGCAGTGCTGTACACGTCTCTGTAGCCGGGCCCCTCCTATGTATGCAGTGCTGTACATGTCTCTATAGCCGGGCCTCTCCTATGTATGCAGTGCTGTACGTGTCTCTGTAGCCGGGCCCCTCCCATGTATGCAGTGCTGTACGTGTCTCTGCAGCCGGGCCTCTCCTATGTATGCAGTGCTGTACGTGTCTCTGTAGCCGGCCTCTCCTATGTATGCAGTGCTGTACACGTCTCTGTAGCCGGCCCCTCCTATGTATGCAGTGCTGTACGTCTCTCTGTAGCCGGGCCTCTCCTATGTATGCAGTGCTGTACGTGTCTCTGTAGCCGGCCTCTCCTATGTATGCAGTGCTGTACGTGTCTCTGCAGCCCGGCCTCTCCTATGTATGCAGTGCTGTACGTGTCTCTGTAGCCGGGCCTCTCCTATGTATGCACTGCTGTACGTGTCTCTGCAGCCCGGCCTCTCCTATGTATGCACTGCTGTACACGTCTCTGTAGCCGGGCGCCTCCTATGTATGCAGTGCTGTAAACGTCTCTGTAGCCGGGCGCCTCCTATGTATGCAGTGCTGTACATGTCTCTGTAGCCGGGCCCCTCCTATGTATGCAGTGCTGTAAACGTCTCTGTAGCCGGGCCCCTCCTATGTATGCAGTGCTGTACGTGTCTCTGTAGCCGGCCTCTCCTATGTATGCAGTGCTGTACGTGTCTCTGTAGCCGGGCCTCTCCTATGTATGCAGTGCTGTACGTGTCTCTGCAGCCCGGCCTCTCCTATGTATGCAGTGCTGTACACGTCTCTGTAGCCGGGCCTCTCCTATGTATGCAGTGCTGTACACGTCTCTGTAGCCGGGCCTCTCCTATGTATGCAGTGCTGTACATGTCTCTGTAGCCGGGCCTCCCCTATGTATGCAGTGCTGTACGAGTCTCTGTAGCCGGGCCCCTCCTATGTATGCAGTGCTGTACGTGTCTCTGTAGCCGGGCCCCTCCTATGTATGCAGTGCTGTACGTGTCTCTGTAGCCGGGCCCCTCCTATGTATGCAGTGCTGTACGTGTCTCTGTAGCCGGGCCTCCCCTATGTATGCAGTGCTGTACATGTCTCTGTAGCCGGGCCTCTCCTATGTATGCAGTGCTGTACGTGTCTCTGTAGCCGGGCCTCTCCTATGTATGCAGTGCTGTACGTGTCTCTGTAGCCGGACCTCTCCTATGTATGCAGTGCTGTACGTGTCTCTGTAGCCGGGCCCCTCCTATGTATGCAGTGCTGTACGTGTCTCTGTAGCCGGGCCTCTCCTAAGTATGCAGTGCTGTACGTGTCTCTGTAGCCGGGTCCCTCCTATGTATGCAGTGCTGTACATGTCTCTGTAGCCGGGCCTCTCCTATGTATGCAGTGCTCTACATGTCTCTGTAGCCGGGCCTCTCCTATGTATACATTGCTGTAAGTGTCTCCGTAGCCGGGCCTCGCCTATGTATGCAGTGCTGTACATGTCTCTGTAGCCCGGCCTCTCCTATGTATGCAGTGCTCTACGTGTCTCTGTAGCCGGGCCCCTCCTATGTATGCAGAGCTGTACACGTCTCTGTAGCCGGGCCTCTCCTAAGTATGCAGTGCTGTACGTGTCTCTGTAGCCGGGTCCCTCCTATGTATGCAGTGCTGTACATGTCTCTGTAGCCGGGCCTCTCCTATGTATGCAGTGCTGTACATGTCTCTGTAGCCCGACCTCTCCTATGTATGCAGTGCTGTACGTGTCTCTGTAGCCGGGCCCCTCCTATGTATGCAGTGCTGTACGTGTCTCTGTAGCCGGGCCTCTCCTAAGTATGCAGTGCTGTACGTGTCTCTGTAGCCGGGTCCCTCCTATGTATGCAGTGCTGTACATGTCTCTGTAGCCGGGCCTCTCCTATGTATGCAGTGCTGTACATGTCTCTGTAGCCGGGCCTCTCCTATGTATACAGTGCTGTAAGTGTCTCCGTAGCCGGGCCTCGCCTATGTATGCAGTGCTGTACATGTCTCTGTAGCCCGGCCTCTCCTATGTATGCAGTGCTGTACGTGTCTCTGTAGCCGGGCCCCTCCTATGTATGCAGAGCTGTACTCGTCTCTGTAGCCGGGCCTCTCCTATGTATGCAGTGCTGTACGTGTCTCCGTAGCCGGCCTCTCCTATGTATGCAGTGCTGTACACGTCTCTGTAGCCGGGCCTTCCCTATGCATGCAGTGCTGTAAACGTCTCTGTAGCCGGCCTCTACTATGTATGCAGTGCTGTACACGTCTCTGTAGCCGGGCCTCTCCTATGTATGCAGTGCTGTACGAGTCTCTGTAGCCGGGCCTCCCCTATGTATGCAGTGCTGTACGTGTCTCTGTAGCCGGGCCTCTCCTATGTATGCAGTGCTGTACGTGTCTCTGTAGCTGGGCCCCTCCTATGTATGCAGTGCTGTACGTGTCTCTGTAGCCGGACCCCTCCTATGTATGCAGTGCTGTACAAGTCTCTGTAGCCGGCCTCTCCTATGTATGCAGTGCTGTACACGTCTCTGTAGCTGGGCCCCTCCTATGTATGCAGTGCTGTACGTGTCTCTGTAGCCGGGCCCCTCCTATGTATGCAGTGCTGTACGTGTCTCTGTAGCCGGGCCTCTCCTATGTATGCAGTGCTGTACACGTCTCTGTAGCCGGGCCCCTCCTATGTATGCAGTGCTGTACGTGTCTCTGTAGCCGGGCCTCTCCTATGTATGCTGTACGTGTCTCTGTAGCCGGGCCTCTCCTATGTATGCAGTGCTGTAAACGTCTCTGTAGCCGGGCCTCTCCTCTGTATGCAGTGCTGTACATGTCTCTGTAGCCGGGCCCCTCCTATGTATGCAGTGCTGTACGTGTCTCTGTAGCCGGCCTCTCCTATGTATGCAGTGCTGTACACGTCTCTGTAGCCAGGCCTCCCCTATGTATGCAGTGCTGTACATGTCTCTGTAGCCGGGCCCCTCCTATGTATGCAGTGCTGTACGTGTCTCTGTAGCCGGCCTCTCCTATGTATGCAGTGCTGTATGTGTCTCTGTAGCCGGGCCTCTCCTATGTATGCAGTGCTGTACGTGTCTCTGTAGCCGGCCTCTCCTATGTATGCAGTGCTGTATGTGTCTCTGTAGCCGGGCCCCTCCTATGTATGCAGTGCTGTACGTGTCTCTGTAGCCGGGCCGCTCCTATGTATGCAGTGCTGTACACGTCTCTGTAGCCGGGCCCCTCCTATGTATGCAGTGCTGTACATGTCTCTATAGCCGGGCCTCTCCTATGTATGCAGTGCTGTACGTGTCTCTGTAGCCGGGCCCCTCCCATGTATGCAGTGCTGTACGTGTCTCTGTAGCCGGGCCTCTCCTATGTATGCAGTGCTGTACGTGTCTCTGTAGCCGGCCTCTCCTATGTATGCAGTGATGTACACGTCTCTGTAGCCGGCCCCTCCTATGTATGCAGTGCTGTACGTCTCTCTGTAGCCGGGCCTCTCCTATGTATGCAGTGCTGTACGTGTCTCTGTAGCCGGCCTCTCCTATGTATGCAGTGCTGTACGTGTCTCTGCAGCCCGGGCTCTCCTATGTATGCAGTGCTGTACGTGTCTCTGTAGCCGGGCCTCTCCTATGTATGCACTGCTGTACGTGTCTCTGCAGCCCGGCCTCTCCTATGTATGCACTGCTGTACACGTCTCTGTAGCCGGGCGCCTCCTATGTATGCAGTGCTGTAAACGTCTCTGTAGCCGGGCCCCTCCTATGTATGCAGTGCTGTACGTGTCTCTGTAGCCGGCCTCTCCTATGTATGCAGTGCTGTACGTGTCTCTGTAGCCGGGCCTCTCCTATGTATGCAGTGCTGTACGTGTCTCTGCAGCCCGGCCTCTCCTATGTATGCAGTGCTGTACACGTCTCTGTAGCCGGGCCTCTCCTATGTATGCAGTGCTGTACACGTCTCTGTAGCCGGGCCTCTCCTATGTATGCAGTGCTGTACATGTCTCTGTAGCCGGGCCTCCCCTATGTATGCAGTGCTGTACGAGTCTCTGTAGCCGGGCCCCTCCTATGTATGCAGTGCTGTACGTGTCTCTGTAGCCGGGCCCCTCCTATGTATGCAGTGCTGTACGTGTCTCTGTAGCCGGGCCCCTCCTATGTATGCAGTGCTGTACGTGTCTCTGTAGCCGGGCCTCCCTTATGTATGCAGTGCTGTACATGTCTCTGTAGCCGGGCCTCTCCTATGTATGCAGTGCTGTACGTGTCTGTAGCCGGGCCCCTCCTATGTATGCAGTGCTGTACGTGTCTCTGTAGCCGGACCTCTCCTATGTATGCAGTGCTGTACGTGTCTCTGTAGCCGGGCCCCACCTATGTATGCAGTGCTGTACGTGTCTCTGTAGCCGGGCCTCTCCTAAGTATGCAGTGCTGTACGTGTCTCTGTAGCCGGGTCCCTCCTATGTATGCAGTGCTGTACATGTCTCTGTAGCCGGGCCTCTCCTATGTATGCAGTGCTGTACATGTCTCTGTAGCCGGGCCTCTCCTATGTATACAGTGCTGTAAGTGTCTCCGTAGCCGGGCCTCGCCTATGTATGCAGTGCTGTACATGTCTCTGTAGCCCGGCCTCTCCTATGTATGCAGTGCTGTACGTGTCTCTGTAGATGGGCCCCTCCTATGTATGCAGAGCTGTACACGTCTCTGTAGCCGGGCCCCTCCTATGTATGCAGTGCTGTAAGTGTCTCTGTAGCCGGCCTCTCCTATGTATGCAGTGCTGTACGTGTCTCTGTAGCCGGGCCCCTCCTATGTATGCAGTGCTGTACGTGTCTCTGTAGCCAGGCCTCTCCTATGTATGCAGTGCTGTAAGTGTCTCTGTAGCCGGGCCTCTCCTATGTATGCAGCGCTGTACACGTCTCTGTAGCCGGGCCTCCCCTATGTATGCAGTGCTGTACGTGTCTCTGTAGCCGGGCCCCTCCTATGTATGCAGTGCTGTACGTGTCTCTGTAGCCGGCCTCTCCTATGTATGCAGTGCTATATGTGTCTCTGTAGCCGGGCCTCTCCTATGTATGCAGTGCTGTATGTGTCTCTGTAGCCGGCCTCTCCTATGTATGCAGTGCTGTACGTGTCTCTGTAGCCGGGCACCTCCTATGTATGCAGTGCTGTAGGTATCTCTGTAGCTGGGCCTCTCCTATGTATGCATGCTGTACGTGTATCTGTAGCCGGGCCCCTCCTATGTATGCAGTGCTGTACACGTCTCTGTAGCCAGGCCCCTCCCATGTATGCAGTGCTGTACGTGTCTCTGTAGCCGTGCCTCTCCTATGTATGCAGTGCTGTACACGTCTCTGTAGCCGGGCCCCTCCTATGTATGCAGTGCTGTACACGTCTCTGTAGCCAGGCCTCTCCTATGTATGCAGTGCTGTAAACGTCTCTGTCGCCGGGCCTATACTATGTATGCAGTGCTGTACGTTTCTGCGTAGCCGGGCCTCTCCTATGTATGCAGTGCTGTAAACGTCTCTGTAGCTGGGCCTCTCCTATGTATGCAGTGCTGTACACGTCTCTGTAGCCGGGCCCCTCCTATGTATGCAGTGCTGTACATGTCTCTATAGCCGGGCCTCTCCTATGTATGCAGTGCTGTACGTGTCTCTGTAGCCGGGCCCCTCCCATGTATGCAGTGCTGTACGTGTCTCTGCAGCCGGGCCTCTCCTATGTATGCAGTGCTGTACGTGTCTCTGTAGCCGGCCTCTCCTATGTATGCAGTGCTGTACACGTCTCTGTAGCCGGCCCCTCCTATGTATGCAGTGCTGTACGTCTCTCTGTAGCCGGGCCTCTCCTATGTATGCAGTGCTGTACGTGTCTCTGTAGCCGGCCTCTCCTATGTATGCAGTGCTGTACGTGTCTCTGCAGCCCGGCCTCTCCTATGTATGCAGTGCTGTACGTGTCTCTGTAGCCGGGCCTCTCCTATGTATGCACTGCTGTACGTGTCTCTGCAGCCCGGCCTCTCCTATGTATGCACTGCTGTACACGTCTCTGTAGCCGGGCGCCTCCTATGTATGCAGTGCTGTAAACGTCTCTGTAGCCGGGCGCCTCCTATGTATGCAGTGCTGTACATGTCTCTGTAGCCGGGCCCCTCCTATGTATGCAGTGCTGTAAACGTCTCTGTAGCCGGGCCCCTCCTATGTATGCAGTGCTGTACGTGTCTCTGTAGCCGGCCTCTCCTATGTATGCAGTGCTGTACGTGTCTCTGTAGCCGGGCCTCTCCTATGTATGCAGTGCTGTACGTGTCTCTGCAGCCCGGCCTCTCCTATGTATGCAGTGCTGTACACGTCTCTGTAGCCGGGCCTCTCCTATGTATGCAGTGCTGTACACGTCTCTGTAGCCGGGCCTCTCCTATGTATGCAGTGCTGTACATGTCTCTGTAGCCGGGCCTCCCCTATGTATGCAGTGCTGTACGAGTCTCTGTAGCCGGGCCCCTCCTATGTATGCAGTGCTGTACGTGTCTCTGTAGCCGGGCCCCTCCTATGTATGCAGTGCTGTACGTGTCTCTGTAGCCGGGCCCCTCCTATGTATGCAGTGCTGTACGTGTCTCTGTAGCCGGGCCTCCCCTATGTATGCAGTGCTGTACATGTCTCTGTAGCCGGGCCTCTCCTATGTATGCAGTGCTGTACGTGTCTCTGTAGCCGGGCCTCTCCTATGTATGCAGTGCTGTACGTTTCTCTGTAGCCGGACCTCTCCTATGTATGCAGTGCTGTACGTGTCTCTGTAGCCGGGCCCCTCCTATGTATGCAGTGCTGTACGTGTCTCTGTAGCCGGGCCTCTCCTAAGTATGCAGTGCTGTACGTGTCTCTGTAGCCGGGTCCCTCCTATGTATGCAGTGCTGTACATGTCTCTGTAGCCGGGCCTCTCCTATGTATGCAGTGCTCTACATGTCTCTGTAGCCGGGCCTCTCCTATGTATACATTGCTGTAAGTGTCTCCGTAGCCGGGCCTCGCCTATGTATGCAGTGCTGTACATGTCTCTGTAGCCCGGCCTCTCCTATGTATGCAGTGCTGTACGTGTCTCTGTAGCCGGGCCCCTCCTATGTATGCAGAGCTGTACACGTCTCTGTAGCCGGGCCTCTCCTAAGTATGCAGTGCTGTACGTGTCTCTGTAGCCGGGTCCCTCCTATGTATGCAGTGCTGTACATGTCTCTGTAGCCGGGCCTCTCCTATGTATGCAGTGCTGTACATGTCTCTGTAGCCCGACCTCTCCTATGTATGCAGTGCTGTACGTGTCTCTGTAGCCGGGCCCCTCCTATGTATGCAGTGCTGTACGTGTCTCTGTAGCCGGGCCTCTCCTAAGTATGCAGTGCTGTACGTGTCTCTGTAGCCGGGTCCCTCCTATGTATGCAGTGCTGTACATGTCTCTGTAGCCGGGCCTCTCCTATGTATGCAGTGCTGTACATGTCTCTGTAGCCGGGCCTCTCCTATGTATACAGTGCTGTAAGTGTCTCCGTAGCCGGGCCTCGCCTATGTATGCAGTGCTGTACATGTCTCTGTAGCCCGGCCTCTCCTATGTATGCAGTGCTGTACGTGTCTCTGTAGCCGGGCCCCTCCTATGTATGCAGAGCTGTACTCGTCTCTGTAGCCGGGCCTCTCCTATGTATGCAGTGCTGTACGTGTCTCCGTAGCCGGCCTCTCCTATGTATGCAGTGCTGTACACGTCTCTGTAGCCGGGCCTTCCCTATGCATGCAGTGCTGTAAACGTCTCTGTAGCCGGCCTCTACTATGTATGCAGTGCTGTACACGTCTCTGTAGCCGGGCCTCTCCTATGTATGCAGTGCTGTACGAGTCTCTGTAGCCGGGCCTCCCCTATGTATGCAGTGCTGTACGTGTCTCTGTAGCCGGGCCTCTCCTATGTATGCAGTGCTGTACGTGTCTCTGTAGCTGGGCCCCTCCTATGTATGCAGTGCTGTACGTGTCTCTGTAGCCGGACCCCTCCTATGTATGCAGTGCTGTACAAGTCTCTGTAGCCGGCCTCTCCTATGTATGCAGTGCTGTACACGTCTCTGTAGCTGGGCCCCTCCTATGTATGCAGTGCTGTACGTGTCTCTGTAGCCGGGCCCCTCCTATGTATGCAGTGCTGTACGTGTCTCTGTAGCCGGGCCTCTCCTATGTATGCAGTGCTGTACACGTCTCTGTAGCCGGGCCCCTCCTATGTATGCAGTGCTGTACGTGTCTCTGTAGCCGGGCCTCTCCTATGTATGCTGTACGTGTCTCTGTAGCCGGGCCTCTCCTATGTATGCAGTGCTGTAAACGTCTCTGTAGCCGGGCCTCTCCTCTGTATGCAGTGCTGTACATGTCTCTGTAGCCGGGCCCCTCCTATGTATGCAGTGCTGTACGTGTCTCTGTAGCCGGCCTCTCCTATGTATGCAGTGCTGTACACGTCTCTGTAGCCAGGCCTCCCCTATGTATGCAGTGCTGTACATGTCTCTGTAGCCGGGCCCCTCCTATGTATGCAGTGCTGTACGTGTCTCTGTAGCCGGCCTCTCCTATGTATGCAGTGCTGTATGTGTCTCTGTAGCCGGGCCTCTCCTATGTATGCAGTGCTGTACGTGTCTCTGTAGCCGGCCTCTCCTATGTATGCAGTGCTGTATGTGTCTCTGTAGCCGGGCCCCTCCTATGTATGCAGTGCTGTACGTGTCTCTGTAGCCGGGCCGCTCCTATGTATGCAGTGCTGTACACGTCTCTGTAGCCGGGCCCCTCCTATGTATGCAGTGCTGTACGTGTCTCTGTGTAACCGGCCTCTCCTATGTATGCAGTGTTGTACGTGTCTCCGTAGCCGGGCCTCTCCTATGTATGCAGTGCTGTACGTGTCTCTGTAGCCGGGCCTCTCCTATGTATGCAGTGCTGTAAGTGTCTCTGTAGCCGGGCCTCTCCTATGTATGCAGTGCTGTACACGTCTCTGTAGCCGGGCCTCTCCTATGCATGCAGTGCTGTACGTGTCTCTGTAGCCGGGCCTCTCCTATGTATGCAGTGCTGTACGTGTCTCTGTAGCAGGCCTCTCCTATGTATGCAGTGCTGTACGTGTCTCTGTAGCCGGGCCCCTCCTATGTATGCAGTGCTGTACGTGTCTCTGTAGCCGGGCCTCTCCTATGTATGCAGTGCTGTACGTGTCTCTGTAGCCGGGCCCCTCCTATGTATGCAGTGCTGTACACGTCTCTGTAGCCAGGCCCCTCCCATGTATGCAGTGCTGTACGTGTCTCTGTAGCCGTGCCTCTCCTATGTATGCAGTGCTGTACACATCTCTGTAGCCGGGCCCCTCCTATGTATGCAGTGCTGTACACGTCTCTTTAGCAAGGCCTCTCCTATGTATGCAGTGCTGTAAACGTCTCTGTAGCCGGGCCTATCCTATGTATGCAGTGCTGTACACATCTCTGTAGCCGGTCCCCTCCTATGTATGCAGTGCTGTACATGTCTCTATAACCGGGCCTCTCCTATGTATGCAGTGCTGTACGTGTCTCTGTAGCCGGGCCCCTCCCATGTATGCAGTGCTGTACGTGTCTCTGTAGCCGGGCCTCTCCTATGTATGCAGTGCTGTACGTGTCTCTGTAGCCGGCCTCTCCTATGTATGCAGTGCTGTATGTGTCTCTGTAGCTGGGCCCCTCCTATGTATGCAGTGCTGTACGTGTCTCTGTAGACGGGCCTCTCCTATGTATGCTGTACGTGTCTCTGTAGCCGGGCCTCTCCTATGTATGCAGTGCTGTACACGTCTCTGTAGCCGAGCCTCTCCTCTGTATGCAGTGCTGTACATGTCTCTGTAGCCGGGCCCCTCCTATGTATGCAGTGCTGTACGTGTCTCTGTAGCCGGCCTCTCCTATGTATGCAGTGCTGTACACGTCTCTGTAGCCGGGCCTCCCCTATGTATGCAGTGCTGTACGTGTCTCTGTAGCCGGGCCCCTCCTATGTATGCAGTGCTGTACGTGTCTCTGTAGCCGGCCTCACCTATGTATGCAGTGCTGTATGTGTCTCTGTAGCCGGGCCTCTCCTATGTATGCAGTGCTGTACGTGTCTCTGTAGCCAGCCTCTCCTATGTATGTAGTGCTGTACGTGTCTCCGTAGCCGGGCCTCTCCTATGTATGCAGTGCTGTACGTGTCTCTGTAGCCGGGCCTCTCCTATGTATGCAGTGCTGTAAGTGTCTCTGTAGCAGGGCCTCTCCTATGTATGCAGTGCTGTACACGTCTCTGTAGTCGGGCCTCCCCTATGTATGCAGTGCTGTACGTGTCTCTGTAGCCGGGCCCCTCCTATGTATGCAGTGCTGCACGTGTCTCTGTAGCCGGCCTCTCCTATGCATGCAGTGCTGTATGTGTCTCTGTAGCCGGGCCTCTCCTATGTATGCAGTTCTGTACGTGTCTCTGTAGCCGGCCTCTCCTATGTATGCAGTGCTGTACGTGTCTCTGTAGCCGGGCCCCTCCTATGTATGCAGTGCTGTACGTGTCTCTGTAGCCGGGCCTCTCCTATGTATGCAGTGCTGTACGTGTCTCTGTAGCCGGGCCTCTCCTATGTATGCAGTGCTGTACGTGTCTCTGTAGCCGGGCCTCTCCTATGTATGCAGTGCTGTACGTGTCTCTGTAGCCGGGCCCCTCCTATGTATGCAGTGCTGTACACGTCTCTGTAGCCAGGCCCCTCCCATGTATGTAGTGCTGTACGTGTCTCTGTAGCCGTGCCTCTCCTATGTATGCAGTGCTGTACACGTCTCTGTAGTCGGGCCCCTCCTATGTATGCAGTGCTGTACACGTCTCTGTAGCCAGGCCTCTCCTATGTATGCAGTGCTGTAAACGTCTCTGTAGCCAGGCCTATCCTATGTATGCAGTGCTGTACGTGTCTGCGCAGCCGGGCCTCTCCTATGTATGCAGTGCTGTACGTGTCTGCGTAGTCGGGCCTCTCCTATGTATGCAGTGCTGTAAACGTCTCTGTAGCTGGGCCTCTCCTATGTATGCTGTGCTGTACACATCTCTGTAGCCGGGCCCCTCCTATGTATGCAGTGCTGTACATGTCTCTATAGCCGGGCCTCTCCCATGTTTGCAGTGCTGTACGTGTCTCTGTAGCCGGGCCCCTCCCATGTATGCAGTGCTGTACGTGTCTCTGTAGCCGGGCCTCTCCTATGTATGCAGTGCTGTACGTGTCTCTGTAGCCGGCCTCTCCTATGTATGCAGTGCTGTACACGTCTCTGTAGCCGGCCCCTCCTATGTATGCAGTGCTGTACGTGTCTCTGTAGCCGGCCTCTCCTTTGTATGCAGTGCTCTACGTGTCTCTGTAGCCGGGCCTCTCCTATGTATACAGTGCTGTAAGTGTCTCCGTAGCCGGGCCTCGCCTATGTATGCAGTGCTGTACATGTCTCTGTAGCCCGGCCTCTCCTATGTATGCAGTGCTGTACGTGTCTCTGTAGCCGGGCCCCTCCCATGTATGCAGAGCTGTACACGTCTCTGTAGCCGGGCCTCTCCTAAGTATGCAGTGCTGTACGTGTCTCTGTAGCCGGGTCCCTCCTATGTATGCAGTGCTGTACATGTCTCTGTAGCCGGGCCTCTCCTATGTATGCAGTGCTGTACATGTCTCTGTAGCCCGACCTCTCCTATGTATGCAGTGCTGTACGTGTCTCTGTAGCCGGGCCCCTCCTATGTATGCAGTGCTGTACGTGTCTCTGTAGCCGGGCCTCTCCTAAGTATGCAGTGCTGTACGTGTCTCTGTAGCCGGGTCCCTCCTATGTATGCAGTGCTGTACATGTCTCTGTAGCCGGGCCTCTCCTATGTATGCAGTGCTGTACATGTCTCTGTAGCCGGGCCTCTCCTATGTATACAGTGCTGTAAGTGTCTCCGTAGCCGGGCCTCGCCTATGTATGCAGTGCTGTACATGTCTCTGTAGCCCGGCCTCTCCTATGTATGCAGTGCTGTACGTGTCTCTGTAGCCGGGCCCCTCCTATGTATGCAGAGCTGTACACGTCTCTGTAGCCGGGCCTCTCCTATGTATGCAGTGCTGTACGTGTCTCCGTAGCCGGCCTCTCCTATGTATGCAGTGCTGTACACATCTCTGTAGCCGGGCCTTCCCTATGCATGCAGTGCTGTAAACGTCTCTGTAGCCGGCCTCTACTATGTATGCAGTGCTGTACACGTCTCTGTAGCCGGGCCTCTCCTATGTATGCAGTGCTGTACGAGTCTCTGTAGCCGGGCCTCCCCTATGTATGCAGTGCTGTACGTGTCTCTGTAGCCGGGCCTCTCCTATGTATGCAGTGCTGTACACGTCTCTGTAGCCGGGCCCCTCCTATGTATGCAGTGCTGTACGTGTCTCTGTAGCCGGGCCTCTCCTATGTATGCAGTGCTGTACGTGTCTCTGTAGCTGGGCCCCTCCTATGTATGCAGTGCTGTACGTGTCTCTGTAGCCGGACCCCTCCTATGTATGCAGTGCTGTACAAGTCTCTGTAGCCGGCCTCTCCTATGTATGCAGTGCTGTACACGTCTCTGTAGCTGGGCCCCTCCTATGTATGCAGTGCTGTACGTGTCTCTGTAGCCGGGCCCCTCCTATGTATGCAGTGCTGTATGTGTCTCTGTAGCCGGGCCTCTCCTATGTATGCAGTGCTGTACACGTCTCTGTAGCCGGGCCCCTCCTATGTATGCAGTGCTGTACGTGTCTCTGTAGCCGGGCCTCTCCTATGTATGCTGTACGTGTCTCTGTAGCCGGTCCTCTCCTATGTATGCTGTGCTGTAAACGTCTCTGTAGCCGGGCCTCTCCTCTGTATGCAGTGCTGTACATGTCTCTGTAGCCGGGCCCCTCCTATGTATGCAGTGCTGTATGTGTCTCTGTAGCCGGCCTCTCCTATGTATGCAGTGCTGTACACGTCTCTGTAGCCAGGCCTCCCCTATGTATGCAGTGTTGTACGTGTCTCTGTAGCCGGGCCCCTCCTATGTATGCAGTGCTGTACGTGTCTCTGTAGCCGGCCTCTCCTATGTATGCAGTGCTGTATGTGTCTCTGTAGCCGGGCCCCTCCTATGTATGCAGTGCTGTACGTGTCTCTGTAGCCGGGCCGCTCCTATGTATGCAGTGCTGTACACGTCTCTGTAGCCGGGCCCCTCCTATGTATGCAGTGCTGTACACGTCTCTGTAGCCAGGCCCCTCCCATGTATGCAGTGCTGTACGTGTCTCTGTAGCCGTGCCTCTCCTATGTATGCAGTGCTGTACACGTCTCTGTAGCCGGGCCCCTCCTATGTATGCAGTGCTGTACACGTCTCTTTAGCCAGGCCTCTCCTATGTATGCAGTGCTGTAAACATCTCTGTAGCCGGGCCTATCCTATGTATGCAGTGCTGTACACATCTCTGTAGCCGGTCCCCTCCTATGTATGCAGTGCTGTACATGTCTCTATAGCCGGGCCTCTCCTATGTATGCAGTGCTGTACGTGTCTCTGTAGCCGGGTCCCTCCCATGTATGCAGTGCTGTATGTGTCTCTGTAGCCGGGCCTCTCCTATGTATGCAGTGCTGTACGTGTCTCTGTAGCCGGCCTCTCCTATGTATGCAGTGCTGTATGTGTCTCTGTAGCTGGGCCCCTCCTATGTATGCAGTGCTGTACGTGTCTCTGTAGACGGGCCTCTCCTATGTATGCTGTACGTGTCTCTGTAGCCGGGCCTCTCCTATGTATGCAGTGCTGTACACGTCTCTGTAGCCGGTCCTCTCCTCTGTATGCAGTGCTGTACATGTCTCTGTAGCCGGGCCCCTCCTATGTATGCAGTGCTGTACGTGTCTCTGTAGCCGGCCTCTCCTATGTATGCAGTGCTGTACACGTCTCTGTAGCCGGGCCTCCCCTATGTATGCAGTGCTGTACGTGTCTCTGTAGCCGGGCCCCTCCTATGTATGCAGTGCTGTACGTGTCTCTGTAGCCGGCCTCTCCTATGTATGCAGTGCTGTATGTGTCTCTGTAGCCGGGCCTCTCCTATGTATGCAGTGCTGTACGTGTCTCTGTAGCCAGCCTCTCCTATGTATGTAGTGCTGTACGTGTCTCCGTAGCCGGGCCTCTCCTATGTATGCAGTGCTGTACGTGTCTCTGTAGCCGGGCCTCTCCTATGTATGCAGTGCTGTAAGTGTCTCTGTAGCAGGGCCTCTCCTATGTATGCAGTGCTGTACACGTCTCTGTAGCCGGGCCTCCCCTATGTATGCAGTGCTGTACGTGTCTCTGTAGCCGGGCCCCTCCTATGTATGCAGTGCTGCACGTGTCTCTGTAGCCGGCCTCTCCTATGCATGCAGTGCTGTATGTGTCTCTGTAGCCGGGCCTCTCCTATGTATGCAGTTCTGTACGTGTCTCTGTAGCCGGCCTCTCCTATGTATGCAGTGCTGTACGTGTCTCTGTAGCCGGGCCCCTCCTATGTATGCAGTGCTGTACGTGTCTCTGTAGCCGGGCCTCTCCTATGTATGCAGTGCTGTACGTGTCTCTGTAGCCGGGCCTCTCCTATGTATGCAGTGCTGTACGTGTCTCTGTAGCCGGGCCTCTCCTATGTATGCAGTGCTGTACGTGTCTCTGTAGCCGGGCCCCTCCTATGTATGCAGTGCTGTACACGTCTCTGTAGCCAGGCCCCTCCCATGTATGCAGTGCTGTACGTGTCTCTGTAGCCGTGCCTCTCCTATGTATGCAGTGCTGTACACGTCTCTGTAGTCGGGCCCCTCCTATGTATGCAGTGCTGTACACGTCTCTGTAGCCAGGCCTCTCCTATGTATGCAGTGCTGTAAACGTCTCTGTAGCCGGGCCTATCCTATGTATGCAGTGCTGTACGTGTCTGCGCAGCCGGGCCTCTCCTATGTATGCAGTGCTGTACGTGTCTGCGTAGTCGGGCCTCTCCTATGTATGCAGTGCTGTAAACGTCTCTGTAGCTGGGCCTCTCCTATGTATGCAGTGCTGTACACATCTCTGTAGCCGGGCCCCTCCTATGTATGCAGTGCTGTACATGTCTCTATAGCCGGGCCTCTCCCATGTTTGCAGTGCTGTACGTGTCTCTGTAGCCGGGCCCCTCCCATGTATGCAGTGCTGTACGTGTCTCTGTAGCCGGGCCTCTCCTATGTATGCAGTGCTGTACGTGTCTCTGTAGCCGGCCTCTCCTATGTATGCAGTGCTGTACACGTCTCTGTAGCCGGCCCCTCCTATGTATGCAGTGCTGTACGTGTCTCTGTAGCCGGCCTCTCCTATGTATGCAGTGCTCTACGTGTCTCTGTAGCCGGGCCTCTCCTATGTATGCAGTGCTGTACGTGTCTCTGTAGCCGGGCCTCTCCTATGTATGCAGTGCTGTACGTGTCTCTGCAGCCCGGCCTCTCCTATGTATGCAGTGCTGTACGTCTCTCTGTAGCCGGGCCCCTCCTATGTATGCAGTGCTGTAAACGTCTCTGTAGCCGGGCCCCTCCTATGTATGCAGTGCTGTACATGTCTCTGTAGCCGGGCCCCTCCTATGTATGCAGTGCTGTACACGTCTCTGTAGCCAGCCTCTCCTATGTATGCAGTGCAGCACATGTCTCTGTAGCCGGGCCTCTCCTATGTATGCAGTGCTGTACGTGTCTCCATAGTCGGGCCTCTCCTATGTATGCAGTGCTGTACACGTCTCTGTAGCCGGGCCTCCCCTATGTATGCAGTGCTGTACACGTCTCTTTAGCCGGCCTCTCCTATGTATGCAGTGCTGTCCACGTCTCTGTAGCCGGGCCTCTCCTATGTATGCAGTGCTGCACACGTCTCTGTAGCCGGGCCTCCCCTATGTATGCAGTGCTGTACACGTCTCTGTAGCCGGGCCTCTCCTATGTATGCAGTGCTGTACATGTCTCTGTAGCCGGGCCTCCCCTATGTATGCAGTGCTGTACGTGTCTCTGTAGCCGGGCCCCTCCTATGTATGCAGTGCTGAACGTGTCTCTGTAGCCGGGCCCCTCCTATGTATGCAGTGCTGAACGTGTCTCTGTAGCCGGGCCCCTCCTATGTATGCAGTGCTGTACGTGTCTCTGTAGCTGGGCCTCTCCTATGTATGCAGTGTTGTAAGTGTCTCCGTAGCCGGGCCTCGCCTATGTATGCAGTGCTGTACATGTCTCTGTAACCCGGCCTCTCCTATGTAAGCAGTGCTGTACGTGTCTCTGTAGCAGGGCCCCTCCTATGTATGCAGTGCTGTACACATCTATGTAGCAGGGCCTCTCCTATGTATGCAGTGCTG
The DNA here is from genome assembly GCA_031769625.1 of Taudactylus pleione. NCBI lineage: Eukaryota > Metazoa > Chordata > Amphibia > Anura > Myobatrachidae > Taudactylus > Taudactylus pleione. The sequence continues at coordinate 2,019,758 of JAUIMM010000633.1, forward strand.
TAAACTTCTCTGTAGCCTGCCTCTACTATGTATGCAGTGCTGTACATGTCTCTGTAGCCGGGCCTCCCCTATGTATGCAGTGCTGTACGTGTCTCTGTAGCCGGGCCCCTCCTATGTATGCAGTGCTGTACGTGTCTCTGTAGCCGAGCCCCTCCTATGTATGCAGTGCTGTACGTGTCTCTGTAGCCGGGCCCCTCCTATGTATGCAGTGCTGTACGTGTCTCTGTAGCCGGGCCTCCCCTATGTATGCAGTGCTGTTCGTGTCTCTGTAGCCGGGCCCCTCCTATGTATGCAGTGCTGTACGTGTCTCTGTAGCCGGACCTCTCCTATGTATGCAGTGCTGTACGTGTCTCTGTAGCCGGGCCCCTCCTATGTATGCAGTGCTGTACGTGTCTCTGTAGCCGGGCCTCTCCTAAGTATGCAGTGCTGTACGTGTCTCTGTAGCCGGGCCCCTCCTATGTATGCAGTGCTGTATGTGTCTCTGTAGCCGGGCCTCTCCTATGTATGCAGTGCTGTAAGTGTCTCCGTAGCCGGGCCTCGCCTATGTATGCAGTGCTGTACATATCTCTGTAGCCCGGCCTCTCCTATGTATGCAGTGCTGTACGTGTCTCTGTAGCCGGGCCTCTCCTATGTATGCAGTGCTGTACGTGTCTCTGTAGCCGGGCCCCTCCTATGTATGCAGTGCTGTACACATCTCTGTAGCAGGGCCTCTCCTATGTATGCAGTGCTGTAAACGTCTCTGTAGCCGGCCTATACTATGTATGCAGTACTGTACATGTCTCTGTAGCCGGGCCTCCCCTATGTATGCAGTGCTGTACGTGTCTCTGTAGCCGGGCCCCTCCTATGTATGCAGTGCTGTACGTGTCTCTGTAGCCGGGCCCCTCCTATGTATGCAGTGTTGTACGTGTCTCTATAGCCGGGCCCCTCCTATGTATGCAGTGCTGTACGTGTCTCTGTAGCCGGGCCTCCCCTATGTATGCAGTGCTGTACATGTCTCTGTAGCCGGGCCTCTCCTATGTATGCAGTGCTGTACGTGTCTCTGTAGCCGGGCCCCTCCTATGTATGCAGTGCTGTACGTGTCTCTGTAGCCGGACCTCTCCTATGTATGCAGTGCTGTACGTGTCTCTGTAGCCGGGCCCCTCCTATGTATGCAGTGCTGTACGTGTCTCTGTAGCCGGGCCTCTCCTAAGTATGCAGTGCTGTACGTGTCTCTGTAGCCGGGTCCCTCCTATGTATGCAGTGCTGTACATGTCTCTGTAGCCGGGCCTCTCCTATGTATGCAGTGCTGTACATGTCTCTGTAGCCGGGCCTCTCCTTTATATACAGTGCTGTAAGTGTCTCCGTAGCCGGGCCTCGCCTATGTATGCAGTGCTGTACATGTCTCTGTAGCCCGGCCTCTCCTATGTATGCAGTGCTGTACGTGTCTCTGTAGCCGGGCCCCTCCTATGTATGCAGAGCTGTACACGTCTCTGTAGCCGGGCCTCTCCTATGTATGCAGTGCTGTACGTGTCTCCGTAGCCGGCCTCTCCTATGTATGCAGTGCTGTACACGTCTCTGTAGCCGGGCCTTCCCTATGTATGCAGTGCTGTAAACGTCTCTGTAGCCGGCCTCTACTATGTATGCAGTGCTGTACACGTCTCTGTAGCCGGGCCTCTCCTATGTATGCAGTGCTGTACGTGTCTCTGTAGCCGGGCCTCCCCTATGTATGCAGTGCTGTACGTGTCTCTGTAGCCGGGCCTCTCCTATGTATGCAGTGCTTTACACGTCTCTGTAGCCGGGCCCCTCCTATGTATGCAGTGCTGTACGTGTCTCTGTAGCCGGGCCTCTCCTATGTATGCAGTGCTGTACGTGTCTCTGTTGCCGGGCCCCTCCTATGTATGCAGTGCTATTCGTGTCTCTGTAGCCGGACCCCTCCTATGTATGCAGTGCTGTACAAGTCTCTGTAGCCGGCCTCTCCTATGTATGCAGTGCTGTACACGTCTCTGTAGCCGGGCCCCTCCTATGTATGCAGTGCTGTACGTGTCTCTGTAGCCGGGCCCCTCCTATGTATGCAGTGCTGTACGTGTCTCTGTAGCCGGGCCTCTCCTATGTATGCAGTGCTGTACACGTCTCTGTAGCCGGGCCCCTCCTATGTATGCTGTGCTGTACGTGTCTCTGTAGCCGGGCCTCTCCTATGTATGCAGTGCTGTACACGTCTCTGTAGCCGGGCCTCTCCTCTGTATGCAGTGCTGTACATGTCTCTGTAGCCGGGCCCCTCCTATGTATGCAGTGCTGTACGTGTCTCTGTATCCGGCCTCTCCTATGTATGCAGTGCTGTACGTGTCTCTGTAGCCGGGCCCCTCCTATGTATGCAGTGCTGTACGTGTCTCTGTAGCCGGGCCTCTCCTATGTATGCAGTGCTGTACACGTCTCTGTAGCCGGGCCCCTCCTATGTATGCAGTGCTGTACGTGTCTCTGTAGCCGGGCCTCTCCTATGTATGCTGTATGTGTCTCGGTAGCCGGGCCTCTCCTATGTATGCAGTGCTGTACACGTCTCTGTAGCCGGGCCTCTCCTCTGTATGCAGTGCTGTACACGTCTCTGTAGCCAGGCCTCCCCTATGTATACAGTGCTGTACGTGTCTCTGTAGCCGGGCCCCTCCTATGTATGCAGTGCTGTACGTGTCTCTGTAGCCGGCCTCTCCTATGTATGCAGTGCTGTATGTGTCTCTGTAGCCGGGCCTCTCCTATGTATGCAGTGCTGTACGTGTCTCTGTAGCCGGCCTCTCCTATGTATGCAGTGCTGTATGTGTCTCTGGTGCCGGGCCCCTCCTATGTATGCAGTGCTGTACGTGTCTCTGTAGCTGGGCCTCTCCTATGTATGCAGTGCTGTACACGTCTCTGTAGCCGGGCCCCTCCTATGTATGCAGTGCTGTACGTGTCTCTGTAGCCGGCCTCTCCTATGTATGCAGTGCTGTACGTGTCTCCGTAGCCGGGCCTCTCCTATGTATGCAGTGCTGTACGTGTCTCTGCAGCCGGGCCTCTCCTAGGTATGCAGTGCTGTAAGTGTCTCTGTAGCCGGGCCTCTCCTATGTATGCAGTGCTGTACACGTCTCTGTAGCCGGGCCTCCCCTATGTATGCAGTGCTGTACGTGTCTCTGTAGCCGGGCCCCTCCTATGTATGCAGTGCTGCACGAGTCTCTGTAGCCGGCCTCTCCTATGCATGCAGTGCTGTATGTGTCTCTGTAGCCGGGCCTCTCCTATGTATGCAGTGCTGTACGTGTCTCTGTAGCCGGCCTCTCCTATTTATGCAGTGCTGTACGTGTCTCTGTAGACGGGCCCCTCCTATGTATGCAGTGCTCTACGTGTCTCTGTAGCCGGGCCTCTCCTATGTATGCAGTGCTGTACGTGTCTCTGTAGCCGGGCCTCTCCTATGTATGCAGTGCTGTACGTGTCTCTGTAGCCGGGTCCCTCCTATGTATGCAGTGCTGTACACGTCTCTGTAGCCAGGCCCCTCCCATGTATGCAGTGCTGTACGTGTCTCTGTAGCCGGGCTTCTCCTATGTATGCAGTGCTGTACACGTCTCTGTAGCCGGGCCCCTCCTATGTATGCAGTGCTGTACACGTCTCTGTAGCCAGGCCTCTCCTATGTATGCAGTGCTGTAAACGTCTCTGTAGCCGGGCCTATCCTATGTATGCAGTGCTGTACACATCTCTGTAGACGGTCCCCTCCTATGTATGCAGTGCTGTACATGTCTCTATAGCCGGGCCTCTCCTATGTATGCAGTGCTGTACGTATCTCTGTAGCCGGGCCCCTCCCATGTATGCAGTGCTGTACGTGTCTCTGAAGCCGGGCCTCTCCTATGTATGCAGTGCTGTACGTGTCTCTGTAGCCGGCCTCTCCTATGTATGCAGTGCTGTACACGTCTCTGTAGCCGGGCCTCTCCTATGTATGCAGTGCTGTACACGTCTCTGTAGCCGGGCCTCTCCTATGTATGCAGTGCTGTACGTGTCTCTGTAGCCGGGCCTCTCCTATGTATGCACTGCTGTACGTGTCTCTGTAGCCGGCCTCTCCTATGTATGCAGTGCTGTATGTGTCTCTGTAGCCGGGCCCCTCCTATGTATGCAGTGCTGTACGTGTCTCTGTAGCCGGGCCTCTCCTATGTATGCTGTGCGTGTCTCTGTAGCCGGGCCTCTCCTATGTATGCAGTGCTGTACACGCCTCTGTAGCCGGGCCTCCCCTATGTATTCAGTGCTGTACGTGTCTCTGTAGCCGGGCCCCTCCTATGTATGCAGTGCTGTACGTGTCTCTGTAGCCGGCCTCTCCTATGTATGCAGTGCTGTATGTGTCTCTGTAGCCGGGCCTCTCCTATGTATGCAGTGCTGTACGTGTCTCTGTAGCCGGGCCTCTCCTATGTATGCAGTGCTGTACGTGTCTCTGTAGCCGGGCCTATCCTATTTATGCAGTGCTGTTCACATCTCTGTAGCCGGTCCCCTCCTATGTATGCAGTGCTGTACATGTCTCTGTAGCCGGGCCTCTCCTATGTATGCAGTGCTGTACGTGTCTCTCTAGCCGGGCCCCTCCCATGTATGCAGTGCTGTACGTGTCTCTGTAGCCGGGCCTCTCCTATGTATGCAGTGCTGTACGTGTCTCTGTAGCCGGCCTCTCCTATGTATGCAGTGCTGTATGTGTCTCTGTAGCCGGGCCCCTCCTATGTATGCAGTGCTGTACGTGTCTCTGTAGCCGGGCCTCTCCTATGTATGCTGTACGTGTCTCTGTAGCCGGGCCTCTCCTATGTATGCAGTGCTGTACACGTCTCTGTAGCCGGGCCTCTCCTCTGTATGCAGTGCTGTACATGTCTCTGTAGCCGGGCCCCTCCTATGTATGCAGTGCTGTACTTGTCTCTGTAGCCGGCCACTCCTATGTATGCAGTGCTGTACACGTCTCTGTAGCCGGGCCTCCCCTATGTATGCAGTGCTGTACGTGTCTCTGTAGCCGGGCCCCTCCTATGTATGCAGTGCTGTACTTGTCTCTGTAGCCGGCCACTCCTATGTATGCAGTGCTGTACACGTCTCTGTAGCCGGGCCTCCCCTATGTATGCAGTGCTGTACGTGTCTCTGTAGCCGGGCCCCTCCTATGTATGCAGTGCTGTATGTGTCTCTGTAGCCGGGCCTCTCCTATGTATGCAGTGCTGTACGTGTCTCTGTAGCCGGCCTCTCCTATGTATGCTGTGCTGTATGTGTCTCTGTAGCCGGGCCCCTCCTATGTATGCAGTGCTGTACGTGTCTCTGTAGCCGGGCCTCTCCTATGTAAGCAGTGCTGTACACGTCTCTGTAGCCGGGCCCCTCCTATGTATGCAGTGCTGTACGTGTCTCTGTAGCCGGCCTCTCCTATGTATGCAGTGCTGTACGTGTCTCCGTAGCCGGGCCTCTCCTATGTATGCAGTGCTGTAAGTGTCTCTGTAGCCGGGCCTCTCCTATATATGCAGTGCTGTAAGTGTCTCTGTAGCCGGGCCTCTCCTATGTATGCAGTGCTGTACACGTCTCTGTAGCCGGGCCTCCCCTATGTATGCAGTGCTGTACGTGTCTCTGTAGCCGGCCTCTCCTATGTATGCAGTGCTGTACGTGTCTCTGTAGCCGGGCCCCTCCTATGTATGCAGTGCTGTACGTGTCTCTGTAGCCGGGCCTCTCCTATGTATGCAGTGCTGTACGTGTCTCTGTAGCCGGGCCTCTCCTATGTATGCAGTGCTGTGCACGTCTCTGTAGCCGGGCCTCTCCTATGTATGCAGTGCTGTACACGTCTCTGTAGCCGGGCCCCTCCTACGTATGCAGTGGTGTACGTGTCTCTGTAGCCGGCCTCTCCTATGTATGGAGTGCTGTACACGTCTCTGTAGCCGGGCCCCTCCTATGTTTGAAGTGCTGTACGTCTCTGTAGCCGGACCTCTCCTATGTATGCAGTGCTGTTCGTGTCTCTGTAGCCGGGCCCCTCCTATGTATGCAGTGCTGTACGTGTCTCTGTAGCCGGGCCTGTCCTATGTATGCAGTGCTGTACCTGTCTCTGTAGCCGGGTCCCTCCTATGTATGCAGTGCTGTACATGTCTCTGTAGCCGGGCCTCTCCTATGTATGCAGTGCTGTACATGTCTCTGTAGCCGGGCCTCTCCTATGTATGCAGTGCTGTAAGTGTCTCCGTAGCCGGGCCTCGCCTATGTATGCAGTGCTGTACATGTCTCTGTAGCCCGGCCTCTCCTATGTATGCAGTGCTGTACGTGTCTCTGTAGCCGGGCCCCTCCTATGTATGCAGTGCTGTACACGTCTCTGTAGCCGGGCCTCTCCTATGTATGCAGTGCTGTACGTGTCTCCGTAGCCGGCCTCTCCTATGTATGCAGTGCTGTACACGTCTCTGTAGCCGGGCCTTCCCTATGTATGCAGTGCTGTAAACGTCTCTGTAGCCGGCCTCTACTATGTATGCAGTGCTGTACGTGTCTCTGTAGCCGGGCCTCTCCTATGTATGCAGTGCAGTACGTGTCTCTGAAGCCAGGCCCCTCCTATGTATGCAGTGCTGTACGTGTCTCTGTATATCCGGGCCTCTCCTATGTATGCAGTGTTGTACGTGTCTCCGTAGCCGGGCCTCTCCTATGTATGCAGTGCTGTACGTGTCTCTGTAGCCGGGCCCCTCCTATGTATGCAGTGCTGTACACGTCTCTGTAGCCGGGCCTCTCCTATGTATGCAGTGCTGTACACATCTCTGTAGCCGGGCCTCTCCTATGTATGCAGTGCTGTATGTGTCTCTGTAGCCGGGCCTCTCCTATGTATGCAGTGCTGTACACGTCTCTGTAGCCGGCCTCTCCTATGTATGCAGTGCTGTACACGTCTCTGTAGCCGGGCCCCTCCTATGTATGCAGTGCTGTACGTGTCTCTGTAGCCGGGCCTCTCCTATGTATGCAGTACTGTACGTGTCTCTGTAGCCGGGCCCCTCTTATGTATGCAGTGCTGTACGTGTCTCTGTATATCCGGGCCTCTCCTATGTATGTTGTGCTGTACGTGTCTCCGTAGCCGGGCCTCTCCTATGTATGCAGTGCTGTACGTGTCTCTGTAGCCGGGCCCCTCCTATGTATGCAGTGCTGTACACGTCTCTGTAGCCGGGCCTCTCCTATGTATGCAGTGCTGTACGTGTCTCTAGCCGGGCCTCTCCTATGTATGCAGTGCTGTACACGTCTCTGTAGCCGGGCCTCTCCTATGTATGCAGTGCTGTACACGTCTCTGTAGCCGGGCCCCTCCTATGTATGCAGTGCTGTACGTGTCTCTGTAGCCGGGCCCCTCCTATGTATGCAGTGCTGTACGTGTCTCTGTAGCCGGGCCTCTCCTATGTATGCAGTGCTGTACACGTCTCTGTAGCCGGGCCCCTCCTATGTATGCTGTGCTGTACGTGTCTCTGTAGCCGGGCCTCTCCTATGTATGCAGTGCTGTACACGTCTCTGTAGCCGGGCCTCTCCTCTGTATGCAGTGCTGTACATGTCTCTGTAGCCGGGCCCCTCCTATGTATGCAGTGCTGTACGTGTCTCTGTAGCCGGCCTCTCCTATGTATGCAGTGCTGTACGTGTCTCTGTAGCCGGGCCCCTCCTATGTATGCAGTGCTGTACGTGTCTCTGTAGCCGGGCCTCTCCTATGTATGCAGTGCTGTACACGTCTCTGTAGCCGGGCCCCTCCTATGTATGCAGTGCTGTACGTGTCTCTGTAGCCGGGCCTCTCCTATGTATGCTGTATGTGTCTCTGTAGCCGGGCCTCTCCTATGTATGCAGTGCTGTACACGTCTCTGTAGCCGGGCCTCTCCTCTGTATGCAGTGCTGTACACGTCTCTGTAGCCAGGCCTCCCCTATGTATGCAGTGCTGTACGTGTCTCTGTAGCCGGGCCCCTCCTATGTATGCAGTGCTGTACGTGTCTCTGTAGCTGGGCCTCTCCTATGTATGCAGTGCTGTACACGTCTCTGTAGCCGGGCCCCTCCTATGTATGCAGTGCTGTACGTGTCTCTGTAGCCGGCCTCTCCTATGTATGCAGTGCTGTACGTGTCTCCGTAGCCGGGCCTCTCCTATGTATGCAGTGCTGTACGTGTCTCTGCAGCCGACCCTCTCCTAGGTATGCAGTGCTGTAAGTGTCGGTTTAGCCGGGCCTCTCCTATGTATGCAGTGCTGTACACGTCTCTGTAGCCGGGCCTCCCCTATGTATGCAGTGCTGTACGTGTCTCTGTAGCCGGGCCCCTCCTATGTATGCAGTGCTGCACGTGTCTCTGTAGCCGGCCTCTCCTATGCATGCAGTGCTGTATGTGTCTCTGTAGCCGGGCCTCTCCTATGTATGCAGTGCTGTACGTGTCTCTGTAGCCGGCCTCTCCTATGTATGCAGTGCTGTACGTGTCTCTGTAGCCGGGCCCCTCCTATGTATGCAGTGCTGTACGTGTCTCTGTAGCCGGGCCTCTCCTATGTATGCAGTGCTGTACGTGTCTCTGTAGCCGGGCCTCTCCTATGTATGCAGTGCTGTACGTGTCTCTGTAGCCGGGTCCCTCCTATGTATGCAGTGCTGTACACGTCTCTGTAGCCAGGCCCCTCCCATGTATGCAGTGCTGTACGTGTCTCTGTAGCCGGGCCTCTCCTATGTATGCAGTGCTGTACACGTCTCTGTAGCCGGGCCCCTCCTATGTATGCAGTGCTGTACACGTCTCTGTAGCCAGGCCTCCCCTATGTATGCAGTGCTGTAAACGTCTCTGTAGCCGGGCCTATCCTATGTATGCAGTGCTGTACACATCTCTGTAGACGGTCCCCTCCTATGTATGCAGTGCTGTACATGTCTCTATAGCCGGGCCTCTCCTATGTATGCAGTGCTGTACGTATCTCTGTAGCCGGGCCCCTCCCATGTATGCAGTGCTGTACGTGTCTCTGTAGCCGGGCCTCTCCTATGTATGCAGTGCTGTACGTGTCTCTGTAGCCGGCCTCTCCTATGTATGCAGTGCTGTACACGTCTCTGTAGCCGGGCCTCTCCTATGTATGCAGTGCTGTACACGTCTCTGTAGCCGGGCCTCTCCTATGTATGCAGTGCTGTACGTGTCTCTGTAGCCGGGCCTCTCCTATGTATGCAGTGCTGTACGTGTCTCTGTAGCCGGCCTCTCCTATGTATGCAGTGCTGTATGTGTCTCTGTAGCCGGGTCCCTCCTATGTATGCAGTGCTGTACGTGTCTCTGTAGCCGGGCCTCTCCTATGTATGCTGTGCGTGTCTCTGTAGCCGGGCCTCTCCTATGTATGCAGTGCTGTACACATCTCTGTAGCCGGGCCTCTCCTCTGTATGCAGTGCTGTACATGTCTCTGTAGCCGGGCCCCTCCTATGTATGCAGTGCTGTACGTGTCTCTGTAGCCGGCCTCTCCTATGTATGCAGTGCTGTACACGTCTCTGTAGCCGGGCCTCCCCTATGTATGCAGTGCTGTACGTGTCTCTGTAGCCGGGCCCCTCCTATGTATGCAGTGCTGTACGTGTCTCTGTAGCCGGCCTCTCCTATGTATGCAGTGCTGTATGTGTCTCTGTAGCCGGGCCTCTCCTATGTATGCAGTGCTGTACGTGTCTCTGTAGCCGGGCCTCTCCTATGTATGCAGTGCTGTACGTGTCTCTGTAGCCGGGCCTCTCCTATGTATGCAGTGCTGTAAACGTCTCTGTAGTCGGGCCTATCCTATGTATGAAGTGCTGTTCACATCTCTGTAGCCGGTCCCCTCCTATGTATGCAGTGCTGTACATGTCTCTGTAGCCGGGCCTCTCCTATGTATGCAGTGCTGTACGTGTCTCTGTAGCCGGCCTCTCCTATGTATGCAGTGCTGTATGTGTCTCTGTAGCCGGGCCCCTCCTATGTATGCAGTGCTGTACGTGTCTCTGTAGCCGGGCCTCTCCTATGTATGCTGTACGTGTCTCTGTAGCCGGGCCTCTCCTATGTATGCAGTGCTGTACACGTCTCTGTAGCCGGGCCTCTCCTCTGTATGCAGTGCTGTACATGTCTCTGTAGCCGGGCCCCTCCTATGTATGCAGTGCTGTACTTGTCTCTGTAGCCGGCCACTCCTATGTATGCAGTGCTGTACACATCTCTGTAGCCGGGCCTCCCCTATGTATGCAGTGCTGTACGTGTCTCTGTAGCCGGGCCCCTCCTATGTATGCAGTGCTGTACGTGTCTCTGTAGCCGGCCTCTCCTATGTATGCAGTGCTGTATGTGTCTCTGTAGCCGGGCCTCTCCTATGTATGCAGTGCTGTACGTGTCTCTGTAGCCGGCCTCTCCTATGTATGCTGTGCTGTATGTGTCTCTGTAGCCGGGCCCCTCCTATGTATGCAGTGCTGTACGTGTCTCTGTAGCCGGGTATCTCCTATGTAAGCAGTGCTGTACACGTCTCTGTAGCCGGGCCCCTCCTATGTATGCAGTGCTGTACATGTCTCTGTAGCCGGCCTCTCCTATGTATGCAGTGCTGTACGTGTCTCCGTAGCCGGGCCTCTCCTATGTATGCAGTGCTGTAAGTGTCTCTGTAGCCGGGCCTCTCCTATGTATGCAGTGCTGTAAGTGTCTCTGTAGCCGGGCCTCTCCTATGTATGCAGTGCTGTACACGTCTCTGTAGCCGGGCCTCCCCTATGTATGCAGTACTGTACGTGTCTCTGTAGCCAGCCTCTCCTATGTATGCAGTGCTGTACGTGTCTCTGTAGCCGGGCCCCTCCTATGTATGCAGTGCTGTACGTGTCTCTGTAGCCGGGCCTCTCCTATGTATGCAGTGCTGTACGTGTCTCTGTAGCCGGGCCTCTCCTATGTATGCAGTGCTGTGCACGTCTCTGTAGCCGGGCCTCTCCTATGTATGCAGTGCTGTACACGTCTCTGTAGCCGGGCCCCTCCTACGTATGCAGTGGTGTACGTGTCTCTGTAGCCGGCCTCTCCTATGTATGGAGTGCTGTACACGTCTCTGTAGCCGGGCCCCTCCTATGTTTGAAGTGCTGTACGTCTCTGTAGCCGGACCTCTCCTATGTATGCAGTGCTGTTCGTGTCTCTGTAGCCGGGCCCCTCCTATGTATGCAGTGCTGTACGTGTCTCTGTAGCCGGGCCTGTCCTATGTATGCAGTGCTGTACCTGTCTCTGTAGCCGGGTCCCTCCTATGTATGCAGTGCTGTACATGTCTCTGTAGCCGGGCCTCTCCTATGTATGCAGTGCTGTACATGTCTCTGTAGCCGGGCCTCTCCTATGTATGCAGTGCTGTAAGTGTCTCCGTAGCCGGGCCTCGCCTATGTATGCAGTGCTGTACATGTCTCTGTAGCCCGGCCTCTCCTATGTATGCAGTGCTGTACGTGTCTCTGTAGCCGGGCCCCTCCTATGTATGCAGTGCTGTACACGTCTCTGTAGCCGGGCCTCTCCTGTGTATGCAGTGCTGTACGTGTCTCCGTAGCTGGCCTCTCCTATGTATGCAGTGCTGTACACGTCTCTGTAGCCGGGCCTTCCCTATGTATGCAGTGCTGTAAACGTCTCTGTAGCCGGCCTCTACTATGTATGCAGTGCTGTACGTGTCTCTGTAGCCGGGCCTCTCCTATGTATGCAGTGCAGTACGTGTCTCTGTAGCCAGGCCCCTCCTATGTATGCAGTGCTGTACGTGTCTCTGTATATCCGGGCCTCTCCTATGTATGCAGTGTTGTACGTGTCTCCGTAGCCGGGCCTCTCCTATGTATGCAGTGCTGTACGTGTCTCTGTAGCCGGGCCCCTCCTATGTATGCAGTGCTGTACACGTCTCTGTAGCCGGGCCTCTCCTATGTATGCAGTGCTGTACACATCTCTGTAGCCGGGCCTCTCCTATGTATGCAGTGCTGTATGTGTCTCTGTAGCCGTGCCTCTCCTATGTATGCAGTGCTGTACACGTCTCTGTAGCCGGCCTCTCCTATGTATGCAGTGCTGTACACGTCTCTGTAGCCGGGCCCCTCCTATGTATGCAGTGCTGTACGTGTCTGTGTAGCCGGGCCCCTCCTATGTATGCAGTGCTGTACGTGTCTCTGTAGCCGGGCCTCTCCTATGTATGCAGTGCTGTACACGTCTCTGTAGCCGGGCCTCTCCTATGTATGCAGTGCTGTACGTGTCTCTGTAGCCGGGCCTCTCCTATGTATGCAGTGCTGTATGTGTCTCTGTAGCCGGGCCTCTCCTATGTATGCAGTGCTGTACACGTCTCTGTAGCCGGGCCTCTCCTACGTATGCAGTGCTGTACACGTCTCTGTAGCCGGGCCCCTCCTATGTATGCAGTGCTGTATGTGTCTCTGTAGCCGGGCCTCTCCTATGTATGCAGTGCTGTACACGTCTCTGTAGCCGGCCTCTCCTATGTATGCAGTGCTGTACACGTCTCTGTAGCCGGGCCCCTCCTATGTATGCAGTGCTGTACGTGTCTCTGTAGCCGGGCCTCTCCTATGTATGCAGTACTGTACGTGTCTCTGTAGCCGGGCCCCTCTTATGTATGCAGTGCTGTACGTGTCTCTGTATATCCGGGCCTCTCCTATGTATGTTGTGCTGTACGTGTCTCCGTAGCCGGGCCTCTCCTATGTATGCAGTGCTGTACGTGTCTCTGTAGCCGGGCCCCTCCTATGTATGCAGTGCTGTACACGTCTCTGTAGCCGGGCCTCTCCTATGTATGCAGTGCTGTACACGTCTCTGTAGCCGGGCCTCTCCTATGTATGCAGTGCTGTACGTGTCTCTGTAGCCGGGCCTCTCCTATGTATGCAGTGCTGTACACGTCTCTGTAGCCGGGCCTCTCCTATGTATGCAGTGCTGTACACGTCTCTGTAGCCGGGCCCCTCCTATGTATGCAGTGCTGTACGTGTCTGTGTAGCCGGGCCCCTCCTATGTATGCAGTGCTGTACGTGTCTCTGTAGCCGGGCCTCTCCTATGTATGCAGTGCTGTACACGTCTCTGTAGCCGGGCCCCTCCTATGTATGCTGTGCTGTACGTGTCTCTGTAGCCGGGCCTCTCCTATGTATGCAGTGCTGTACACGTCTCTGTAGCCGGGCCTCTCCTCTGTATGCAGTGCTGTACATGTCTCTGTAGCCGGGCCCCTCCTATGTATGCAGTGCTGTACGTGTCTCTGTAGCCGGGCCTCTCCTATGTATGCAGTGCTGTACACGTCTCTGTAGCCGGGCCCCTCCTATGTATGCAGTGCTGTACGTGTCTCTGTAGCCGGGCCTCTCCTATGTATGCTGTATGTGTCTCTGTAGCCGGGCCTCTCCTATGTATGCAGTGCTGTACACGTCTCTGTAGCCGGGCCTCTCCTCTGTATGCAGTGCTGTACACGTCTCTGTAGCCAGGCCTCCCCTATGTATGCAGTGCTGTACGTGTCTCTGTAGCCGGGCCCCTCCTATGTATGCAGTGCTGTACGTGTCTCTGTAGCTGGGCCTCTCCTATGTATGCAGTGCTGTACACGTCTTTGTAGCCGGGCCCCTCCTATGTATGCAGTGCTGTACGTGTCTCTGTAGCCGGCCTCTCCTATGTATGCAGTGCTGTACGTGTCTCCGTAGCCGGGCCTCTCCTATGTATGCAGTGCTGTACGTGTCTCTGCAGCCGGGCCTCTCCTAGGTATGCAGTGCTGTAAGTGTCTCTGTAGCCGGGCCTCTCCTATGTATGCAGTGCTGTACACGTCTCTGTAGCCGGGCCTCCCCTATGTATGCAGTGCTGTACGTGTCTCTGTAGCCGGGCCCCTCCTATGTATGCAGTGCTGCACGTGTCTCTGTAGCCGGCCTCTCCTATGCATGCAGTGCTGTATGTGTCTCTGTAGCCGGGCCTCTCCTATGTATGCAGTGCTGTACGTGTCTCTGTAGCCGGCCTCTCCTATGTATGCAGTGCTGTACGTGTCTCTGTAGCCGGGCCCCTCCTATGTATGCAGTGCTGTACGTGTCTCTGTAGCCGGGCCTCTCCTATGTATGCAGTGCTGTACGTGTCTCTGTAGCCGGGCCTCTCCTATGTATGCAGTGCTCTACGTGTCTCTGTAGCCGGGTCCCTCCTATGTATGCAGTGCTGTACACGTCTCTGTAGCCAGGCCCCTCCCATGTATGCAGTGCTGTACGTGTCTCTGTAGCCGGGCCTCTCCTATGTATGCAGTGCTGTACACGTCTCTGTAGCCGGGCCCCTCCTATGTATGCAGTGCTGTACACGTCTCTGTAGCCAGGCCTCTCCTATGTATGCAGTGCTGTAAACGTCTCTGTAGCCGGGCCTATCCTATGTATGCAGTGCTGTACACATCTCTGTAGACGGTCCCCTCCTATGTATGCAGTGCTGTACATGTCTCTATAGCCGGGCCTCTCCTATGTATGCAGTGCTGTACGTATCTCTGTAGCCGGGCCCCTCCCATGTATGCAGTGCTGTACGTGTCTCTGTAGCCGGGCCTCTCCTATGTATGCAGTGCTGTACGTTTCTCTGTAGCCGGCCTCTCCTATGTATGCAGTGCTGTACACGTCTCTGTAGCCGGGCCTCTCCTATGTATGCAGTGCTGTACACGTCTCTGTAGCCGGGCCTCTCCTATGTATGCAGTGCTGTACGTGTCTCTGCAGCCGGGCCTCTCCTATGTATGCAGTGCTGTACGTGTCTCTGTAGCCGGCCTCTCCTATGTATGCAGTGCTGTATGTGTCTCTGTAGCCGGGCCCCTCCTATGTATGCAGTGCTGTACGTGTCTCTGTAGCCGGGCCTCTCCTATGTATGCTGTGCGTGTCTCTGTAGCCGGGCCTCTCCTATGTATGCAGTGCTGTACACGTCTCTGTAGCCGGGCCTCTCCTCTGTATGCAGTGCTGTACATGTCTCTGTAGCCGGGCCCCTCCTATGTATGCAGTGCTGTACGTGTCTCTGTAGCCGGCCTCTCCTATGTATGCAGTGCTGTACACGTCTCTGTAGCCGGGCCTCCCCTATGTATGCAGTGCTGTACGTGTCTCTGTAGCCGGGCCCCTCCTATGTATGCAGTGCTGTACGTGTCTCTGTAGCCGGCCTCTCCTATGTATGCAGTGCTGTATGTGTCTCTGTAGCCGGGCCTCTCCTATGTATGCAGTGCTGTACGTGTCTCTGTAGCCGGGCCTCTCCTATGTATGCAGTGCTGTACGTGTCTCTGTAGCCGGGCCTCTCCTATGTATGCAGTGCTGTAAACGTCTCTGTAGCCGGGCCTATCCTATGTATGAAGTGCTGTTCACATCTCTGTAGCCGGTCCCCTCCTATGTATGCAGTGCTGTACATGTCTCTGTAGCCGGGCCTCTCCTATGTATGCAGTGCTGTACGTGTCTCTGTAGCCGGGCCCCTCCCATGTATGCAGTGCTGTACGTGTCTCTGTAGCCGGGCCTCTCCTATGTATGCAGTGCTGTACGTGTCTCTGTAGCCGGCCTCTCCTATGTATGCAGTGCTGTATGTGTCTCTGTAGCCGGGCCCCTCCTATGTATGCAGTGCTGTACGTGTCTCTGTAGCCGGGCCTCTCCTATGTATGCTGTACGTGTCTCTGTAGCCGGGCCTCTCCTATGTATGCAGTGCTGTACACGTCTCTGTAGCCGGGCCTCTCCTCTGTATGCAGTGCTGTACATGTCTCTGTAGCCGGGCCCCTCCTATGTATGCAGTGCTGTACTTGTCTCTGTAGCCGGCCACTCCTATGTATGCAGTGCTGTACACGTCTCTGTAGCCGGGCCTCCCCTATGTATGCAGTGCTGTACGTGTCTCTGTAGCCGGGCCCCTCCTATGTATGCAGTGCTGTACGTGTCTCTGTAGCCGGCCTCTCCTATGTATGCAGTGCTGTATGTGTCTCTGTAGCCGGGCCTCTCCTATGTATGCAGTGCTGTAAGTGTCTCTGTAGCCGGGCCTCTCCTATGTATGCAGTGCTGTAAGTGTCTCTGTAGCCGGGCCTCTCCTATGTATGCAGTGCTGTACACGTCTCTGTAGCCGGGCCTCCCCTATGTATGCAGTGCTGTACGTGTCTCTGTAGCCGGGCCTCTCCTATGTATGCAGTGCTGTACGAGTCTCTGTAGCCGGCCTCTCCTATGTATGCAGTGCTGTACGTGTCTCTGTAGCCGGGCCCCTCCTATGTATGCAGTGCTGTACGTGTCTCTGTAGCCGGGCCTCTCCTATGTATGCAGTGCTGTACGTGTCTCTGTAGCCGGGCCTCTCCTATGTATGCAGTGCTGTACACGTCTCTGTAGCCGGGCCCCTCCTACGTATGCAGTGGTGTACGTGTCTCTGTAGCCGGCCTCTCCTATGTATGCAGTGCTGTACACGTCTCTGTAGCCGGGCCCCTCCTATGTTTGCAGTGCTGTACGTCTCTGTAGCCGGACCTCTCCTATGTATGCAGTGCTGTTCGTGTCTCTGTAGCCGGGCCCCTCCTATGTATGCAGTGCTGTACGTGTCTCTGTAGCCGGGCCTCTCCTATGTATGCAGTGCTGTACCAGTCTCTGTAGCCGGGTCCCTCCTATGTATGCAGTGCTGTACATGTCTCTGTAGCCGGGCCTCTCCTATGTATGCAGTGCTGTACATGTCTCTGTAGCCGGGCCTCTCCTATGTATGCAGTGCTGTAAGTGTCTCCGTAGCCGGGCCTCGCCTATGTATGCAGTGCTGTACATGTCTCTGTAGCCCGGCCTCTCCTATGCATGCAGTGCTGTACGTGTCTCTGTAGCCGGGCCCCTCCTATGTATGCAGTGCTGTACACGTCTCTGTAGCCGGGCCTCTCCTATGTATGCAGTGCTGTACGTGTCTCTGTAGCCGGCCTCTCCTATGTATGCAGTGCTGTACGTGTCTCTGTAGCCGGCCTCTCCTATGTATGCAGTGCTGTATGTGTCTCTGTAGCCGGGCCCCTCCTATGTATGCAGTGCTGTACGTGTCTCTGTAGCCGGGCCTCTCCTATGTATGCTGTACGTGTCTCTGTAGCCGGGCCTCTCCTATGTATGCAGTGCTGTACACGTCTCTGTAGCCGGGCCTCTCCTCTGTATGCAGTGCTGTACATGTCTCTGTAGCCGGGCCCCTCCTATGTATGCAGTGCTGTACTTGTCTCTGTAGCCGGCCACTCCTATGTATGCAGTGCTGTACACGTCTCTGTAGCCGGGCCTCCCCTATGTATGCAGTGCTGTACGTGTCTCTGTAGCCGGGCCCCTCCTATGTATGCAGTGCTGTACGTGTCTCTGTAGCCGGCCTCTCCTATGTATGCAGTGCTGTATGTGTCTCTGTAGCCGGGCCTCTCCTATGTATGCAGTGCTGTACGTGTCTCTGTAGCCGGCCTCTCCTATGTATGCTGTGCTGTATGTGTCTCTGTAGCCGGGCCCCTCCTATGTATGCAGTGCTGTACGTGTCTCTGTAGCCGGGCCTCTCCTATGTAAGCAGTGCTGTACACGTCTCTGTAGCCGGGCCCCTCCTATGTATGCAGTGCTGTACGTGTCTCTGTAGCCGGCCTCTCCTATGTATGCAGTGCTGTACGTGTCTCCGTAGCCGGGCCTCTCCTATGTATGCAGTGCTGTAAGTGTCTCTGTAGCCGGGCCTCTCCTATGTATGCAGTGCTGTAAGTGTCTCTGTAGCCGGGCCTCTCCTATGTATGCAGTGCTGTACACGTCTCTGTAGCCGGGCCTCCCCTATGTATGCAGTGCTGTACGTGTCTCTGTAGCCGGGCCTCTCCTATGTATGCAGTGCTGTACGAGTCTCTGTAGCCGGCCTCTCCTATGTATGCAGTGCTGTACGTGTCTCTGTAGCCGGGCCCCTCCTATGTATGCAGTGCTGTACGTGTCTCTGTAGCCGGGCCTCTCCTATGTATGCAGTGCTGTACGTGTCTCTGTAGCCGGGCCTCTCCTATGTATGCAGTGCTGTGCACGTCTCTGTAGCCGGGCCTCTCCTATGTATGCAGTGCTGTACACGTCTCTGTAGCCGGGCCCCTCCTACGTATGCAGTGGTGTACGTGTCTCTGTAGCCGGCCTCTCCTATGTATGCAGTGCTGTACACGTCTCTGTAGCCGGGCCCCTCCTATGTTTTGCAGTGCTGTACGTCTCTGTAGCCGGACCTCTCCTATGTATGCAGTGCTGTTCGTGTCTCTGTAGCCGGGCCCCTCCTATGTATGCAGTGCTGTACGTGTCTCTGTAGCCGGGCCTCTCCTATGTATGCAGTGCTGTACCAGTCTCTGTAGCCGGGTCCCTCCTATGTATGCAGTGCTTTACATGTCTCTGTAGCCGGGCCTCTCCTATGTATGCAGTGCTGTACATGTCTCTGTAGCCGGGCCTCTCCTATGTATGCAGTGCTGTAAGTGTCTCCGTAGCCGGGCCTCGCCTATGTATGCAGTGCTGTACATGTCTCTGTAGCCCGGCCTCTCCTATGCATGCAGTGCTGTACGTGTCTCTGTAGCCGGGCCCCTCCTATGTATGCAGTGCTGTACACGTCTCTGTAGCCGGGCCTCTCCTATGTATGCAGTGCTGTACGTGTCTCCGTAGCCGGCCTCTCCTATGTATGCAGTGCTGTACACGTCTCTGTAGCCGGGCCTTCCCTATGTATGCAGTGCTGTAAACGTCTCTGTAGCCGGCCTCTACTATGTATGCAGTGCTGTACGTGTCTCTGTAGCCGGGCCTCTCCTATGTATGCAGTGCAGTACGTGTCTCTGTAGCCAGGCCCCTCCTATGTATGCAGTGCTGTACGTGTCTCTGTATATCCGGGCCTCTCCTATGTATGCAGTGTTGTACGTGTCTCCGTAGCCGGGCCTATTCTATGTATGCAGTGCTGTACGTGTCTCTGTAGCCGGGCCCCTCCTATGTATGCAGTGCTGTACACGTCTCTGTAGCCGGGCCTCTCCTATGTATGCAGTGCTGTACACGTCTCTGTAGCCGGGCCTCTCCTATGTATGCAATGCTGTATGTGTCTCTGTAGCCGGGCCTCTCCTATGTATGCAGTGCTGTACACGTCTCTGTAGCCGGCCTCTCCTATGTATGCAGTGCTGTACACGTCTCTGTAGCCGGGCCCCTCCTATGTATGCAGTGCTGTACGTGTCTCTGTAGCCGGGCCTCTCCTATGTATGCAGTACTGTACGTGTCTCTGTAGCCGGGCCCCTCTTATGTATGCAGTGCTGTACGTGTCTCTGTATATCCGGGCCTCTCCTATGTATGTTGTGCTGTACGTGTCTCCGTAGCCGGGCCTCTCCTATGTATGCAGTGCTGTACGTGTCTCTGTAGCCGGGCCCCTCCTATGTATGCAGTGCTGTACACGTCTCTGTAGCCGGGCCTCTCCTATGTATGCAGTGCTGTACACGTCTCTGTAGCCGGGCCTCTCCTATGTATGCAGTGCTGTATGTGTCTCTGTAGCCGGGCCTCTCCTATGTATGCAGTGCTGTACACGTCTCTGTAGCCGGGCCTCTCCTATGTATGCAGTGCTGTACACGTCTCTGTAGCCGGGCCTCTCCTATGTATGCAGTGCTGTACGTGTCTCTGTAGCCGGCCTCTCCTATGTATGCAGTGCTGTACACGTCTCTGTAGCCGGGCCCCTCCTATGTATGCAGTGCTGTACGTGTCTCTGTAGCCGGGCCTCTCCTATGTATGCAGTGCTGTATGTGTCTCTGTAGCCGGCCTCTCCTATGTATGCAGTGCTGTACGTGTCTCTGTAGCCGGGCCTCTACTATGTATGCAGTGCTGTACACGTCTCTGTAGCCGGGCCCCTCCTATGTATGCAGTGCTGTACACGTCTCTGTAGCCAGGCCTCTCCTATGTATGCAGTGCTGTAAACGTCTCTGTAGCCGGGCCTATCCTATGTATGCAGTGCTGTACACATCTCTGTAGACGGTCCCCTCCTATGTATGCAGTGCTGTACATGTCTCTATAGCCGGGCCTCTCCTATGTATGCAGTGCTGTACGTATCTCTGTAGCCGGGCCCCTCCCATGTATGCAGTGCTGTACGTGTCTCTGTAGCCGGGCCTCTCCTATGTATGCAGTGCTGTACGTGTCTCTGTAGCCGGCCTCTCCTATGTATGCAGTGCTGTACACGTCTCTGTAGCCGGGCCTCTCCTATGTATGCAGTGCTGTACACGTCTCTGTAGCCGGGCCTCTCCTATGTATGCAGTGCTGTACGTGTCTCTGTAGCCGGGCCTCTCCTATGTATGCAGTGCTGTACGTGTCTCTGTAGCCGGCCTCTCCTATGTATGCAGTGCTGTATGTGTCTCTGTAGCCGGGCCCCTCCTATGTATGCAGTGCTGTACGTGTCTCTGTAGCCGGGCCTCTCCTATGTATGCTGTGTGTGTCTCTGTAGCCGGGCCTCTCCTATGTATGCAGTGCTGTAAACGTCTCTGTAGCCGGGCCTATCCTATGTATGCAGTGCTGTTCACATCTCTGTAGCCGGTCCCCTCCTATGTATGCAGTGCTGTACATGTCTCTGTAGCCGGGCCTCTCCTATGTATGCAGTGCTGTACGTGTCTCTGTAGCCGGGCCCCTCCCATGTATGCAGTGCTGTACGTGTCTCTGTAGCCGGGCCTCTCCTATGTATGCAGTGCTGTACGTGTCTCTGTAGCCGGCCTCTCCTATGTATGCAGTGCTGTATGTGTCTCTGTAGCCGGGCCCCTCCTATGTATGCAGTGCTGTACGTGTCTCTGTAGCCGGGCCTCTCCTATGTATGCTGTACGTGTCTCTGTAGCCGGGCCTCTCCTATGTATGCAGTGCTGTACACGTCTCTGTAGCCGGGCCTCTCCTCTGTATGCAGTGCTGTACATGTCTCTGTAGCCGGGCCCCTCCTATGTATGCAGTGCTGTACTTGTCTCTGTAGCCGGCCACTCCTATGTATGCAGTGCTGTACACGTCTCTGTAGCCGGGCCTCCCCTATGTATGCAGTGCTGTACGTGTCTCTGTAGCCGGGCCCCTCCTATGTATGCAGTGCTGTACGTGTCTCTGTAGCCGGCCTCTCCTATGTATGCAGTGCTGTATGTGTCTCTGTAGCCGGGCCTCTCCTATGTATGCAGTGCTGTACGTGTCTCTGTAGCCGGCCTCTCCTATGTATGCTGTGCTGTATGTGTCTCTGTAGCCGGGCCCCTCCTATGTATGCAGTGCTGTACGTGTCTCTGTAGCCGGACCTCTCCTATGTAAGCAGTGCTGTACACGTCTCTGTAGCCGGGCCCCTCCTATGTATGCAGTGCTGTACGTGTCTCTGTAGCCGGCCTCTCCTATGTATGCAGTGCTGTACATGTCTCCGTAGCCGGGCCTCTCCTATGTATGCAGTGCTGTAAGTGTCTCTGTAGCCGGGCCTCTCCTATGTATGCAGTGCTGTAAGTGTCTCTGTAGCCGGGCCTCTCCTATGTATGCAGTGCTGTACACGTCTCTGTAGCCGGGCCTCCCCTATGTATGCAGTGCTGTACGTGTCTCTGTAGCCGGGCCTCTCCTATGTATGCAGTGCTGTACGAGTCTCTGTAGCCGGCCTCTCCTATGTATGCAGTGCTGTACGTGTCTCTGTAGCCGGGCCCCTCCTATGTATGCAGTGCTGTACGTGTCTCTGTAGCCGGGCCTCTCCTATGTATGCAGTGCTGTACGTGTCTCTGTAGCCGGGCCTCTCCTATGTATGCAGTGCTGTGCACGTCTCTGTAGCCGTGCCTCTCCTATGTATGCAGTGCTGTACACGTCTCTGTAGCCGGGCCCCTCCTACGTATGCAGTGGTGTACGTGTCTCTGTAGCCGGCCTTTCCTATGTATGCAGTGCTGTACACGTCTCTGTAGCCGGGCCCCTCCTATGTTTGCAGTGCTGTACGTCTCTGTAGCCGGACCTCTCCTATGTATGCAGTGCTGTTCGTGTCTCTGTAGCCGGGCCCCTCCTATGTATGCAGTGCTGTACGTGTCTCTGTAGCCGGGCCTCTCCTATGTATGCAGTGCTGTACCTGTCTCTGTAGCCGGGTCCCTCCTATGTATGCAGTGCTGTACATGTCTCTGTAGCCGGGCCTCTCCTATGTATGCAGTGCTGTACGTGTCTCTGTAGCCGGGCCTCTCCTATGTATGCAGTGCTGTAAGTGTCTCCGTAGCCGGGCCTCGCCTATGTATGCAGTGCTGTACATGTCTCTGTAGCCCGGCCTCTCCTATGTATGCAGTGCTGTACGTGTCTCTGTAGCCGGGCCCCTCCTATGTATGCAGTGCTGTACACGTCTCTGTAGCCGGGCCCCTCCTATGTATGCAGTGCTGTAAACGTCTCTGTAGCCGGCCTCTACTATGTATGCAGTGCTGTACGTGTCTCTGTAGCCGGGCCTCTCCTATGTATGCAGTGCAGTACGTGTCTCTGTAGCCAGGCCCCTCCTATGTATGCAGTGCTGTATGTGTCTCTGTAGCCGGGCCTCTCCTATGTATGCAGTGCTGTACACGTCTCTGTAGCCGGCCTCTCCTATGTATGCAGTGCTGTACACGTCTCTGTAGCCGGGCCCCTCCTATGTATGCAGTGCTGTACGTGTCTCTGTAGCCGGGCCTCTCCTATGTATGCAGTACTGTACGTGTCTCTGTAGCCGGGCCCCTCTTATGTATGCAGTGCTGTACGTGTCTCTGTATATCCGGGCCTCTCCTATGTATGTTGTGCTGTACGTGTCTCCGTAGCCGGGCCTCTCCTATGTATGCAGTGCTGTACGTGTCTCTGTAGCCGGGCCCCTCCTATGTATGCAGTGCTGTACACGTCTCTGTAGCCGGGCCTCTCCTATGTATGCAGTGCTGTACACGTCTCTGTAGCCGGGCCTCTCCTATGTATGCAGTGCTGTATGTGTCTCTGTAGCCGGGCCTCTCCTATGTATGCAGTGCTGTACACGTCTCTGTAGCCGGGCCTCTCCTATGTATGCAGTGCTGTACACGTCTCTGTAGCCGGGCCTCTCCTATGTATGCAGTGCTGTACGTGTCTCTGTAGCCGGCCTCTCCTATGTATGCAGTGCTGTACACGTCTCTGTAGCCGGGCCCCTCCTATGTATGCAGTGCTGTACACGTCTCTGTAGCCGGGCCTCTCCTATGTATGCAGTGCTGTATGTGTCTCTGTAGCCGGCCTCTCCTATGTATGCAGTGCTGTACGTGTCTCTGTAGCCGGGCCTCTCCTATGTATGCAGTGCTGTAGACGTCTCTGTAGCCGGGCCCCTCCTATGTATGCAGTGCTGTACGTTTCTCTGTAGCCGGGCCTCTCCTATGTATGCAGTGCTGTACGTGTCTCTGTAGCCGGGCCCCTCCTATGTATGCAGTGCTGTACGTGTCTCTGCATATCCGGGCCTCTCATATGTATGCAGTGCTGTACGTGTCTCTGTAGCCGGGCCTCTCCTATGTATGCAGTGCTGTACGTGTCTCTGTAGCCGGCCTCTCCTATGTATGCAGTGCTGTACGTGTCTCTGTAGCCGGGCCCCTCCTAAGTATGCAGTGCTGTACGTGCTCTACGTGTCTCTGTAGCCGGGCCTCTCCTATGTATGCAGTGCTGTACGTGTCTCCATAGCCGGGCCTCTCCTATGTATGCAGTGCTGTACGTGTCTCTGTATATTCGGGCCTCTCCTATGTATGCAGTGCTGTACGTGTCTCTGTAGCCAGGCCCCAACTATGTATGCAGTGCTGTACACGTCTCTGTAGCCGGGTCTCTCCTATGTATGCAGTGCTGTACACGTCTCTGTAGCCTGGCCTACCCTATGTATGCAGTGCTGTAAACGTCTCTGTAGCCGGGCCTCTCCTATGTATGCAGGGCTGTACTTGTCTCTGTAGCCGGGCCTCTCCTATGTATGCAGTGCTGTACGTGTCTCCGTAGCCGGGCCTACCCTATGTATGCAGTGCTGTACGCGTCTCCGTAGTCGGGCCTCTCCTATGTATGCAGTGCTGTACGTGTCTCCGTAGCCGGGCCTCTCCTATGTATGCAGTGCTGTACAGGTCTCTGTAGCCGGGCCTCCCCTATGTATGCAGTGCTGTACACGTCTCTGTAGCCGGTCTCTCCTATGTATGCAGTGCTGTACACGTCTCTGTAGCCGGGCCTCTCCTATGTATGCAGTGCTGTACACGTCTCTGTAGCCGGGCCCCTCCTAGGTATGCAGTGCTGTACATGTCTCTGTAGCCGGGCCTCCCCTATGTATACAGTGCTGTACGTGTCTCTGTAGCCGGGCCTCACATATGTATGCAGTGCTGTACGTGTCTCTGTAGCCGGGCCCCTCCTATGTATGCAGTGCTGTACGTGTCTCTGTAGCCGGGCCCCTCCTATGTATGCAGTGCTGTACGTGTCTCTGTAGCCGGGCCTCCCCTATGTATGCAGTGCTGTACGTGTCTCTGTAGCCGGGCCCCTCCTATGTATGCAGTGCTGTACACGTCTCTGTATCCGGGCCTCTCCTATGTATGCAGTGCTGTACACGTCTCTGTAGCCGGGCCTCTCCTATGTATGCAGTGCTGTACACGTCTCTGTAGCCGGGCCTCTCCTATGTATGCAGTGCTGTACGTGTCTCTGTAGCCGGCCTCTCCTATGTATGCAGTGCTGTACACGTCTCTGTAGCCGGGCCCCTCCTATGTATGCAGTGCTGTACACGTCTCTGTAGCCGGGCCTCTCCTATGTATGCAGTGCTGTACGTGTCTCTGTAGCCGGCCTCTCCTATGTATGCAGTGGTGTACTTGTCTCTGTAGCCGGGCCCCTCCTATGTATGCAGTGCTGTACGTTTCTCTGTAGCCGGGCCTCTCCTATGTATGCAGTGCTGTACGTGTCTCTGTAGCCGGGCCTCTCATATGTATGCAGTGCTGTACGTGTCTCTGTAGCCGGGCCTCTCCTATGTATGCAGTGCTGTACGTGTCTCTGTAGCCAGCCTCTCCTATGTATGCAGTGCTGTACGTGTCTCTGTAGCCGGGCCCCTCCTATGTATGCAGTGCTGTACGTGCTGTACGTGTCTCTGTAGCCGGGCCCCTCCTATGTATGCAGTGCTGTACGTTTCTCTGTAGCCGGGCCTCTCCTATGTATGCAGTGCTGTACGTGTCTCTGTAGCCGGGCCCCTCCCATGTATGCAGTGGTGTACGTGTCTCTGTATATCCGAGCCTCTCATATGTATGCAGTGCTGTACGTGTCTCTGTAGCCGGGCCTCTCCTATGTATGCAGTGCTGTACGTGTCTCTGTAGCCGGCCTCTCCTATGTATGCAGTGCTGTACGTGTCTCTGTAGCCGGGCCTCTCCTATGTATGCAGTGCTGTACGTGTCTCTGTAGCCGGCCTCTCATATGTATGCAGTGCTGTACGTGTCTCTGTAGCCGGGCCTCTCCTATGTATGCAGTGCTGTACACGTCTCTGTAGCCGGGCCCCTCCTATGTATGCAGTGCTGTACGTGTCTCTGTAGCCGGTCCTCTCCTATGTATGCTGTACGTGTCTCTGTAGCCGGGCCTCTCCTATGTATGCAGTGCTGTACACGTCTCTGTAGCCGGGCCTCTCCTATGTATGCAGTGCTGTACACATCTCTGTAGCCGGGCCCCTCCTATGTATGCAGTGCTGTACGTGTCTCTGTAGCCGGCCTCTCCTATGTATGCAGTGCTGTACACGTCTCTGTAGCCGGGCCCCTCCTATGTATGCAGTGCTGTACGTGTCTCTGTAGCCGGGCCTCTCCTATGTATGCAGTACTGTACGTGTCTCTGTAGCCGGGCCCCTCCTATGTATGCAGTGCTGTACGTGTCTCTGTATATCCGGGCCTCTCCTATCTATGCAGTGCTGTACGCGTCTCCGTAGCCGGGCCTCTCCTATGTATGCAGTGCTGTACGTGTCTCTGTAGCCGGGCCCCTCCTATGTATGCAGTGCTGTACACGTCTCTGTAGCCGGGCCCCTCCTATGTATGCAGTGCTGTACACGTCTCTGTAGCCGGGCCTCTCCTATGTATGCAGTGCTGTACGTGTCTCTGTAGCCGGGCCTCTCCTATGTATGCAGTGCTGTACACGTCTCTGTAGCCGGGCCTCTCCTATGTATGCAGTGCTGTACACGTCTCTGTAGCTGGGCCTCTCCTATGTATGCAGTGCTGTACACGTCTCTGTAGCCGGTCCTCTCCTATGTATGCAGTGCTGTACGTGTCTCTGTAGCCGGCCTCTCCTATGTATGCAGTGCCGTACACGTCTCTGTAGCCGGGGCCCTCCTATGTATGCAGTGCTGTACACGTCTCTGTAGCCGGGCCCCTCCTATGTATGCAGTGCTGTACGTGTCTCTGTAGCCGGGGCCCCTCCTATGTATGCAGTGCTGTACGTGTCTCTGTAGCCGGGCCTCTCCTATGTATGCAGTGCTGTACACGTCTCTGTAGCCGGGCCCCTCCTATGTATGCAGTGCTGTACGTGTCTCTGTAGCCGGGCCTCTCCTATGTATGCTGTACGTGTCTCTGTAGCCGGGCCTCTCCTATGTATGCAGTGCTGTACACGTCTCTGTATATCCGGGCCTCTCATATGTATGCAGTGCTGTACGTGTCTCTGTAGCCGGGCCTGTCTTATGTATGCAGTGCTGTACGTGTCTCTGTAGCCGGCCTCTCCTATGTATGCAGTGCTGTAAGTTTCTCTGTAGCCGGGCCCCTCCTATGTATGCAGTGCTGTACGTGCTGTACGTGTCTCTGTAGCCGGGCCTCTCCTATGTATGCAGTGCTGTACGTGTCTCCGTAGCCAGGCCTCTCCTATGTATGCAGTGCTGTAAGTGTCTCTGTAGCCGGGCCCCTCCTATGTATGCAGTGCTGTACACGTCTCTGTAGCCGGCCTCTCCTATGTATGCAGTGCTGTACACGTCTCTGTAGCCGGGCCCCTCCTATGTATGCAGTGCTGTACGTGTCTCTGTAGCCGGGGCCCCTCCTATGTATGCAGTGCTGTACGTGTCTCTGTAGCCGGGCCTCTCCTATGTATGCAGTGCTGTACACGTCTCTGTAGCCGGGCCCCTCCTATGTATGCAGTGCTGTACGTGTCTCTGTAGCCGGGCCTCTCCTATGTATGCTGTACGTGTCTCTGTAGCCGGGCCTCTCCTATGTATGCAGTGCTGTACACGTCTCTGTAGCCGGGCCTCTCCTATGTATGCAGTGCTGTACACGTCTCTGTAGCCGGGCCCCTCCTATGTATGCAGTGGTGTACGTGACTCTGTAGCCGGCCTCTCCTATGTATGCAGTGCTGTACACGTCTCTGTAGCCGGGCCCCTCCTATGTATGCAGTGCTGTACGTGTCTCTGTAGCCGGGCCTCTCCTATGTATGCAGTGCTGTACGTGTCTCTGTAGCCGGGCCTTCCCTATGTATGCAGTGCTGTAAACGTCTCTGTAGCCGGCCTCTACTATGTATGCAGTGCTTTTCCAAGTCTCTGTAGCCAGGCCCCTCCTATGTATGCAGTGCTGTACGTGTCTCTGTAGCCGGGCCTCTCCTATGTATGCAGTGCTGTTCGTGTCTCTGTAGCCGGGCCCCTCCTATGTATGCAGTGCTGTACGTGTCTCTGTAGCCGGGCCTCTCCTATGTATGCAGTGCTGTACATGTCTCTGTAGCCGGGTCCCTCCTATGTATGCAGTGCTGTACATGTCTCTGTAGCCGGGCCTCTCCTATGTATGCAGTGCTGTACATGTCTCTGTAGCCGGGTCCCTCCTATGTATGCAGTGCTGTACATGTCTCTGTAGCCGGGCCTCTCCTATGTATGCAGTGCTGTACATGTCTCTGTAGCCCGGCCTCTCCTATGTATGCAGTGCTGTACGTGTCTCTGTAGCCGGGCCCCTCCTATGTATGCAGTGCTGTACACGTCTCTGTAGCCGGGCCTCTCCTATGTATGCAGTGCTGTACACGTCTCTGTAGCCGGTCCTCTCCTATGTATGCAGTGCTGTACGTGTCTCCGTAGCCGGCCTCTCCTATGTATGCAGTGCTGTACACGTCTCTGTAGCCGGGCCTTCCCTATGTATGCAGTGCTGTAAACGTCTCTGTAGCCGGCCTCTACTATGTATGCAGTGCTGTACACGTCTCTGTAGCCGGGCCCCTCCTATGTATGCAGTGCTGTACGTGTCTCTGTAGCCGGGCCTCTCCTATGTATGCAGTGCTGTACGTGTCTCTGTAGCCGGGCCCCTCCTATGTATGCAGTGCTGTAAGTGTCTCTGTAGCCGGGCCCCTCCTATGTATGCAGTGCTGTACACGTCTCTGTAGCCGGCCTCTCCTATGTATGCAGTGCTGTACACGTCTCTGTAGCCGGGCCCCTCCTATGTATGCAGTGCTGTACGTGTCTCTGTAGCCGGGGCCCCTCCTATGTATGCAGTGCTGTACGTGTCTCTGTAGCCGGGCCTCTCCTATGTATGCAGTGCTGTAGACGTCTCTGTAGCCGGGCCCCTCCTATGTATGCAGTGCTGTACGTGTCTCTGTAGCCGGGCCTCTCCTATGTATGCTGTACGTGTCTCTGTAGCCGGGCCTCTCCTATGTATGCAGTGCTGTACACGTCTCTGTAGCCGGGCCTCTCCTATGTATGCAGTGCTGTACACGTCTCTGTAGCCGGGCCCCTCCTATGTATGCAGTGGTGTACGTGTCTCTGTAGCCGGCCCCTCCTATGTATGCAGTGCTGTACACGTCTCTGTAGCCGGGCCCCTCCTATGTATGCAGTGCTGTACGTGTCTCTGTAGCCGGGCCTCTCCTATGTATGCAGTGCTGTACGTGTCTCTGTAGCCGGGCCCCTCCTATGTATGCAGTGCTGTACGTGTCTCTGTATATCCGGGCCTCTCCTATGTATGCAGTGCTGTACGTGTCTCCGTAGCCGGGCCTCTCCTATGTATGCAGTGCTGTACGTGTCTCTGTAGCCGGGCCCCTCCTATGTATGCAGTGCTGTACACTACTCTGTAGCCGGGCCTCTCCTATGTATGCAGTGCTGTACACGTCTCTGTAGCCGGGCCTCTCCTATGTATGCAGTGCTGTATGTGTCTCTGTAGCTGGGCCTCTCCTATGTATGCAGTGCTGTACACGTCTCTGTAGCCGGCCTCTCCTATGTATGCAGTGCTGTACACGTCTCTGTAGCCGGGCCCCTCCTATGTATGCAGTGCTGTACGTGTCTCTGTAGCCGGGCCTCTCCTATGTATGCAGTGCTGTACGTGTCTCTGTATATCCGGGCCTCTCCTATGTATGCAGTGCTGTACGTGTCTCCGTAGCCGGGCCTCTCCTTTGTATGCAGTGCTGTACACGTCTCTGTAGCCGGGCCTCTCCTATGTATGCAGTGCTGTACACGTCTCTGTAGCCGGGCCTCTCCTATGTATGCAGTGCTGTATGTGTCTCTGTAGCCGGGCCCCTCCTATGTATGCAGTGCTGTACACGTCTCTGTAGCCGGGCCTCTCCTATGTATGCAGTGCTGTACACGTCTCTGCAGCCGGGCCTCTCCTATGTATGCAGTGATGTACGTGTCTCTGTAGCCGGGCCTCTCCTATGTATGCAGTGCTGTACGTGTCTCTGTAGCCGGGCCCCTCCTATGTATGCAGTGCTGTACGTGTCTCTGTATATCCGGGCCTCTCCTATGTATGCAGTGCTGTACGTGTCTCCGTAGCCGGGCCTCTCCTATGTATGCAGTGCTGTACGTGTCTCTGTAGCCGGGCCCCTCCTATGTATGCAGTGCTGTACACTACTCTGTAGCCGGGCCTCTCCTATGTATGCAGTGCTGTACACGTCTCTGTAGCCGGGCCTCTCCTATGTATGCAGTGCTGTATGTGTCTCTGTAGCTGGGCCTCTCCTATGTATGCAGTGCTGTACACGTCTCTGTAGCCGGGCCTCTCCTATGTATGCAGTGCTGTACGTGTCTCTGTAGCCGGGCCCCTCCTATGTATGCAGTGCTGTACCTGTCTCTGTAGCCGGGCCTCTCCTATGTATGCAGTGCTGTACGTGTCTCCGTAGCCGGGCCTCTCCTATGTATACAGTGCTGTACACGTCTCTGTAGCCGGGCCTTCCCTATGTATGCAGTGCTGTAAACGTCTCTGTAGCCGGCCTCTCCTATGTATGCAGTGCTGTACACGTCTCTGTAGCCGGGCCTCTCCTATGTATGCAGTGCTGTACGTGTCTCTGTAGCCGGGCCTCCCCTATGTATGCAGTGCTGTACGTGTCTCTGTAGCCGGGCCTCTCCTATGTATGCAGTGCTGTACACGTCTCTGTAGCCGGGCCCCTCCTATGTATGCAGTGCTGTACGTGTCTCTGTAGCCGGGCCTCTCCTATGTATGCTGTACGTGTCTCTGCAGCCGGGCCCCTCCTATGTATGCAGTGCTGTACACGTCTCTGTAGCCGGGCCTCTCCTATGTATGCAGTGCTGTACACGTCTCTGTAGCCGGGCCCCTCCTATGTATGCAGTGCTGTACGTGTCTCTGTAGCCGGCCTCTCCTATGTATGCAGTGCTGTACGTGTCTCTGTAGCCGGGCCCCTCCTATGTATGCAGTGCTGTACACGTCTCTGTAGCCGGGCCCCTCCTATGTATGCAGTGCTGTACGTGTCTCTGTAGCCGAGCCCCTCCTATGTATGCAGTGCTGTACGTGTCTCTGTAGCCCGGCCTCTCCTATGTATGCAGTGCTGTACGTCTCTCTGTAGCCGGGCCCCTCCTATGTATGCAGTGCTGTACACGTCTCTGTTGCCGGGCCTCTCCTATGTATGCAGTGCTGTACACGTCTCTGTTGCCAGGCCCCTCCTATGTTTGCAGTGCTGTACACGTCTCTGTAGCCGGGCCCCTCCTATGTTTGCAGTGCTGTACACGTCTCTGTAGCCGGGCCCCTCCTATGTATGCAGTGCTGTATGTGTCTCTGTAGCCGGGCCTCTCCTATGTATGCATTGCTGTACGTGTCTCTGTAGCCGGGCCCCTCCTATGTATGCAGTGCTGTACGTGTCTCTGTAGCCGGCCTCTCCTATGTATGCAGTGCTGTACGTGTCTCTGTAGCCGGGCCTCTCCTATGTATGCAGTGCTGTAGACGTCTCTGTAGCCGGGCCCCTCCTATGTATGCAGTGCTGTACGTGTCTCTGTAGCCGGGCCTCTCCTATGTATGCTGTACGTGTCTCTGTAGCCGGGCCTCTCCTATGTATGCAGTGCTGTACACGTCTCTGTAGCCGGGCCTCTCCTATGTATGCAGTGCTGTACACGTCTCTGTAGCCGGGCCTCTCCTATGTATGCAGTGCTGTACGTGTCTCTGTAGCCGGCCTCTCCTATGTATGCAGTGCTGTACGTGTCTCTGTAGCCGGGCCTCTCCTATGTATGCAGTGCTGTACGTGTCTCTGTAGCCGGCCTCTCATATGTATGCAGTGCTGTACGTGTCTCTGTAGCCAGGCCTCTCCTATGTATGCAGTGCTGTACACGTCTCTGTAGCCGGGCCCCTCCTATGTATGCAGTGCTGTACGTGTCTCTGTAGCCGGTCCTCTCCTATGTATGCTGTACGTGTCTCTGTAGCCGGGCCTCTCCTATGTATGCAGTGCTGTACACGTCTCTGTAGCCGGGCCTCTCCTATGTATGCAGTGCTGTACACATCTCTGTAGCCGGGCCCCTCCTATGTATGCAGTGCTGTACGTGTCTCTGTAGCCGGCCTCTCCTATGTATGCAGTGCTGTACACGTCTCTGTAGCCGGGCCCCTCCTATGTATGCAGTGCTGTACGTGTCTCTGTAGCCGGGCCTCTCCTATGTATGCAGTACTGTACGTGTCTCTGTAGCCGGGCCCCTCCTATGTATGCAGTGCTGTACGTGTCTCTGTATATCCGGGCCTCTCCTATCTATGCAGTGCTGTACGCGTCTCCGTAGCCGGGCCTCTCCTATGTATGCAGTGCTGTACGTGTCTCTGTAGCCGGGCCCCTCCTATGTATGCAGTGCTGTACACGTCTCTGTAGCCGGGCCCCTCCTATGTATGCAGTGCTGTACACGTCTCTGTAGCCGGGCCTCTCCTATGTATGCAGTGCTGTACGTGTCTCTGTAGCCGGGCCTCTCCTATGTATGCAGTGCTGTACACGTCTCTGTAGCCGGGCCTCTCCTATGTATGCAGTGCTGTACACGTCTCTGTAGCTGGGCCTCTCCTATGTATGCAGTGCTGTACACGTCTCTGTAGCCGGTCCTCTCCTATGTATGCAGTGCTGTACGTGTCTCTGTAGCCGGCCTCTCCTATGTATGCAGTGCCGTACACGTCTCTGTAGCCGGGGCCCTCCTATGTATGCAGTGCTGTACACGTCTCTGTAGCCGGGCCCCTCCTATGTATGCAGTGCTGTACGTGTCTCTGTAGCCGGGGCCCCTCCTATGTATGCAGTGCTGTACGTGTCTCTGTAGCCGGGCCTCTCCTATGTATGCAGTGCTGTACACGTCTCTGTAGCCGGGCCCCTCCTATGTATGCAGTGCTGTACGTGTCTCTGTAGCCGGGCCTCTCCTATGTATGCTGTACGTGTCTCTGTAGCCGGGCCTCTCCTATGTATGCAGTGCTGTACACGTCTCTGTATATCCGGGCCTCTCATATGTATGCAGTGCTGTACGTGTCTCTGTAGCCGGGCCTGTC
Organism: Taudactylus pleione; assembly: GCA_031769625.1. Classification (NCBI taxonomy): domain Eukaryota; kingdom Metazoa; phylum Chordata; class Amphibia; order Anura; family Myobatrachidae; genus Taudactylus; species Taudactylus pleione. The sequence goes on from JAUIMM010000633.1 coordinate 2,052,141, forward strand.
TTATGTATGCAGTGCTGTACGTGTCTCTGTAGCCGGCCTCTCCTATGTATGCAGTGCTGTAAGTTTCTCTGTAGCCGGGCCCCTCCTATGTATGCAGTGCTGTACGTGCTGTACGTGGCTCTGTAGCCGGGCCTCTCCTATGTATGCAGTGCTGTACGTGTCTCCGTAGCCAGGCCTCTCCTATGTATGCAGTGCTGTAAGTGTCTCTGTAGCCGGGCCCCTCCTATGTATGCAGTGCTGTACACGTCTCTGTAGCCGGCCTCTCCTATGTATGCAGTGCTGTACACGTCTCTGTAGCCGGGCCCCTCCTATGTATGCAGTGCTGTACGTGTCTCTGTAGCCGGGGCCCCTCCTATGTATGCAGTGCTGTACGTGTCTCTGTAGCCGGGCCTCTAGTATGTATGCAGTGCTGTACACGTCTCTGTAGCCGGGCCCCTCCTATGTATGCAGTGCTGTACGTGTCTCTGTAGCCGGGCCTCTCCTATGTATGCTGTACGTGTCTCTGTAGCCGGGCCTCTCCTATGTATGCAGTGCTGTACACGTCTCTGTAGCCGGGCCTCTCCTATGTATGCAGTGCTGTACACGTCTCTGTAGCCGGGCCCCTCCTATGTATGCAGTGGTGTACGTGACTCTGTAGCCGGCCTCTCCTATGTATGCAGTGCTGTACACGTCTCTGTAGCCGGGCCCCTCCTATGTATGCAGTGCTGTACGTGTCTCTGTAGCCGGGCCTCTCCTATGTATGCAGTGCTGTACGTGTCTCTGTAGCCGGGCCTTCCCTATGTATGCAGTGCTGTAAACGTCTCTGTAGCCGGCCTCTACTATGTATGCAGTGCTTTTCCAAGTCTCTGTAGCCGGGCCCCTCCTATGTATGCAGTGCTGTACGTGTCTCTGTAGCCGGGCCTCTCCTATGTATGCAGTGCTGTTCGTGTCTCTGTAGCCGGGCCCCTCCTATGTATGCAGTGCTGTACGTGTCTCTGTAGCCGGGCCTCTCCTATGTATGCAGTGCTGTACATGTCTCTGTAGCCGGGTCCCTCCTATGTATGCAGTGCTGTACATGTCTCTGTAGCCGGGCCTCTCCTATGTATGCAGTGCTGTACATGTCTCTGTAGCCGGGTCCCTCCTATGTATGCAGTGCTGTACATGTCTCTGTAGCCGGGCCTCTCCTATGTATGCAGTGCTGTACATGTCTCTGTAGCCCGGCCTCTCCTATGTATGCAGTGCTGTACGTGTCTCTGTAGCCGGGCCCCTCCTATGTATGCAGTGCTGTACACGTCTCTGTAGCCGGGCCTCTCCTATGTATGCAGTGCTGTACACGTCTCTGTAGCCGGTCCTCTCCTATGTATGCAGTGCTGTACGTGTCTCCGTAGCCGGCCTCTCCTATGTATGCAGTGCTGTACACGTCTCTGTAGCCGGGCCTTCCCTATGTATGCAGTGCTGTAAACGTCTCTGTAGCCGGCCTCTACTATGTATGCAGTGCTGTACACGTCTCTGTAGCCGGGCCCCTCCTATGTATGCAGTGCTGTACGTGTCTCTGTAGCCGGGCCTCTCCTATGTATGCAGTGCTGTACGTGTCTCTGTAGCCGGGCCCCTCCTATGTATGCAGTGCTGTAAGTGTCTCTGTAGCCGGGCCCCTCCTATGTATGCAGTGCTGTACACGTCTCTGTAGCCGGCCTCTCCTATGTATGCAGTGCTGTACACGTCTCTGTAGCCGGGCCCCTCCTATGTATGCAGTGCTGTACGTGTCTCTGTAGCCGGGGCCCCTCCTATGTATGCAGTGCTGTACGTGTCTCTGTAGCAGGACCTCTCCTATGTATGCAGTGCTGTACACGTCTCTGTAGCCGGGCCCCTCCTATGTATGCAGTGCTGTACGTGTCTCTGTAGCCGGGCCTCTCCTATGTATGCTGTACGTGTCTCTGTAGCCGGGCCTCTCCTATGTATGCAGTGCTGTACACGTCTCTGTAGCCGGGCCTCTCCTATGTATGCAGTGCTGTACACGTCTCTGTAGCCGGGCCCCTCCTATGTATGCAGTGGTGTACGTGTCTCTGTAGCCGGCCCCTCCTATGTATGCAGTGCTGTACACGTCTCTGTAGCCGGGCCCCTCCTATGTATGCAGTGCTGTACGTGTCTCTGTAGCCGGGCCTCTCCTATGTATGCAGTGCTGTACGTGTCTCTGTAGCCGGGCCTCTCCTATGTATGCAGTGCTGTACGTGTCTCTGTATATCCGGGCCTCTCCTATGTATGCAGTGCTGTACGTGTCTCCGTAGCCGGGCCTCTCCTATGTATGCAGTGCTGTACGTGTCTCTGTAGCCGGGCCCCTCCTATGTATGCAGTGCTGTACACGTCTCTGTAGCCGGGCCTCTCCTATGTATGCAGTGCTGTACACGTCTCTGTAGCCGGGCCTCTCCTATGTATGCAGTGCTGTATGTGTCTCTGTAGCTGGGCCTCTCCTATGTATGCAGTGCTGTACACGTCTCTGTAGCCGGCCTCTCCTATGTATGCAGTGCTGTACACGTCTCTGTAGCCGGGCCCCTCCTATGTATGCAGTGCTGTACGTGTCTCTGTAGCCGGGCCTCTCCTATGTATGCAGTGCTGTACGTGTCTCTGTATATCCGGGCCTCTCCTATGTATGCAGTGCTGTACGTGTCTCCGTAGCCGGGCCTCTCCTTTGTATGCAGTGCTGTACACGTCTCTGTAGCCGGGCCTCTCCTATGTATGCAGTGCTGTACACGTCTCTGTAGCCGGGCCTCTCCTATGTATGCAGTGCTGTATGTGTCTCTGTAGCCGGGCCCCTCCTATGTATGCAGTGCTGTACACGTCTCTGTAGCCGGGCCTCTCCTATGTATGCAGTGCTGTACACGTCTCTGCAGCCGGGCCTCTCCTATGTATGCAGTGCTGTACGTGTCTCTGTAGCCGGGCCTCTCCTATGTATGCAGTGCTGTACGTGTCTCTGTAGCCGGGCCCCTCCTATGTATGCAGTGCTGTACGTGTCTCTGTATATCCGGGCCTCTCCTATGTATGCAGTGCTGTACGTGTCTCCGTAGCCGGGCCTCTCCTATGTATGCAGTGCTGTACGTGTCTCTGTAGCCGGGCCCCTCCTATGTATGCAGTGCTGTACACTACTCTGTAGCCGGGCCTCTCCTATGTATGCAGTGCTGTACACGTCTCTGTAGCCGGGCCTCTCCTATGTATGCAGTGCTGTATGTGTCTCTGTAGCTGGGCCTCTCCTATGTATGCAGTGCTGTACACGTCTCTGTAGCCGGGCCTCTCCTATGTATGCAGTGCTGTACGTGTCTCTGTAGCCGGGCCCCTCCTATGTATGCAGTGCTGTACGTGTCTCTGTATATCCGGGCCTCTCCTATGTATGCAGTGCTGTACGTGTCTCCGTAGCCGGGCCTCTCCTATGTATGCAGTGCTGTACGTGTCTCTGTAGCCGGGCCCCTCCTATGTATGCAGTGCTGTACACTACTCTGTAGCCGGGCCTCTCCTATGTATGCAGTGCTGTACACGTCTCTGTAGCCGGGCCTCTCCTATGTATGCAGTGCTGTATGTGTCTCTGTAGCCGGGCCTCTCCTATGTATGCAGTGCTGTACATGTCTCTGTAGCCGGGTCCCTCCTATGTATGCAGTGCTGTACATGTCTCTGTAGCCGGGCCTCTCCTATGTATGCAGTGCTGTACATGTCTCTGTAGCCCGGCCTCTCCTATGTATGCAGTGCTGTACGTGTCTCTGTAGCCGGGCCCCTCCTATGTATGCAGTGCTGTACACGTCTCTGTAGCCGGGCCTCTCCTATGTATGCAGTGCTGTACACGTCTCTGTAGCCGGTCCTCTCCTATGTATGCAGTGCTGTACGTGTCTCCGTAGCCGGCCTCTCCTATGTATGCAGTGCTGTACACGTCTCTGTAGCCGGGCCTTCCCTATGTATGCAGTGCTGTAAACGTCTCTGTAGCCGGCCTCTACTATGTATGCAGTGCTGTACACGTCTCTGTAGCCGGGCCCCTCCTATGTATGCAGTGCTGTACGTGTCTCTGTAGCCGGGCCTCTCCTATGTATGCAGTGCTGTACGTGTCTCTGTAGCCGGGCCCCTCCTATGTATGCAGTGCTGTAAGTGTCTCTGTAGCCGGGCCCCTCCTATGTATGCAGTGCTGTACACGTCTCTGTAGCCGGCCTCTCCTATGTATGCAGTGCTGTACACGTCTCTGTAGCCGGGCCCCTCCTATGTATGCAGTGCTGTACGTGTCTCTGTAGCCGGGGCCCCTCCTATGTATGCAGTGCTGTACGTGTCTCTGTAGCAGGACCTCTCCTATGTATGCAGTGCTGTACACGTCTCTGTAGCCGGGCCCCTCCTATGTATGCAGTGCTGTACGTGTCTCTGTAGCCGGGCCTCTCCTATGTATGCTGTACGTGTCTCTGTAGCCGGGCCTCTCCTATGTATGCAGTGCTGTACACGTCTCTGTAGCCGGGCCTCTCCTATGTATGCAGTGCTGTACACGTCTCTGTAGCCGGGCCCCTCCTATGTATGCAGTGCTGTACGTGTCTCTGTAGCCGGGCCTCTCCTATGTATGCAGTGCTGTACGTGTCTCTGTATATCCGGGCCTCTCCTATGTATGCAGTGCTGTACGTGTCTCCGTAGCCGGGCCTCTCCTTTGTATGCAGTGCTGTACACGTCTCTGTAGCCGGGCCTCTCCTATGTATGCAGTGCTGTACACGTCTCTGTAGCCGGGCCTCTCCTATGTATGCAGTGCTGTATGTGTCTCTGTAGCCGGGCCCCTCCTATGTATGCAGTGCTGTACACGTCTCTGTAGCCGGGCCTCTCCTATGTATGCAGTGCTGTACACGTCTCTGCAGCCGGGCCTCTCCTATGTATGCAGTGATGTACGTGTCTCTGTAGCCGGGCCTCTCCTATGTATGCAGTGCTGTACGTGTCTCTGTAGCCGGGCCCCTCCTATGTATGCAGTGCTGTACGTGTCTCTGTATATCCGGGCCTCTCCTATGTATGCAGTGCTGTACGTGTCTCCGTAGCCGGGCCTCTCCTATGTATGCAGTGCTGTACGTGTCTCTGTAGCCGGGCCCCTCCTATGTATGCAGTGCTGTACACTACTCTGTAGCCGGGCCTCTCCTATGTATGCAGTGCTGTACACGTCTCTGTAGCCGGGCCTCTCCTATGTATGCAGTGCTGTATGTGTCTCTGTAGCTGGGCCTCTCCTATGTATGCAGTGCTGTACACGTCTCTGTAGCCGGGCCTCTCCTATGTATGCAGTGCTGTACGTGTCTCTGTAGCCGGGCCCCTCCTATGTATGCAGTGCTGTACCTGTCTCTGTAGCCGGGCCTCTCCTATGTATGCAGTGCTGTACGTGTCTCCGTAGCCGGGCCTCTCCTATGTATACAGTGCTGTACACGTCTCTGTAGCCGGGCCTTCCCTATGTATGCAGTGCTGTAAACGTCTCTGTAGCCGGCCTCTCCTATGTATGCAGTGCTGTACACGTCTCTGTAGCCGGGCCTCTCCTATGTATGCAGTGCTGTACGTGTCTCTGTAGCCGGGCCTCCCCTATGTATGCAGTGCTGTACGTGTCTCTGTAGCCGGGCCTCTCCTATGTATGCAGTGCTGTACACGTCTCTGTAGCCGGGCCCCTCCTATGTATGCAGTGCTGTACGTGTCTCTGTAGCCGGGCCTCTCCTATGTATGCTGTACGTGTCTCTGCAGCCGGGCCCCTCCTATGTATGCAGTGCTGTACACGTCTCTGTAGCCGGGCCTCTCCTATGTATGCAGTGCTGTACACGTCTCTGTAGCCGGGCCCCTCCTATGTATGCAGTGCTGTACGTGTCTCTGTAGCCGGCCTCTCCTATGTATGCAGTGCTGTACGTGTCTCTGTAGCCGGGCCCCTCCTATGTATGCAGTGCTGTACACGTCTCTGTAGCCGGGCCCCTCCTATGTATGCAGTGCTGTACGTGTCTCTGTAGCCGAGCCCCTCCTATGTATGCAGTGCTGTACGTGTCTCTGTAGCCCGGCCTCTCCTATGTATGCAGTGCTGTACGTCTCTCTGTAGCCGGGCCCCTCCTATGTATGCAGTGCTGTACACGTCTCTGTTGCCGGGCCTCTCCTATGTATGCAGTGCTGTACACGTCTCTGTTGCCAGGCCCCTCCTATGTATGCAGTGCTGTACACGTCTCTGTAGCCGGGCCCCTCCTATGTTTGCAGTGCTGTACACGTCTCTGTAGCCGGGCCCCTCCTATGTATGCAGTGCTGTATGTGTCTCTGTAGCCGGGCCTCTCCTATGTATGCATTGCTGTACGTGTCTCTGTAGCCGGGCCCCTCCTATGTATGCAGTGCTGTACGTGTCTCTGTAGCCGGCCTCTCCTATGTATGCAGTGCTGTACGTGTCTCTGTAGCCGGGCCTCTCCTATGTATGCAGTGCTGTAGACGTCTCTGTAGCCGGGCCCCTCCTATGTATGCAGTGCTGTACGTGTCTCTGTAGCCGGGCCTCTCCTATGTATGCTGTACGTGTCTCTGTAGCCGGGCCTCTCCTATGTATGCAGTGCTGTACACGTCTCTGTAGCCGGGCCTCTCCTATGTATGCAGTGCTGTACACGTCTCTGTAGCCGGGCCTCTCCTATGTATGCAGTGCTGTACGTGTCTCTGTAGCCGGCCTCTCCTATGTATGCAGTGCTGTACGTGTCTCTGTAGCCGGGCCTCTCCTATGTATGCAGTGCTGTACGTGTCTCTGTAGCCGGCCTCTCATATGTATGCAGTGCTGTACGTGTCTCTGTAGCCAGGCCTCTCCTATGTATGCAGTGCTGTACACGTCTCTGTAGCCGGGCCCCTCCTATGTATGCAGTGCTGTACGTGTCTCTGTAGCCGGTCCTCTCCTATGTATGCTGTACGTGTCTCTGTAGCCGGGCCTCTCCTATGTATGCAGTGCTGTACACGTCTCTGTAGCCGGGCCTCTCCTATGTATGCAGTGCTGTACACATCTCTGTAGCCGGGCCCCTCCTATGTATGCAGTGCTGTACGTGTCTCTGTAGCCGGCCTCTCCTATGTATGCAGTGCTGTACACGTCTCTGTAGCCGGGCCCCTCCTATGTATGCAGTGCTGTACGTGTCTCTGTAGCCGGGCCTCTCCTATGTATGCAGTACTGTACGTGTCTCTGTAGCCGGGCCCCTCCTATGTATGCAGTGCTGTACGTGTCTCTGTATATCCGGGCCTCTCCTATCTATGCAGTGCTGTACGCGTCTCCGTAGCCGGGCCTCTCCTATGTATGCAGTGCTGTACGTGTCTCTGTAGCCGGGCCCCTCCTATGTATGCAGTGCTGTACACGTCTCTGTAGCCGGGCCCCTCCTATGTATGCAGTGCTGTACACGTCTCTGTAGCCGGGCCTCTCCTATGTATGCAGTGCTGTACGTGTCTCTGTAGCCGGGCCTCTCCTATGTATGCAGTGCTGTACACGTCTCTGTAGCCGGGCCTCTCCTATGTATGCAGTGCTGTACACGTCTCTGTAGCTGGGCCTCTCCTATGTATGCAGTGCTGTACACGTCTCTGTAGCCGGTCCTCTCCTATGTATGCAGTGCTGTACGTGTCTCTGTAGCCGGCCTCTCCTATGTATGCAGTGCCGTACACGTCTCTGTAGCCGGGGCCCTCCTATGTATGCAGTGCTGTACACGTCTCTGTAGCCGGGCCCCTCCTATGTATGCAGTGCTGTACGTGTCTCTGTAGCCGGGGCCCCTCCTATGTATGCAGTGCTGTACGTGTCTCTGTAGCCGGGCCTCTCCTATGTATGCAGTGCTGTACACGTCTCTGTAGCCGGGCCCCTCCTATGTATGCAGTGCTGTACGTGTCTCTGTAGCCGGGCCTCTCCTATGTATGCTGTACGTGTCTCTGTAGCCGGGCCTCTCCTATGTATGCAGTGCTGTACACGTCTCTGTATATCCGGGCCTCTCATATGTATGCAGTGCTGTACGTGTCTCTGTAGCCGGGCCTGTCTTATGTATGCAGTGCTGTACGTGTCTCTGTAGCCGGCCTCTCCTATGTATGCAGTGCTGTAAGTTTCTCTGTAGCCGGGCCCCTCCTATGTATGCAGTGCTGTACGTGCTGTACGTGGCTCTGTAGCCGGGCCTCTCCTATGTATGCAGTGCTGTACGTGTCTCCGTAGCCAGGCCTCTCCTATGTATGCAGTGCTGTAAGTGTCTCTGTAGCCGGGCCCCTCCTATGTATGCAGTGCTGTACACGTCTCTGTAGCCGGCCTCTCCTATGTATGCAGTGCTGTACACGTCTCTGTAGCCGGGCCCCTCCTATGTATGCAGTGCTGTACGTGTCTCTGTAGCCGGGGCCCCTCCTATGTATGCAGTGCTGTACGTGTCTCTGTAGCCGGGCCTCTAGTATGTATGCAGTGCTGTACACGTCTCTGTAGCCGGGCCCCTCCTATGTATGCAGTGCTGTACGTGTCTCTGTAGCCGGGCCTCTCCTATGTATGCTGTACGTGTCTCTGTAGCCGGGCCTCTCCTATGTATGCAGTGCTGTACACGTCTCTGTAGCCGGGCCTCTCCTATGTATGCAGTGCTGTACACGTCTCTGTAGCCGGGCCCCTCCTATGTATGCAGTGGTGTACGTGACTCTGTAGCCGGCCTCTCCTATGTATGCAGTGCTGTACACGTCTCTGTAGCCGGGCCCCTCCTATGTATGCAGTGCTGTACGTGTCTCTGTAGCCGGGCCTCTCCTATGTATGCAGTGCTGTACGTGTCTCTGTAGCCGGGCCTTCCCTATGTATGCAGTGCTGTAAACGTCTCTGTAGCCGGCCTCTACTATGTATGCAGTGCTTTTCCAAGTCTCTGTAGCCGGGCCCCTCCTATGTATGCAGTGCTGTACGTGTCTCTGTAGCCGGGCCTCTCCTATGTATGCAGTGCTGTTCGTGTCTCTGTAGCCGGGCCCCTCCTATGTATGCAGTGCTGTACGTGTCTCTGTAGCCGGGCCTCTCCTATGTATGCAGTGCTGTACATGTCTCTGTAGCCGGGTCCCTCCTATGTATGCAGTGCTGTACATGTCTCTGTAGCCGGGCCTCTCCTATGTATGCAGTGCTGTACATGTCTCTGTAGCCGGGTCCCTCCTATGTATGCAGTGCTGTACATGTCTCTGTAGCCGGGCCTCTCCTATGTATGCAGTGCTGTACATGTCTCTGTAGCCCGGCCTCTCCTATGTATGCAGTGCTGTACGTGTCTCTGTAGCCGGGCCCCTCCTATGTATGCAGTGCTGTACACGTCTCTGTAGCCGGGCCTCTCCTATGTATGCAGTGCTGTACACGTCTCTGTAGCCGGTCCTCTCCTATGTATGCAGTGCTGTACGTGTCTCCGTAGCCGGCCTCTCCTATGTATGCAGTGCTGTACACGTCTCTGTAGCCGGGCCTTCCCTATGTATGCAGTGCTGTAAACGTCTCTGTAGCCGGCCTCTACTATGTATGCAGTGCTGTACACGTCTCTGTAGCCGGGCCCCTCCTATGTATGCAGTGCTGTACGTGTCTCTGTAGCCGGGCCTCTCCTATGTATGCAGTGCTGTACGTGTCTCTGTAGCCGGGCCCCTCCTATGTATGCAGTGCTGTAAGTGTCTCTGTAGCCGGGCCCCTCCTATGTATGCAGTGCTGTACACGTCTCTGTAGCCGGCCTCTCCTATGTATGCAGTGCTGTACACGTCTCTGTAGCCGGGCCCCTCCTATGTATGCAGTGCTGTACGTGTCTCTGTAGCCGGGGCCCCTCCTATGTATGCAGTGCTGTACGTGTCTCTGTAGCAGGACCTCTCCTATGTATGCAGTGCTGTACACGTCTCTGTAGCCGGGCCCCTCCTATGTATGCAGTGCTGTACGTGTCTCTGTAGCCGGGCCTCTCCTATGTATGCTGTACGTGTCTCTGTAGCCGGGCCTCTCCTATGTATGCAGTGCTGTACACGTCTCTGTAGCCGGGCCTCTCCTATGTATGCAGTGCTGTACACGTCTCTGTAGCCGGGCCCCTCCTATGTATGCAGTGGTGTACGTGTCTCTGTAGCCGGCCCCTCCTATGTATGCAGTGCTGTACACGTCTCTGTAGCCGGGCCCCTCCTATGTATGCAGTGCTGTACGTGTCTCTGTAGCCGGGCCTCTCCTATGTATGCAGTGCTGTACGTGTCTCTGTAGCCGGGCCTCTCCTATGTATGCAGTGCTGTACGTGTCTCTGTATATCCGGGCCTCTCCTATGTATGCAGTGCTGTACGTGTCTCCGTAGCCGGGCCTCTCCTATGTATGCAGTGCTGTACGTGTCTCTGTAGCCGGGCCCCTCCTATGTATGCAGTGCTGTACACGTCTCTGTAGCCGGGCCTCTCCTATGTATGCAGTGCTGTACACGTCTCTGTAGCCGGGCCTCTCCTATGTATGCAGTGCTGTATGTGTCTCTGTAGCTGGGCCTCTCCTATGTATGCAGTGCTGTACACGTCTCTGTAGCCGGCCTCTCCTATGTATGCAGTGCTGTACACGTCTCTGTAGCCGGGCCCCTCCTATGTATGCAGTGCTGTACGTGTCTCTGTAGCCGGGCCTCTCCTATGTATGCAGTGCTGTACGTGTCTCTGTATATCCGGGCCTCTCCTATGTATGCAGTGCTGTACGTGTCTCCGTAGCCGGGCCTCTCCTTTGTATGCAGTGCTGTACACGTCTCTGTAGCCGGGCCTCTCCTATGTATGCAGTGCTGTACACGTCTCTGTAGCCGGGCCTCTCCTATGTATGCAGTGCTGTATGTGTCTCTGTAGCCGGGCCCCTCCTATGTATGCAGTGCTGTACACGTCTCTGTAGCCGGGCCTCTCCTATGTATGCAGTGCTGTACACGTCTCTGCAGCCGGGCCTCTCCTATGTATGCAGTGCTGTACGTGTCTCTGTAGCCGGGCCTCTCCTATGTATGCAGTGCTGTACGTGTCTCTGTAGCCGGGCCCCTCCTATGTATGCAGTGCTGTACGTGTCTCTGTATATCCGGGCCTCTCCTATGTATGCAGTGCTGTACGTGTCTCCGTAGCCGGGCCTCTCCTATGTATGCAGTGCTGTACGTGTCTCTGTAGCCGGGCCCCTCCTATGTATGCAGTGCTGTACACTACTCTGTAGCCGGGCCTCTCCTATGTATGCAGTGCTGTACACGTCTCTGTAGCCGGGCCTCTCCTATGTATGCAGTGCTGTATGTGTCTCTGTAGCTGGGCCTCTCCTATGTATGCAGTGCTGTACACGTCTCTGTAGCCGGGCCTCTCCTATGTATGCAGTGCTGTACGTGTCTCTGTAGCCGGGCCCCTCCTATGTATGCAGTGCTGTACGTGTCTCTGTATATCCGGGCCTCTCCTATGTATGCAGTGCTGTACGTGTCTCCGTAGCCGGGCCTCTCCTATGTATGCAGTGCTGTACGTGTCTCTGTAGCCGGGCCCCTCCTATGTATGCAGTGCTGTACACTACTCTGTAGCCGGGCCTCTCCTATGTATGCAGTGCTGTACACGTCTCTGTAGCCGGGCCTCTCCTATGTATGCAGTGCTGTATGTGTCTCTGTAGCCGGGCCTCTCCTATGTATGCAGTGCTGTACATGTCTCTGTAGCCGGGTCCCTCCTATGTATGCAGTGCTGTACATGTCTCTGTAGCCGGGCCTCTCCTATGTATGCAGTGCTGTACATGTCTCTGTAGCCCGGCCTCTCCTATGTATGCAGTGCTGTACGTGTCTCTGTAGCCGGGCCCCTCCTATGTATGCAGTGCTGTACACGTCTCTGTAGCCGGGCCTCTCCTATGTATGCAGTGCTGTACACGTCTCTGTAGCCGGTCCTCTCCTATGTATGCAGTGCTGTACGTGTCTCCGTAGCCGGCCTCTCCTATGTATGCAGTGCTGTACACGTCTCTGTAGCCGGGCCTTCCCTATGTATGCAGTGCTGTAAACGTCTCTGTAGCCGGCCTCTACTATGTATGCAGTGCTGTACACGTCTCTGTAGCCGGGCCCCTCCTATGTATGCAGTGCTGTACGTGTCTCTGTAGCCGGGCCTCTCCTATGTATGCAGTGCTGTACGTGTCTCTGTAGCCGGGCCCCTCCTATGTATGCAGTGCTGTAAGTGTCTCTGTAGCCGGGCCCCTCCTATGTATGCAGTGCTGTACACGTCTCTGTAGCCGGCCTCTCCTATGTATGCAGTGCTGTACACGTCTCTGTAGCCGGGCCCCTCCTATGTATGCAGTGCTGTACGTGTCTCTGTAGCCGGGGCCCCTCCTATGTATGCAGTGCTGTACGTGTCTCTGTAGCAGGACCTCTCCTATGTATGCAGTGCTGTACACGTCTCTGTAGCCGGGCCCCTCCTATGTATGCAGTGCTGTACGTGTCTCTGTAGCCGGGCCTCTCCTATGTATGCTGTACGTGTCTCTGTAGCCGGGCCTCTCCTATGTATGCAGTGCTGTACACGTCTCTGTAGCCGGGCCTCTCCTATGTATGCAGTGCTGTACACGTCTCTGTAGCCGGGCCCCTCCTATGTATGCAGTGGTGTACGTGTCTCTGTAGCCGGCCCCTCCTATGTATGCAGTGCTGTACACGTCTCTGTAGCCGGGCCCCTCCTATGTATGCAGTGCTGTACGTGTCTCTGTAGCCGGGCCTCTCCTATGTATGCAGTGCTGTACGTGTCTCTGTAGCCGGGCCTCTCCTATGTATGCAGTGCTGTACGTGTCTCTGTATATCCGGGCCTCTCCTATGTATGCAGTGCTGTACGTGTCTCCGTAGCCGGGCCTCTCCTATGTATGCAGTGCTGTACGTGTCTCTGTAGCCGGGCCCCTCCTATGTATGCAGTGCTGTACACGTCTCTGTAGCCGGGCCTCTCCTATGTATGCAGTGCTGTACACGTCTCTGTAGCCGGGCCTCTCCTATGTATGCAGTGCTGTATGTGTCTCTGTAGCTGGGCCTCTCCTATGTATGCAGTGCTGTACACGTCTCTGTAGCCGGCCTCTCCTATGTATGCAGTGCTGTACACGTCTCTGTAGCCGGGCCCCTCCTATGTATGCAGTGCTGTACGTGTCTCTGTAGCCGGGCCTCTCCTATGTATGCAGTGCTGTACGTGTCTCTGTATATCCGGGCCTCTCCTATGTATGCAGTGCTGTACGTGTCTCCGTAGCCGGGCCTCTCCTTTGTATGCAGTGCTGTACACGTCTCTGTAGCCGGGCCTCTCCTATGTATGCAGTGCTGTACACGTCTCTGTAGCCGGGCCTCTCCTATGTATGCAGTGCTGTATGTGTCTCTGTAGCCGGGCCCCTCCTATGTATGCAGTGCTGTACACGTCTCTGTAGCCGGGCCTCTCCTATGTATGCAGTGCTGTACACGTCTCTGCAGCCGGGCCTCTCCTATGTATGCAGTGCTGTACGTGTCTCTGTAGCCGGGCCTCTCCTATGTATGCAGTGCTGTACGTGTCTCTGTAGCCGGGCCCCTCCTATGTATGCAGTGCTGTACGTGTCTCTGTATATCCGGGCCTCTCCTATGTATGCAGTGCTGTACGTGTCTCCGTAGCCGGGCCTCTCCTATGTATGCAGTGCTGTACGTGTCTCTGTAGCCGGGCCCCTCCTATGTATGCAGTGCTGTACACTACTCTGTAGCCGGGCCTCTCCTATGTATGCAGTGCTGTACACGTCTCTGTAGCCGGGCCTCTCCTATGTATGCAGTGCTGTATGTGTCTCTGTAGCTGGGCCTCTCCTATGTATGCAGTGCTGTACACGTCTCTGTAGCCGGGCCTCTCCTATGTATGCAGTGCTGTACGTGTCTCTGTAGCCGGGCCCCTCCTATGTATGCAGTGCTGTACCTGTCTCTGTAGCCGGGCCTCTCCTATGTATGCAGTGCTGTACGTGTCTCCGTAGCCGGGCCTCTCCTATGTATACAGTGCTGTACACGTCTCTGTAGCCGGGCCTTCCCTATGTATGCAGTGCTGTAAACGTCTCTGTAGCCGGCCTCTCCTATGTATGCAGTGCTGTACACGTCTCTGTAGCCGGGCCTCTCCTATGTATGCAGTGCTGTACGTGTCTCTGTAGCCGGGCCTCCCCTATGTATGCAGTGCTGTACGTGTCTCTGTAGCCGGGCCTCTCCTATGTATGCAGTGCTGTACACGTCTCTGTAGCCGGGCCCCTCCTATGTATGCAGTGCTGTACGTGTCTCTGTAGCCGGGCCTCTCCTATGTATGCTGTACGTGTCTCTGCAGCCGGGCCCCTCCTATGTATGCAGTGCTGTACACGTCTCTGTAGCCGGGCCTCTCCTATGTATGCAGTGCTGTACACGTCTCTGTAGCCGGGCCCCTCCTATGTATGCAGTGCTGTACGTGTCTCTGTAGCCGGCCTCTCCTATGTATGCAGTGCTGTACGTGTCTCTGTAGCCGGGCCCCTCCTATGTATGCAGTGCTGTACACGTCTCTGTAGCCGGGCCCCTCCTATGTATGCAGTGCTGTACGTGTCTCTGTAGCCGAGCCCCTCCTATGTATGCAGTGCTGTACGTGTCTCTGTAGCCCGGCCTCTCCTATGTATGCAGTGCTGTACGTCTCTCTGTAGCCGGGCCCCTCCTATGTATGCAGTGCTGTACACGTCTCTGTTGCCGGGCCTCTCCTATGTATGCAGTGCTGTACACGTCTCTGTTGCCAGGCCCCTCCTATGTATGCAGTGCTGTACACGTCTCTGTAGCCGGGCCCCTCCTATGTTTGCAGTGCTGTACACGTCTCTGTAGCCGGGCCCCTCCTATGTATGCAGTGCTGTATGTGTCTCTGTAGCCGGGCCTCTCCTATGTATGCATTGCTGTACGTGTCTCTGTAGCCGGGCCCCTCCTATGTATGCAGTGCTGTACGTGTCTCTGTAGCCGGCCTCTCCTATGTATGCAGTGCTGTACGTGTCTCTGTAGCCGGGCCTCTCCTATGTATGCAGTGCTGTAGACGTCTCTGTAGCCGGGCCCCTCCTATGTATGCAGTGCTGTACGTGTCTCTGTAGCCGGGCCTCTCCTATGTATGCTGTACGTGTCTCTGTAGCCGGGCCTCTCCTATGTATGCAGTGCTGTACACGTCTCTGTAGCCGGGCCTCTCCTATGTATGCAGTGCTGTACACGTCTCTGTAGCCGGGCCTCTCCTATGTATGCAGTGCTGTACGTGTCTCTGTAGCCGGCCTCTCCTATGTATGCAGTGCTGTACGTGTCTCTGTAGCCGGGCCTCTCCTATGTATGCAGTGCTGTACGTGTCTCTGTAGCCGGCCTCTCATATGTATGCAGTGCTGTACGTGTCTCTGTAGCCAGGCCTCTCCTATGTATGCAGTGCTGTACACGTCTCTGTAGCCGGGCCCCTCCTATGTATGCAGTGCTGTACGTGTCTCTGTAGCCGGTCCTCTCCTATGTATGCTGTACGTGTCTCTGTAGCCGGGCCTCTCCTATGTATGCAGTGCTGTACACGTCTCTGTAGCCGGGCCTCTCCTATGTATGCAGTGCTGTACACATCTCTGTAGCCGGGCCCCTCCTATGTATGCAGTGCTGTACGTGTCTCTGTAGCCGGCCTCTCCTATGTATGCAGTGCTGTACACGTCTCTGTAGCCGGGCCCCTCCTATGTATGCAGTGCTGTACGTGTCTCTGTAGCCGGGCCTCTCCTATGTATGCAGTACTGTACGTGTCTCTGTAGCCGGGCCCCTCCTATGTATGCAGTGCTGTACGTGTCTCTGTATATCCGGGCCTCTCCTATCTATGCAGTGCTGTACGCGTCTCCGTAGCCGGGCCTCTCCTATGTATGCAGTGCTGTACGTGTCTCTGTAGCCGGGCCCCTCCTATGTATGCAGTGCTGTACACGTCTCTGTAGCCGGGCCCCTCCTATGTATGCAGTGCTGTACACGTCTCTGTAGCCGGGCCTCTCCTATGTATGCAGTGCTGTACGTGTCTCTGTAGCCGGGCCTCTCCTATGTATGCAGTGCTGTACACGTCTCTGTAGCCGGGCCTCTCCTATGTATGCAGTGCTGTACACGTCTCTGTAGCTGGGCCTCTCCTATGTATGCAGTGCTGTACACGTCTCTGTAGCCGGTCCTCTCCTATGTATGCAGTGCTGTACGTGTCTCTGTAGCCGGCCTCTCCTATGTATGCAGTGCCGTACACGTCTCTGTAGCCGGGGCCCTCCTATGTATGCAGTGCTGTACACGTCTCTGTAGCCGGGCCCCTCCTATGTATGCAGTGCTGTACGTGTCTCTGTAGCCGGGGCCCCTCCTATGTATGCAGTGCTGTACGTGTCTCTGTAGCCGGGCCTCTCCTATGTATGCAGTGCTGTACACGTCTCTGTAGCCGGGCCCCTCCTATGTATGCAGTGCTGTACGTGTCTCTGTAGCCGGGCCTCTCCTATGTATGCTGTACGTGTCTCTGTAGCCGGGCCTCTCCTATGTATGCAGTGCTGTACACGTCTCTGTATATCCGGGCCTCTCATATGTATGCAGTGCTGTACGTGTCTCTGTAGCCGGGCCTGTCTTATGTATGCAGTGCTGTACGTGTCTCTGTAGCCGGCCTCTCCTATGTATGCAGTGCTGTAAGTTTCTCTGTAGCCGGGCCCCTCCTATGTATGCAGTGCTGTACGTGCTGTACGTGGCTCTGTAGCCGGGCCTCTCCTATGTATGCAGTGCTGTACGTGTCTCCGTAGCCAGGCCTCTCCTATGTATGCAGTGCTGTAAGTGTCTCTGTAGCCGGGCCCCTCCTATGTATGCAGTGCTGTACACGTCTCTGTAGCCGGCCTCTCCTATGTATGCAGTGCTGTACACGTCTCTGTAGCCGGGCCCCTCCTATGTATGCAGTGCTGTACGTGTCTCTGTAGCCGGGGCCCCTCCTATGTATGCAGTGCTGTACGTGTCTCTGTAGCCGGGCCTCTAGTATGTATGCAGTGCTGTACACGTCTCTGTAGCCGGGCCCCTCCTATGTATGCAGTGCTGTACGTGTCTCTGTAGCCGGGCCTCTCCTATGTATGCTGTACGTGTCTCTGTAGCCGGGCCTCTCCTATGTATGCAGTGCTGTACACGTCTCTGTAGCCGGGCCTCTCCTATGTATGCAGTGCTGTACACGTCTCTGTAGCCGGGCCCCTCCTATGTATGCAGTGGTGTACGTGACTCTGTAGCCGGCCTCTCCTATGTATGCAGTGCTGTACACGTCTCTGTAGCCGGGCCCCTCCTATGTATGCAGTGCTGTACGTGTCTCTGTAGCCGGGCCTCTCCTATGTATGCAGTGCTGTACGTGTCTCTGTAGCCGGGCCTTCCCTATGTATGCAGTGCTGTAAACGTCTCTGTAGCCGGCCTCTACTATGTATGCAGTGCTTTTCCAAGTCTCTGTAGCCGGGCCCCTCCTATGTATGCAGTGCTGTACGTGTCTCTGTAGCCGGGCCTCTCCTATGTATGCAGTGCTGTTCGTGTCTCTGTAGCCGGGCCCCTCCTATGTATGCAGTGCTGTACGTGTCTCTGTAGCCGGGCCTCTCCTATGTATGCAGTGCTGTACATGTCTCTGTAGCCGGGTCCCTCCTATGTATGCAGTGCTGTACATGTCTCTGTAGCCGGGCCTCTCCTATGTATGCAGTGCTGTACATGTCTCTGTAGCCGGGTCCCTCCTATGTATGCAGTGCTGTACATGTCTCTGTAGCCGGGCCTCTCCTATGTATGCAGTGCTGTACATGTCTCTGTAGCCCGGCCTCTCCTATGTATGCAGTGCTGTACGTGTCTCTGTAGCCGGGCCCCTCCTATGTATGCAGTGCTGTACACGTCTCTGTAGCCGGGCCTCTCCTATGTATGCAGTGCTGTACACGTCTCTGTAGCCGGTCCTCTCCTATGTATGCAGTGCTGTACGTGTCTCCGTAGCCGGCCTCTCCTATGTATGCAGTGCTGTACACGTCTCTGTAGCCGGGCCTTCCCTATGTATGCAGTGCTGTAAACGTCTCTGTAGCCGGCCTCTACTATGTATGCAGTGCTGTACACGTCTCTGTAGCCGGGCCCCTCCTATGTATGCAGTGCTGTACGTGTCTCTGTAGCCGGGCCTCTCCTATGTATGCAGTGCTGTACGTGTCTCTGTAGCCGGGCCCCTCCTATGTATGCAGTGCTGTAAGTGTCTCTGTAGCCGGGCCCCTCCTATGTATGCAGTGCTGTACACGTCTCTGTAGCCGGCCTCTCCTATGTATGCAGTGCTGTACACGTCTCTGTAGCCGGGCCCCTCCTATGTATGCAGTGCTGTACGTGTCTCTGTAGCCGGGGCCCCTCCTATGTATGCAGTGCTGTACGTGTCTCTGTAGCAGGACCTCTCCTATGTATGCAGTGCTGTACACGTCTCTGTAGCCGGGCCCCTCCTATGTATGCAGTGCTGTACGTGTCTCTGTAGCCGGGCCTCTCCTATGTATGCTGTACGTGTCTCTGTAGCCGGGCCTCTCCTATGTATGCAGTGCTGTACACGTCTCTGTAGCCGGGCCTCTCCTATGTATGCAGTGCTGTACACGTCTCTGTAGCCGGGCCCCTCCTATGTATGCAGTGGTGTACGTGTCTCTGTAGCCGGCCCCTCCTATGTATGCAGTGCTGTACACGTCTCTGTAGCCGGGCCCCTCCTATGTATGCAGTGCTGTACGTGTCTCTGTAGCCGGGCCTCTCCTATGTATGCAGTGCTGTACGTGTCTCTGTAGCCGGGCCTCTCCTATGTATGCAGTGCTGTACGTGTCTCTGTATATCCGGGCCTCTCCTATGTATGCAGTGCTGTACGTGTCTCCGTAGCCGGGCCTCTCCTATGTATGCAGTGCTGTACGTGTCTCTGTAGCCGGGCCCCTCCTATGTATGCAGTGCTGTACACGTCTCTGTAGCCGGGCCTCTCCTATGTATGCAGTGCTGTACACGTCTCTGTAGCCGGGCCTCTCCTATGTATGCAGTGCTGTATGTGTCTCTGTAGCTGGGCCTCTCCTATGTATGCAGTGCTGTACACGTCTCTGTAGCCGGCCTCTCCTATGTATGCAGTGCTGTACACGTCTCTGTAGCCGGGCCCCTCCTATGTATGCAGTGCTGTACGTGTCTCTGTAGCCGGGCCTCTCCTATGTATGCAGTGCTGTACGTGTCTCTGTATATCCGGGCCTCTCCTATGTATGCAGTGCTGTACGTGTCTCCGTAGCCGGGCCTCTCCTTTGTATGCAGTGCTGTACACGTCTCTGTAGCCGGGCCTCTCCTATGTATGCAGTGCTGTACACGTCTCTGTAGCCGGGCCTCTCCTATGTATGCAGTGCTGTATGTGTCTCTGTAGCCGGGCCCCTCCTATGTATGCAGTGCTGTACACGTCTCTGTAGCCGGGCCTCTCCTATGTATGCAGTGCTGTACACGTCTCTGCAGCCGGGCCTCTCCTATGTATGCAGTGCTGTATGTGTCTCTGTAGCCGGGCCTCTCCTATGTATGCAGTGCTGTACACGTCTCTGTAGCCGGGCCTCTCCTATGTATGCAGTGCTGTACGTGTCTCTGTAGCCGGGCCCCTCCTATGTATGCAGTGCTGTACCTGTCTCTGTAGCCGGGCCTCTCCTATGTATGCAGTGCTGTACGTGTCTCCGTAGCCGGGCCTCTCCTATGTATACAGTGCTGTACACGTCTCTGTAGCCGGGCCTTCCCTATGTATGCAGTGCTGTAAACGTCTCTGTAGCCGGCCTCTCCTATGTATGCAGTGCTGTACACGTCTCTGTAGCCGGGCCTCTCCTATGTATGCAGTGCTGTACGTGTCTCTGTAGCCGGGCCTCCCCTATGTATGCAGTGCTGTACGTGTCTCTGTAGCCGGGCCTCTCCTATGTATGCAGTGCTGTACACGTCTCTGTAGCCGGGCCCCTCCTATGTATGCAGTGCTGTACGTGTCTCTGTAGCCGGGCCTCTCCTATGTATGCTGTACGTGTCTCTGCAGCCGGGCCCCTCCTATGTATGCAGTGCTGTACACGTCTCTGTAGCCGGGCCTCTCCTATGTATGCAGTGCTGTACACGTCTCTGTAGCCGGGCCCCTCCTATGTATGCAGTGCTGTACGTGTCTCTGTAGCCGGCCTCTCCTATGTATGCAGTGCTGTACGTGTCTCTGTAGCCGGGCCCCTCCTATGTATGCAGTGCTGTACACGTCTCTGTAGCCGGGCCCCTCCTATGTATGCAGTGCTGTACGTGTCTCTGTAGCCGAGCCCCTCCTATGTATGCAGTGCTGTACGTGTCTCTGTAGCCCGGCCTCTCCTATGTATGCAGTGCTGTACGTCTCTCTGTAGCCGGGCCCCTCCTATGTATGCAGTGCTGTACACGTCTCTGTAGCCGGGCCCCTCCTATGTTTGCAGTGCTGTACACGTCTCTGTAGCCGGGCCCCTCCTATGTATGCAGTGCTGTATGTGTCTCTGTTGCCAGGCCCCTCCTATGTATGCATTGCTGTACGTGTCTCTGTAGCCGGGCCCCTCCTATGTATGCAGTGCTGTACGTGTCTCTGTAGCCGGCCTCTCCTATGTATGCAGTGCTGTATGTGTCTCTGTAGCCGGGCCTCTCCTATGTATGCATTGCTGTACGTGTCTCTGTAGCCGGGCCCCTCCTATGTATGCAGTGCTGTACGTGTCTCTGTAGCCGAGCCCCTCCTATGTATGCAGTGCTGTACACGTCTCTGTAGCCGGGCCCCTCCTATGTATGCAGTGCTGTACACATCTCTGTAGCCGGTCCTCTCCTATCCGTAGGCTTGGTTTAATTGTCAGCATTATGAGTGCGCATAATTGCACCAGCCGTGTCCTAGGTGTAAAGGACGCTTTTGAAAACAGGCGTAATTACACGTACGCACGACTGCGCGCGGCTCACAATTCTGCTGAAGCGCCCTCACTGAACATAGCCTGCGGGAGATGTGACTTACATACTTAGCGCTCTGGGAGCGCCATACAAAATGCGGGATAAGGTGTTTTCTTTTTGTTTTATCCTATAAACCAAAGGTTTATAATACGCTTTCACCGGTGATAGCGTCCATGTGCCTTTCTATGGTGATGTATAGCAACGACATCAAGGCCTGATTCAGACCCGCTCGCAAGCGCTATGTGCTCACAAGCGCGTCGATGGTGGCCCAGTGCGCATGCGCACGACGGAGCCGGTTTCGTCGTGCGCATGCGCGAGACCCGGATAGTGACGGGCAAACCGTCACTCCGGGTCTCGTACCAAAGGGGGCGTGCTGTCGATGTTGAGTGACAGCATGCCCCCTTTGGTGGGGCGGGCCGGGGGCGTGGCTGCCCAGACAGAGGTGTTCCCATGGGAACGCCTACCGTCTGGGGCCGGCCCCACTGACATTTCAAGTGATCTCGTCGCCACAAGGGTCTCGTCGCAAGCCCGATGGTCGCGATGGTCAAGACCATTGCGACCATCTTCCTGGCCGCTCGCTATAGCTGTGGGTGGTCACCCACAGCTATGCGAGCGGCCAGGGGGCCGCTCTAAAGAACCAGAGGGCCGGCCCTGATTCAGAGCGAGCGCTCTGTCAGAGCGTCCGGCTCTGAATCAGGTCCACTGTATAGCAACCAATCTGATTCGAGGAAGCATTTATCAAGCACATTCTATAAAATGGTAGGTAGAGACTGATTGGTTGCTATGGAAAAACGTATCCATTTGTCCAATTCTCCGCTCTTTATAAGGTTTGACGCATCTCCCCCTGTGCTCCCGTCATAGGATTCCTTTTAGTGTTAATGGTTTAAAATAAATAAATGAAAATGTTTTAATGTATTTTTTTCTCCTGGTAATTTTTTTTTTTAACATTTATTTAGTGTTAGCGGATTTTTTTTTCCCCATTGCGCACGCGAGGGCCAGCTCGCCAGCTCACACAGATACACATCCAGGGCAGGTGATTGAAGTCTCGGGGGCAAGGCGCATCATTCATCGCCATGACCCCACCATCCCCTCCCTCTCTCACCTTAAAGTGAAAATATTTTTGGTAAATTGCGGTAATATGCGGGTTTTTTTTTTTTTGCGGTGATAAAGATCATCTTTGTCGCCAGAGAATTGACCCCCACCCCCACCAACTTCCCTACGTTGTGCCGGCACCGCTCAGGCGATCTTCCATAAGTGAGAATAAAGGACAGTCCCTTCAGTGTTTCTGCACATGGTCTCTCCTCTAGGTTCCCGCTCACACGGAGCCCACGAGACGCCAGAGTTCTGAGTCACCTGATGGACAATCGCTGATTAGCTGAACCCATCCAAAACCGGCATCTCGTCTTCAGAATTAACCCCTCGGGGTCAGACTGAGGTTTCCCAACAAACACCGCGCCGCTCGAATATTTTTAAATTGAATATTAGAATTGAACTGTTTATTGTTTATGTGTGTGTATATACATTTAGTGTGTATATATATATATATATATATATATATATAATGTTTAGAAATTTATTTATCTATGGGAGTTATATATATATCATATGTCAAACAGCCCTATGGCACAATGCATTAAGGGGTCACAGTTGGTGATAAGATTTGCCAGGTTTGCCCGCAGATAAGATTCATTGTGCAATTATCAATTATCATGTGTATATATATATACTAGGGGTGAGCGGGTTCGGATTTCTGAAATCCGAACCCCCCCGAGCCCCCCCGATCCGAGTCAGGCTCGACTTTTCCCGCCTGACTCGGATCTGAAATCGAAGCAAAACGTCATCATCCCGCCTTCCGAGTCTCGCGGGTTTTGGATCCTATATAAGGTACCCGCGTCGGCGCCATTTTCTCACTCGGCTGTGGACAGTGAAGAGGGAGGGTGGGAGTTAGGGCTGTGTAGTGTAGTGTAGTGTAGTGTAGTGCTGCTGTTGTCCACTACTTCAAAGTCCATAGGGGCTGGCTGTGTTGTGCTGTGCTGCTGTTGTTAATAGGGGCTGTGTCCACTACTTCAAAGTCCATAGGGGCTGGCTGGACTGTGTTGTGCAGTCAGTTCTCCATAGGGGCTGTGTCCACTCCAAAGTCCTGTGCAGTGTCCCAGTCCTAAAGGGGTGCTGTAGTGTTGTCCAGGGGGTGCTCTGTCCATCAGGGGTGCTCCCCCCAAGTGCTAAAAAAATAATATATTTTCTGTGTTTGTGAATTGTGTGCGCAGTAGCCGCACGTGCATCAACAAAGTAGTGCCAAGCGTGCGCCTGTGTCATAAGTAAAGGGCCGGCTGGCTTGACCGTTAAGGGTGCTGTAACCCCCGAGAGTACACTCCAGTCCAAACCAAAAAAAAAATTATTTTCTGTGTTTGTGAATTGTGTGCGCAGTAGCCGCACGTGCATCAACAAAGTAGTGCCAAGCGTGCGCCTGTGTCATAAGTAAAGGGCCGGCTGGCTTGACCGTTAAGGGTGCTGTAACCCCCGAAAGTACACTCCAGTCCAAACCAAAAAAAAAATTATTTTCTGTGTTTGTGAATTGTGTGCGCAGTAGCCGCACGTGCATCAACAAAGTAGTGCCAAGCGTGCGCCTGTGTCATAAGTAAAGGGCCGGCTGGCTTGACCGTTAAGGGTGCTGTAACCCCCGAAAGTACACTCCAGTCCAAACCAAAAAAAAAATTATTTTCTGTGTTTGTGAATTGTGTGCGCAGTAGCCGCACGTGCATCAACAAAGTAGTGCCAAGCGTGCGCCTGTGTCATAAGTAAAGGGCCGGCTGGCTTGACCGTTAAGGGTGCTGTAACCCCCGAAAGTACACTCCAGTCCAAACCAAAAAAAAAATTATTTTCTGTGTTTGTGAATTGTGTGCGCAGTAGCCGCACGTGCATCAACAAAGTAGTGCCAAGCGTGCGCCTGTGTCATAAGTAAAGGGCCGGCTGGCTTGACCGTTAAGGGTGCTGTAACCCCCGAAAGTACACTGCAGTCCAAACCAAAAAAAAAATTATTTTCTGTGTTTGTGAATTGTGTGCGCAGTAGCCGCACGTGCATCAACAAAGTAGTGCCAAGCGTGCGCCTGTGTCATAAGTAAAGGGCCGGCTGGCTTGACCGTTAAAGGGTGCTGTAACCCCCAAAGTACACTCCAGTCCAAACCAAAAAAAAAATTATTTTCTGTGTTTGTGAATTGTGTGCGCAGTAGCCGCACGTGCATCAACAAAGTAGTGCCAAGCGTGCGCTGTGTCATAAGTAAAGGGCCGGCTGGCTTGACCGTTAAAGGGTGCTGTAACCCCCGAAAGTACACTCCAGTCCAAACCAAAAAAAAATTATTTTCTGTGTTTGTGAATTGTGTGCGCAGTAGCCGCACGTGCATCAACAAAGTAGTGCCAAGCGTGCGCCTGTGTCATAAGTAAAGGGCCGGCTGGCTTGACCGTTAAGGGTGCTGTAACCCCCGAAAGTACACTCCAGTCCAAACCAAAAAAAAAATTATTTTCTGTGTTTGTGAATTGTGTGCGCAGTAGCCGCACGTGCATCAACAAAGTAGTGCCAAGCGTGCACCTGTGTCATAAGTAAAGGGCCGGCTGGCTTGACCGTTAAGGGTGCTGTAACCCCCGAAAGTACACTCCAGTCCAAACCAAAAAAAAAATTATTTTCTGTGTTTGTGAATTGTGTGCGCAGTAGCCGCACGTGCATCAACAAAGTAGTGCCAAGCGTGCGCCTGTGTCATAAGTAAAGGGCCGGCTGGCTTGACCGTTAAGGGTGCTGTAACCCCCGAAAGTACACTCCAGTCCAAACCAAAAAAAAAATTATTTTCTGTGTTTGTGAATTGTGTGCGCAGTAGCCGCACGTGCATCAACAAAGTAGTGCCAAGCGTGCACCTGTGTCATAAGTAAAGGGCCGGCTGGCTTGACCGTTAAGGGTGCTGTAACCCCCGAAAGTACACTCCAGTCCAAACCAAAAAAAAAATTATTTTCTGTGTTTGTGAATTGTGTGCGCAGTAGCCGCACGTGCATCAACAAAGTAGTGCCAAGCGTGCGCCTGTGTCATAAGTAAAGGGCCGGCTGGCTTGACCGTTAAAGGGTGCTGTAACCCCCAAAGTACACTCCAGTCCAAACCAAAAAAAAAATTATTTTCTGTGTTTGTGAATTGTGTGCGCAGTAGCCGCACGTGCATCAACAAAGTAGTGCCAAGCGTGCGCCTGTGTCATAAGTAAAGGGCCGGCTGGCTTGACCGTTAAAGGGTGCTGTAACCCCCGAAAGTACACTCCAGTCCAAACCAAAAAAAAATTATTTTCTGTGTTTGTGAATTGTGTGCGCAGTAGCCGCACGTGCATCAACAAAGTAGTGCCAAGCGTGCGCCTGTGTCATAAGTAAAGGGCCGGCTGGCTTGACCGTTAAGGGTGCTGTAACCCCCGAAAGTACACTCCAGTCCAAACCAAAAAAAAAATTATTTTCTGTGTTTGTGAATCGTGTGCGCAGTAGCCGCACGTGCATCAACAAAGTAGTGCCAAGCGTGCACCTGTGTCATAAGTAAAGGGCCAGCTGGCTTGACCGTTAAGGGTGCTGTAACCCCCGAAAGTACACTCCAGTCCAAACCAAAAAAAAAATTATTTTCTGTGTTTGTGAATTGTGTGCGCAGTAGCCGCACGTGCATCAACAAAGTAGTGCCAAGCGTGCGCCTGTGTCATAAGTAAAGGGCCGGCTGGCTTGACCGTTAAGGGTGCTGTAACCCCCGAAAGTACACTCCAGTCCAAACCAAAAAAAAAATTATTTTCTGTGTTTGTGAATTGTGTGCGCAGTAGCCGCACGTGCATCAACAAAGTAGTGCCAAGCGTGCACCTGTGTCATAAGTAAAGGGCCGGCTGGCTTGACCGTTAAGGGTGCTGTAACCCCCGAAAGTACACTCCAGTCCAAACCAAAAAAAAAATTATTTTCTGTGTTTGTGAATTGTGTGCGCAGTAGCCGCACGTGCATCAACAAAGTAGTGCCAAGCGTGCGCCTGTGTCATAAGTAAAGGGCCGGCTGGCTTGACCGTTAAGGGTGCTGTAACCCCCGAAAGTACACTCCAGTCCAAACCAAAAAAAAAATTATTTTCTGTGTTTGTGAATTGTGTGCGCAGTAGCCGCACGTGCATCAACAAAGTAGTGCCAAGCGTGCACCTGTGTCATAAGTAAAGGGCCGGCTGGCTTGACCGTTAAGGGTGCTGTAACCCCCGAAAGTACACTCCAGTCCAAACCAAAAAAAAAATTATTTTCTGTGTTTGTGAATTGTGTGCGCAGTAGCCGCACGTGCATCAACAAAGTAGTGCCAAGCGTGCGCCTGTGTCATAAGTAAAGGGCCGGCTGGCTTGACCGTTAAAGGGTGCTGTAACCCCCAAAGTACACTCCAGTCCAAACCAAAAAAAAAATTATTTTCTGTGTTTGTGAATTGTGTGCGCAGTAGCCGCACGTGCATCAACAAAGTAGTGCCAAGCGTGCGCCTGTGTCATAAGTAAAGGGCCGGCTGGCTTGACCGTTAAAGGGTGCTGTAACCCCCGAAAGTACACTCCAGTCCAAACCAAAAAAAAATTATTTTCTGTGTTTGTGAATTGTGTGCGCAGTAGCCGCACGTGCATCAACAAAGTAGTGCCAAGCGTGCGCCTGTGTCATAAGTAAAGGGCCGGCTGGCTTGACCGTTAAGGGTGCTGTAACCCCCGAAAGTACACTCCAGTCCAAACCAAAAAAAAAATTATTTTCTGTGTTTGTGAATTGTGTGCGCAGTAGCCGCACGTGCATCAACAAAGTAGTGCCAAGCGTGCACCTGTGTCATAAGTAAAGGGCCGGCTGGCTTGACCGTTAAGGGTGCTGTAACCCCCGAAAGTACACTCCAGTCCAAACCAAAAAAAAATTATTTTCTGTGTTTGTGAATTGTGTGCGCAGTAGCCGCACGTGCATCAACAAAGTAGTGCCAAGCGTGCGCCTGTGTCATAAGTAAAGGGCCGGCTGGCTTGACCGTTAAGGGTGCTGTAACCCCCGAAAGTACACTCCAGTCCAAACCAAAAAAAAAATTATTTTCTGTGTTTGTGAATTGTGTGCGCAGTAGCCGCACGTGCATCAACAAAGTAGTGCCAAGCGTGCGCCTGTGTCATAAGTAAAGGGCCGGCTGGCTTGACCGTTAAGGGTGCTGTAACCCCCGAAAGTACACTCCAGTCCAAACCAAAAAAAAAATTATTTTCTGTGTTTGTGAATTGTGTGCGCAGTAGCCGCACGTGCATCAACAAAGTAGTGCCAAGCGTGCGCCTGTGTCATAAGTAAAGGGCCGGCTGGCTTGACCGTTAAGGGTGCTGTAACCCCCGAAAGTACACTCCAGTCCAAACCAAAAAAAAAAATATTTTCTGTGTTTGTGAATTGTGTGCGCAGTAGCCGCACGTGCATCAACAAAGTAGTGCCAAGCGTGCGCCTGTGTCATAAGTAAAGGGCCGGCTGGCTTGACCGTTAAGGGTGCTGTAACCCCCGAAAGTACACTCCAGTCCAAACCAAAAAAAAAATTATTTTCTGTGTTTGTGAATTGTGTGCGCAGTAGCCGCACGTGCATCAACAAAGTAGTGCCAAGCGTGCGCCTGTGTCATAAGTAAAGGGCCGGCTGGCTTGACCGTTAAGGGTGCTGTAACCCCCGAAAGTACACTCCAGTCCAAACCAAAAAAAAAATTATTTTCTGTGTTTGTGAATTGTGTGCGCAGTAGCCGCATGTGCATCAACAAAGTAGTGCCAAGCGTGCGCCTGTGTCATAAGTAAAGGGCCGGCTGGCTTGACCGTTAAGGGTGCTGTAACCCCCGAAAGTACACTCCAGTCCAAACCAAAAAAAAAATTATTTTCTGTGTTTGTGAATTGTGTGCGCAGTAGCCGCACGTGCATCAACAAAGTAGTGCCAAGCGTGCGCCTGTGTCATAAGTAAAGGGCCGGCTGGCTTGACCGTTAAGGGTGCTGTAACCCCCGAAAGTACACTCCAGTCCAAACCAAAAAAAAAATTATTTTCTGTGTTTGTGAATTGTGTGCGCAGTAGCCGCACGTGCATCAACAAAGTAGTGCCAAGCGTGCACCTGTGTCATAAGTAAAGGGCCGGCTGGCTTGACCGTTAAGGGTGCTGTAACCCCCGAAAGTACACTCCAGTCCAAACCAAAAAAAAAATTATTTTCTGTGTTTGTGAATTGTGTGCGCAGTAGCCGCACGTGCATCAACAAAGTAGTGCCAAGCGTGCGCCTGTGTCATAAGTAAAGGGCCGGCTGGCTTGACCGTTAAAGGGTGCTGTAACCCCCAAAGTACACTCCAGTCCAAACCAAAAAAAAAATTATTTTCTGTGTTTGTGAATTGTGTGCGCAGTAGCCGCACGTGCATCAACAAAGTAGTGCCAAGCGTGCGCCTGTGTCATAAGTAAAGGGCCGGCTGGCTTGACCGTTAAAGGGTGCTGTAACCCCCGAAAGTACACTCCAGTCCAAACCAAAAAAAAATTATTTTCTGTGTTTGTGAATTGTGTGCGCAGTAGCCGCACGTGCATCAACAAAGTAGTGCCAAGCGTGCGCCTGTGTCATAAGTAAAGGGCCGGCTGGCTTGACCGTTAAGGGTGCTGTAACCCCCGAAAGTACACTCCAGTCCAAACCCAAAAAAAAATTATTTTCTGTGTTTGTGAATTGTGTGCGCAGTAGCCGCACGTGCATCAACAAAGTAGTGCCAAGCGTGCACCTGTGTCATAAGTAAAGGGCCGGCTGGCTTGACCGTTAAGGGTGCTGTAACCCCCGAAAGTACACTCCAGTCCAAACCAAAAAAAAAAATATTTTCTGTGTTTGTGAATTGTGTGCGCAGTAGCCGCACGTGCATCAACAAAGTAGTGCCAAGCGTGCACCTGTGTCATAAGTAAAGGGCCGGCTGGCTTGACCGTTAAGGGTGCTGTAACCCCCGAAAGTACACTCCAGTCCAAACCCAAAAAAAAATTATTTTCTGTGTTTGTGAATTGTGTGCGCAGTAGCCGCACGTGCATCAACAAAGTAGTGCCAAGCGTGCACCTGTGTCATAAGTAAAGGGCCGGCTGGCTTGACCGTTAAGGGTGCTGTAACCCCCGAAAGTACACTCCAGTCCAAACCAAAAAAAAAATAATTTTCTGTGTTTGTGAATTGTGTGCGCAGTAGCCGCACGTGCATCAACAAAGTAGTGCCAAGCGTGCGCCTGTGTCATAAGTAAAGGGCCGGCTGGCTTGACCGTTAAGGGTGCTGTAACCCCCGAAAGTACACTCCAGTCCAAACCAAAAAAAAAATTATTTTCTGTGTTTGTGAATTGTGTGCGCAGTAGCCGCACGTGCATCAACAAAGTAGTGCCAAGCGTGCACCTGTGTCATAAGTAAAGGGCCGGCTGGCTTGACCGTTAAGGGTGCTGTAACCCCCGAAAGTACACTCCAGTCCAAACCAAAAAAAAAATTATTTTCTGTGTTTGTGAATTGTGTGCGCAGTAGCCGCACGTGCATCAACAAAGTAGTGCCAAGCGTGCGCCTGTGTCATAAGTAAAGGGCCGGCTGGCTTGACCGTTAAAGGGTGCTGTAACCCCCCAAAGTACACTCCAGTCCAAACCAAAAAAAAAATTATTTTCTGTGTTTGTGAATTGTGTGCGCAGTAGCCGCACGTGCATCAACAAAGTAGTGCCAAGCGTGCGCCTGTGTCATAAGTAAAGGGCCGGCTGGCTTGACCGTTAAAGGGTGCTGTAACCCCCGAAAGTACACTCCAGTCCAAACCAAAAAAAAATTATTTTCTGTGTTTGTGAATTGTGTGCGCAGTAGCCGCACGTGCATCAACAAAGTAGTGCCAAGCGTGCGCCTGTGTCATAAGTAAAGGGCCGGCTGGCTTGACCGTTAAGGGTGCTGTAACCCCCGAAAGTACACTCCAGTCCAAACCAAAAAAAAAATTATTTTCTGTGTTTGTGAATTGTGTGCGCAGTAGCCGCACGTGCATCAACAAAGTAGTGCCAAGCGTGCGCCTGTGTCATAAGTAAAGGGCCGGCTGGCTTGACCGTTAAGGGTGCTGTAACCCCCGAAAGTACACTCCAGTCCAAACCAAAAAAAAAATTATTTTCTGTGTTTGTGAATTGTGTGCGCAGTAGCCGCACGTGCATCAACAAAGTAGTGCCAAGCGTGCACCTGTGTCATAAGTAAAGGGCCGGCTGGCTTGACCGTTAAGGGTGCTGTAACCCCCGAAAGTACACTCCAGTCCAAACCAAAAAAAAAATTATTTTCTGTGTTTGTGAATTGTGTGCGCAGTAGCCGCACGTGCATCAACAAAGTAGTGCCAAGCGTGCGCCTGTGTCATAAGTAAAGGGCCGGCTGGCTTGACCGTTAAGGGTGCTGTAACCCCCGAAAGTACACTCCAGTCCAAACCAAAAAAAAAAATATTTTCTGTGTTTGTGAATTGTGTGCGCAGTAGCCGCACGTGCATCAACAAAGTAGTGCCAAGCGTGCACCTGTGTCATAAGTAAAGGGCCGGCTGGCTTGACCGTTAAGGGTGCTGTAACCCCCGAAAGTACACTCCAGTCCAAACCAAAAAAAAAATTATTTTCTGTGTTTGTGAATTGTGTGCGCAGTAGCCGCACGTGCATCAACAAAGTAGTGCCAAGCGTGCGCCTGTGTCATAAGTAAAGGGCCGGCTGGCTTGACCGTTAAGGGTGCTGTAACCCCCGAAAGTACACTCCAGTCCAAACCAAAAAAAAAATTATTTTCTGTGTTTGTGAATTGTGTGCGCAGTAGCCGCACGTGCATCAACAAAGTAGTGCCAAGCGTGCGCCTGTGTCATAAGTAAAGGGCCGGCTGGCTTGACCGTTAAAGGGTGCTGTAACCCCCAAAGTACACTCCAGTCCAAACCAAAAAAAAAATTATTTTCTGTGTTTAGCCGCACGTATATATCAAATCGATATAACATAAATGGAGGACCAAACTTTCTCCGATAAAAATAAAATAGAGAAAGATCAAGAACCACTTCCTCCTAGTGCTGAAGCTGCTGCCACTAGTCATGACATAGACGATAACATGCCATCAACGTCGTCTGCCAAGGCCGATGCCCAATGTCATAGTAGAGGGCACATACAATCCCAAATGGCAAAGTTCAGGAAAATGACCTTGAAAAAGACATTTAAATCAGCTGAAGAGAAACGTAAACTTGCCAATATGCCATTTACGACACGGAGTGGCAAGGAACGGCTAAGGTCGATCCCTAGTATGTTCATGACTAGTGGTTCAGCTTCACATGACGATGGAAGCCCTCCTCCCACTAAAAAAATCAAAAGAGTTAAGCTGGCAAAAGCACAGCGAAGAACTGTGCTTTCTAAGAAGATATCACAAATCCCCAAGGAGAGTCCAAGTGTGGTGGTGGTTGCGATGCCTGACCTTCCCAGCACTGGACGGGAAGAGGTGGCTCTTTCCACCATTTGCACGCCCCCTGCAAGTGCTGAAAGGAGCACCCACAGTCCACTTGCTGATATGCAAATTGAAGATGTCACTGTTGAAGTACAACAGGATGAGGATACTGGTGTAGCTGGCGCTGAGGAGGAAGTTGGCGAGGAGGATTCTGATGGTGATGTGGTTTGTTTAAATCAGGCTTCGGGGGAGACAGTTGTTGTCCGTGGGATGAAAAAGCCCATCACGGTCATGCCTGGGCAGAAGACCAAACATTCCACCTCTTTGGTCTGGCAATATTTCTATCCAAATCCGGACAACAACTGTCTTGCCATATGTACCATATGTAAAGGTGAAATAAGTAGGGGTAGGGACGTCAACCACCTAGGAACATCCTCCCTTATACGGCACCTGCAGCGCGTTCATAAAAAGTTACTGTCAAGTTCAGAAACTTTGGCTAAGACCGTAAGCAGTCCAGGGACACCTAAATCCCGTTGTCCTGTTGTATCCAAGCGCCTGCAAACCACACCGTCAACTCCCTCCTCGTCAATTTCCTCCTTAGTCAGGATCGGAAGTAGTCCTGCAGGCCATGTCACTGGCATGACTGACTCTCCTATCCGGGATTCCTCTGGAGGATCCTGCATTGCTACGCCTACTGCTGCCGCTGCTGCTGTTGCTGCTGCTGGGAGTCGTTCATCATCCCAGAGAGGAAGTAGGAACACCACTACTTTTACTAAACAATTGACCCTCCAACAGTCCTTAGCGAGGAGGATGAAGTACGACAGCAGTCATCCTGAAGCAAAACGTATAACTGAGGCCTTGACTGCTATGTTGGTGTTAGACGTGCGTCCGGTATCCGCCATTAGTGCAGTGGGATTTAGACAATTGATGGAGGTAGTGTGTCCCCGGTTCCAAATCCCGTCTAGATTCCACTTCACTAGGCAGGCGATACCGAGACTGTACAGAAACGTCAGAAAAAGTGTCCTCAGTGTCCTGAAAAATGCCGTTGTACACAATGTCCACTTAACCACGGACATGTGGACAAGTGGAACAGGGCAGACTAAGGACTATATGACTGTGACAGCCCACTGGGTAGATGTATCACCTTACGCAGCAACAGCAGCAGCGTCACCAGTAGCAGCATCTCAGAAACGCCAGCTCGTTACAAGGCAGGCTACGCTGTGTATCACCGGTTTCAGTAAGAGGCACACCGCCGACAACCTCTTAGAGAAACTGAGGGAAATCATCGCCCAGTGGCTTACCCCACTTAGACTCTCCTGGGGATTTGTGATATCTGACAACGCCACCAATATTGTGCGGGCATTACATCTGGGCAAATTCCAGCACGTCCCATGTTTTGCTCACACAATAAACTTGGTGGTGCAGAATTTTCTGAAAAGCGACAGGGGCGTGCAGGAGACGCTTTGGGTGGCCCGAAAAATTTCTGGCCACTTTCGCCATTCAGCGACTGCGTGCCGAAGACTGGAGCGCCAGCAAACACTCTTGAACCTGCCCCGCCATCACCTGAAGCAAGAGGTTGTGACGCGGTGGAACTCAACCCTCTATATGCTTCAGAGGATGGAGGAGCAGCAAAAGGCCATACAAGCCTATACATCCACCTATGACATAGGCAAAGGAGGGGGTATGCACCTGACTCAAGCGCAGTGGAGAATGATTTCCGTGTTGTGCAAGGTTCTCCAGCCCTTCGAACTTGCCACACGTGAAGTCAGTTCAGACACAGCCAGCTTGAGTCAGGTCATTCCCCTCATCAGGCTTTTGCAGAAGCAGCTGGAGAAAGTGAAGGAGGAGCTAAGACGGAGCGATTCCGCTCGGCATGTGGGACTTGTGGATGAAGCCCTTCATTCGCTTTGCCAGGATTCCAGGGTGGTCAATCTGTTGAAATCAGACCACTACATTTTGGCCACCGTGCTCGATCCTAGGTTTAAAGCCTATGTGGTGTCTCTCTTTCCGGCCGACACAAGCCTGCAGAGGTGCAAAGACCTGCTGGTGAACACACTGTCAGCTGAAGCGGAACGTGACACGTCAACGGCTCCTTCTTCATTTTCTCCCGCAACTGGGGCTGCCAGGAAAAAACTTAGGTATCCTAAGCAACCCGCTGGCGGTGATGCAGGGCAGGCAGGACCAAGTTTGGACATCTGGTCCGGACTGAAGGACCTGGCAACAATTTCTGACATGTCTACTGTCACTGCATATGATACTGTCACCATTGACAGAATGGTGGAGGATTACATCGGTGACAGCATCCAAGTAGGCATGTCAGACAGTCCATACCTGTACTGGCAGGAAAAAGAGGCAATTTGGAGGCCCCTGTACAAGCTGGCTCTATTTTACCTGAGTTGCCCCCCCTCCAGTGTGTACTCCGAAAGAGTGTTTAGTGCAGCCGGGAACCTTGTCAGCGAAAGGCGTAGGAGGTTGCTTCCACAAAATGTGGAGAAGATGATGTTCATCAAAATGAATTATCAGCTCTTCCAGGGAGACCAGTCTCCAGAAGGTACAGAGGGACCTGTGGTGGTGGATTCAAGTGGGGACGAGTTAATACTTTGTGAGGATGAGGATGTACACACTGAAGAGGGTGAGGAATCGGTGGATGAGGAGGATGAGGATGACATCTTGCCTCCGTAGAGCCAGTTTGTGCAGGGACACATTAATTGCCAGCTTGTTTTGTGGGGGCCCAAACGAACCAATCATTTCAGCCACAGTTGTGTGGCAGACCCTGGCGCTGAAATGATTGATTTGTTAAAGTGTGCATGTCCTGTTTATACAACATAAGGGTGGGTGGGAGGGCCCAAGGACAATTCCATCTTGCACTTCTTTTTTTTCTTTGCATTATGTACAGTTTGGGGCCTAGTTTTTCTAACTGCCATCCTGTCTGCCACTGCAGTGTCACTCCTAGATGGGTCACGTGTTTGTGCCGCCCACTCGTGTCGCTTAGCATAGTCATCCAGCTACCTCGGTGCAACCTTTTGGACATGAAAACACTATTGTGAGGTGTGAGGTGTTCAGAATAGACTGGAAATGAGTGGAAATTAAGGTTATTGAGGTTAATAATAGCATAGGAGCAGAGAAACCAACAAATTCTGTGATTTTAGCTGTTTTTATGCTTTTTAAAAAAAAAATACAGATCCAAAACACAAAACCCAGAACCCAAAACACGGAAGGGTGGTTTTGGCAAAACCAATCCAGATCCAAAACACGAAGAAAGATCCAGATCCAAAACCAAAACACAAAACACGAAAAGTGGCCGGTGCACACCCCTAATATATACAGGGTAATAACTAGGGGTGGGCGAGGGGATGGCACCGTTACTGCCCCATGGCACCGGGAACGGCGCCTTGCAGCCTACAAAGCCACTGCCTGGAGCGTCGGGAGCCGGCACAGGGCGCTTTATCGCCTACTACATATATTTAAATAAGCCCTGTGTGGGCAGCATTGTGGGGCAAAGATTAGCTTGAGGCCTCACAGCACTGAGGTCTTGTGTTCGATTCCCACTAAAGTCCTCTCTGTATGGAGTTTTTATATTCCCCTTCCCCCCGTGTTTCAGTGGGTTTCCTCTTACACTCCAAAAACATACTAGTAGGTTAATTGGCTTCTGGTGTGTGTCCATGTGACAGGGAATATAGAGTGTAAGTTCTACGGGGCAGTAACTGATGTGACTGACTATGGGGTCTACTGTATTTACCAAGCTGTGTTAAGAGATAAAGTGAACAGGCATAAGGTACCAGCCAATCAGTTAGGAGCTGATTGGCTGGTACCTTACCTCCATTCACTTTATCTCCTAACACAGCTTGGTAAATAGACCCCTAATACTCTCTGTAAAGCACTGCGGAATAAGGCCCTCATTCAGAGCCGCTCGTAAGCGGCCGCTCGTTCGTTCTGACCGATGTTCGCACATCTGCGCATGCGTACGGATTTTAATACGCATGCGCGAACCAGTCAGTGCGGCCGAAAATCGTTTGTTCGCTAAATAGCGAATGCCTGCTAATATGAGTGACAGAATGAGGCGTATGTGGGTGGTAACATGGGAAGGTGCTTGAAAATGGGGAGTGGAAGTCAGAACGCAGGCATGCTTAAAGGTCAAAACGGGCGTTTTATGGGTGTGCATAATTAAAACAGCAGCGTCACTGACCACGTCACTTGTTTTTTTTTTAGTCAGAACTGCTCGCAAAATAGCGGTAGGGAAAACCAACCAC
Source organism: Taudactylus pleione (assembly GCA_031769625.1). NCBI lineage: Eukaryota > Metazoa > Chordata > Amphibia > Anura > Myobatrachidae > Taudactylus > Taudactylus pleione. The sequence continues at coordinate 2,087,569 of JAUIMM010000633.1, forward strand.
AAGAATAGCGAGCAGTTTATACGCTGTTCGATGTACTCAATTAATCAAATAAATAGCGGACATGGTGTATGGTGCGAGCGGCAAGGGGGCGTCTTTTCAAAATTACGACCACAAGTTTTGATCGTTCGTTCAGACATAAAGGCGTGAACAGACCGCAAAGAGCGAACGGTTCATTTGAATAGCCAGCCCTATTTTTTGAACGAACGACCGCAAATAGCGACCGGCTCTGAATCAGGGCCTAAGTGTGCGCTGTATAAATTACAGTTAAATAATGAATATACGTAGAAAAGGGAGGTACATTTCCTTGGATATCAAGGAGTGCGCTGCCTTATTTTGGGGGACACATAGCGACAAGGAGTGCGCTGCCTTATTTTGGGGGACTCATAGCGACAAGGAGTGCGCTGCCTTATTTTGGGAGACTCATAATGACAAGGAGTGCGCTGCCTTATTTTGGGGGACTCATAACGACAAGGAGTACGCTGCCTTATTTTGGGGGACTCATAGCGACAAGGAGTGCGCTGCCTTATTTTGGGGGACTCATAACGACAAGGAGTGCGCTGCCTTATTTTGGGGGACTCATAGCGACAAGGAGTGCGCTGCCTTATTTTGGGGGACTCATAGCGACAAGGAGTACGCTGCCTTATTTTGGGGGACTCATAGCGACAAGGAGTGCGCTGCCTTATTTTGGGGGACTCATAGCGACAAGGAGTGCGCTGCCTTATTTTGGGGGACTCATAACGACAAGGAGTGCGCTGCCTTATTTTGGGGTAGTCATAGCGACAAGGAGTGAGCTGCCTTATTTTGGGGGACTCATAGCGACAAGGAGTGCGCAGCCTTATTTTGGGGTAGTCATAGCGACAAGGAGTGCGCTGCCTTATTTTGGGGTACTCATAGCGACAAGGAGTGCGCTGCCTTATTTTGGGGTAGTCATAGCGACAAGGAGTGCGCTGCATTATTTTGGGGTAGTCATAGCGACAAGGAGTGCGCTGCCTTATTTTGGGGTACTCATAGCGACAAGGAGTGCGCTGCCTTATTTTGGGGTAGTCATAGCGACAAGGAGTGCGCTGCCTTATTTTGGGGGACTCATAGCGACAAGGAGTGCGCTGCCTTATTTTGGGGGACTCATAGCGACAAGGAGTGCGCTGCCTTATTTTGGGGTAGTCATAGCGACAAGGAGTGGGCTGCCTTATTTTGGGGTAGTCATAGCGACAAGGAGTGGGCTGCCTTATTTTGGGGTACTCATAGCGACAAGGAGTGCGCTGCCTTATTTTGGGGTAGTCATAGCAACAAGGAGGGCGCTGCCTTATTTTGGGGTACTCAGCGACAAGGAGTGCGCTGCCTTAATTTGGGGTAGTCATAGCGACAAGGAGTGCGCTGCCTTATTTTGGGGGACTCATAGCGACAAGGAGTGCGCTGCCTTATTTTGGGGGACTCATAACGACAAGGAGTGCGCTGCCTTATTTTGGGGGACTCATAGCGACAAGGAGTGCGCTGCCTTATTTTGGGGGACTCATAGCGACAAGGAGTACGCTGCCTTATTTTGGGGGACACATAGCGACAAGGAGTGCGCTGCCTTATTTTGGGGGACTCATAACGACAAGGAGTGCGCTGCCTTATTTTGGGGTAGTCATAGCGACAAGGAGTGCGCTGCCTTATTTTGGGGGACTGTTAGCGACAAGGAGTGCGCAGCCTTATTTTGGGGTAGTCATAGCGACAAGGAGTGCGCTGCCTTATTTTGGGGTACTCATAGCGACAAGGAGTGCGCTGCCTTATTTTGGGGTAGTCATAGCGACAAGGAGTGCGCTGCATTATTTTGGGGTAGTCATAGCGACAAGGAGTGCGCTGCCTTATTTTGGGGTACTCATAGCGACAAGGAGTGCGCTGCCTTATTTTGGGGTAGTCATAGCGACAAGGAGTGCGCTGCCTTATTTTGGGGTAGTCATAGCGACAAGGAGTGCGCTGCCTTATTTTGGGGGACTCATAGCGACAAGGAGTGCGCTGCCTTATTTTGGGGGACTCATAGCGACAAGGAGTGCGCTGCCTTATTTTGGGGTAGTCATAGCGACAAGGAGTGGGCTGCCTTATTTTGGGGTAGTCATAGCGACAAGGAGTGGGCTGCCTTATTTTGGGGTACTCATAGCGACAAGGAGTGCGCTGCCTTATTTTGGGGTAGTCATAGCAACAAGGAGTGCGCTGCCTTATTTTGGGGTACTCAGCGACAAGGAGTGCGCTGCCTTAATTTGGGGTAGTCATAGCGACAAGGAGTGCGCTGCCTTATTTTGGGGGACTCATAGCGACAAGGAGTGCGCTGCCTTATTTTGGGGGACTCATAGCGACAAGGAGTGCGCTGCCTTATTTTGGGGGACTCATAGCGACAAGGAGTGCGCTGCCTTATTTTGGGGTAGTCATAGCGACAAGGAGTGCGCTGCATTATTTTGGGGTAGTCATAGCGACAAGGAGTGCGCTGCCTTATTTTGGGGTACTCATAGCGACAAGGAGTGCGCTGCCTTATTTTGGGGTAGTCATAGCGACAAGGAGTGCGCTGCCTTATTTTGGGGTAGTCATAGCGACAAGGAGTGCGCTGCCTTATTTTGGGGGACTCATAGCGACAAGGAGTGCGCTGCCTTATTTTGGGGGACTCATAGCTACAAGGAGTGCGCTGCCTTATTTTGGGGTAGTCATAGCGACAAGGAGTGGGCTGCCTTATTTTGGGGTAGTCATAGCGACAAGGAGTGGGCTGCCTTATTTTGGGGTACTCATAGCGACAAGGAGTGCGCTGCCTTATTTTGGGGTAGTGATAGCGACAAGGAGTGCGCTGCCTTATTTTGGGGTAGTCATAGCGACAAGGAGTGCGCTGCCTTATTTTGGGGGACTCATAGCGACAAGGAGTGCGCTGCCTTATTTTGGGGGACTCATAGCGACAAGGAGTGCGCTGCCTTATTTTGGGGTAGTCATAGCGACAAGGAGTGGGCTGCCTTATTTTGGGGTAGTCATAGCGACAAGGAGTTGGCTGCCTTATTTTGGGGTACTCATAGCGACAAGGAGTGCGCTGCCTTATTTTGGGGTAGTCATAGCAACAAGGAGTGCGCTGCCTTATTTTGGGGTACTCAGCGACAAGGAGTGCGCTGCCTTAATTTGGGGTAGTCATAGCGACAAGGAGTGCGCTGCCTTATTTTGGGGTGGGGGACTCATAGCGACAAAGAGTGCGCTGCCTTATTTTGGGGGACTCATAGCGACAAGGAGTGCGCTGCCTTATTTTGGGGGACTCATAACGACAAGGAGTGCGCTGCCTTATTTTGGGGGACTCATAGCGACAAGGAGTGTGCTGCCTTATTTTGGGGGACTCATAGCGACAAGGAGTGCGCTGCCTTATTTTGGGGGACACATAGCGACAAGGAGTGCGCTGCCTTATTTTGGGGGACTCATAGCGACAAGGAGTGTGCTGCCTTATTTTGGGGGACTCATAACGACAAGGAGTGCGCTGCCTTATTTTGGGGTAGTCATAGCGACAAGGAGTGCGCTGCCTTATTTTGGGGTAGTCATAGCGACAAGGAGTGCGCTGCCTTATTTTGGGGGACTCATAGCGACAAGGAGTGCGCTGCCTTATTTTGGGGTAGTCATAGCGACAAGGAGTGGGCTGCCTTATTTTGGGGTAGTCATAGCGACAAGGAGTGGGCTGCCTTATTTTGGGGTACTCATAGCGACAAGGAGTGCGCTGCCTTATTTTGGGGTAGTCATAGCGACAAGGAGTGCGCTGCCTTATTTTGGGGTAGTCATAGCGACAAGGAGTGCGCTGCCTTATTTTGGGGGACTCATAGCGACAAGGAGTGCGCTGCCTTATTTTGGGGGACTCATAGCGACAAGGAGTGCGCTGCCTTATTTTGGGATAGTCATAGCGACAAGGAGTGGGCTGCCTTATTTTGGGGTAGTCATAGCGACAAGGAGTGGGCTGCCTTATTTTGGGGTACTCATAGCGACAAGGAGTGCGCTGCCTTATTTTGGGGTAGTCATAGCAACAAGGAGTGCGCTGCCTTATTTTGGGGTACTCAGCGACAAGGAGTGCGCTGCCTTAATTTGGGGTAGTCATAGCGACAAGGAGTGCGCTACCTTATTTTGGGGGACTCATAGCGACAAGGAGTGCGCTGCCTTATTTTGAGGTGCTCATAGTGACAAGGACTGCGCTGCCTTATTTTGGGGTAGTCATAGCGACAAGGAGTGCGCTGCCTTATTTTGGGGTACTCATAGCGACAAGGAGTGCGCTGCCTTATTTTGGGGTACTCATAGCGACAAGGAGTGCGTTGCATTATTTTGGGGTAGTCATAGCGACAAGGAGTGCGCTGCCTTATTTTGGGGTACTCATAGCGACAAGGAGTGCGCTGCCTTATTTTGGGGTAGTCATAGCGACAAGGAGTGCGCTGCCTTATTTTGGGGTACTCATAGCGACAAGGAGTGCGCCGCCTTATTTTGGGGGACTCATAGCGACAAGGAGTGCGCTGCCTTATTTTGGGGGACTCATAGCGACAAGGAGTGCGCTGCCTTATTTTGGGGTACTCATAGCGACAAGGAGTGCGCTGCCTTATTTTGGGGGACTCATAGCGACAAGGAGTGCGCTGCCTTATTTTGGGGGACTCATAGCGACAAGGAGTGCGCTGCCTTATTTTGGGGGACTCATAGCGACAAGGAGTGCGCTGCCTTATTTTGGGGTAGTCATAGCGACAAGGAGTGCGCTGCATTATTTTGGGGGACTCATAGCGACAAGGAGTGCGCTGCCTTATTTTGGGGGACTCATAGCGACAAGGAGTGCGCTGCCTTATTTTGGGGGACACATAGCGACAAGGAGTGCGCTGCCTTATTTTGGGGGACTCATAGCGACAAGGAGTGCGCTGCCTTATTTTGGGGTAGTCATAGCGACAAGGAGTGCGCTGCCTTATTTTGGGGGACTCATAGCGACAAGGAGTGCGCAGCCTTATTTTGGGGTAGTCATAGCGACAAGGAGTGCGCTGCCTTATTTTGGGGGACTCATAGCGACAAGGAGTGCGCTGCCTTATTTTGGGGGACTCATAGCGACAAGGAGTGCGCTGCCTTATTTTGGGGTAGTCATAGCGACAAGGAGTGCGCTGCATTATTTTGGGGGACTCATAGCGACAAGGAGTGCGCTGCCTTATTTTGGGGGACTCATAGCGACAAGGAGTGCGCTGCCTTATTTTGGGGGACACATAGCGACAAGGAGTGCGCTGCCTTATTTTGGGGGACTCATAGCGACAAGGAGTGCGCTGCCTTATTTTGGGGTAGTCATAGCGACAAGGAGTGCGCTGCCTTATTTTGGGGGACTCATAGCGACAAGGAGTGCGCAGCCTTATTTTGGGGTAGTCATAGCGACAAGGAGTGCGCTGCCTTATTTTGGGGTACTCATAGCGACAAGGAGTGCGCTGCCTTATTTTGGGGTAGTCATAGCGACAAGGAGTGAGCTGCATTATTTTGGGGTAGTCATAGCGACAAGGAGTGCGCTGCCTTATTTTGGGGTACTCATAGCGACAAGGAGTGCGCTGCCTTATTTTGGGGTAGTCATAGCGACAAGGAGTGCGCTGCCTTATTTTGGGGTAGTCATAGCGACAAGGAGTGCGCTGCCTTATTTTGGGGGACTCATAGCGACAAGGAGTGCGCTGCCTTATTTTGGGGTAGTCATAGCGACAAGGAGTGGGCTGCCTTATTTTGGGGTAGTCATAGCGACAAGGAGTGGGCTGCCTTATTTTGGGGTACTCATAGCGACAAGGAGTGCGCTGCCTTATTTTGGGGTAGTCATAGCGACAAGGAGTGCGCTGCCTTATTTTGGGGTAGTCATAGCGACAAGGAGTGCGCTGCCTTATTTTGGGGGACTCATAGCGACAAGGAGTGCGCTGCCTTATTTTGGGGGACTCATAGCGACAAGGAGTGCGCTGCCTTATTTTGGGGTAGTCATAGCGACAAGGAGTGCGCTGCCTTATTTTGGGGGACTCATAGCGACAAGGAGTGCGCTGCCTTATTTTGGGGTAGTCATAGCGACAAGGAGTGGGCTGCCTTATTTTGGGGTAGTCATAGCGACAAGGAGTGGGCTGCCTTATTTTGGGGTACTCATAGCGACAAGGAGTGCGCTGCCTTATTTTGGGGTAGTCATAGCGACAAGGAGTGCGCTGCCTTATTTTGGGGTAGTCATAGCGACAAGGAGTGCGCTGCCTTATTTTGGGGGACTCATAGCGACAAGGAGTGCGCTGCCTTATTTTGGGGGACTCATAGCGACAAGGAGTGCGCTGCCTTATTTTGGGATAGTCATAGCGACAAGGAGTGGGCTGCCTTATTTTGGGGTAGTCATAGCGACAAGGAGTGGGCTGCCTTATTTTGGGGTACTCATAGCGACAAGGAGTGCGCTGCCTTATTTTGGGGTAGTCATAGCAACAAGGAGTGCGCTGCCTTATTTTGGGGTACTCAGCGACAAGGAGTGCGCTGCATTAATTTGGGGTAGTCATAGCGACAAGGAGTGCGCTACCTTATTTTGGGGGACTCATAGCGACAAGGAGTGCGCTGCCTTATTTTGAGGTGCTCATAGTGACAAGGACTGCGCTGCCTTATTTTGGGGTAGTCATAGCGACAAGGAGTGCGCTGCCTTATTTTGGGGTACTCATAGCGACAAGGAGTGCGCTGCCTTATTTTGGGGTACTCATAGCGACAAGGAGTGCGTTGCATTATTTTGGGGTAGTCATAGCGACAAGGAGTGCGCTGCCTTATTTTGGGGTACTCATAGCGACAAGAAGTGCGCTGCCTTATTTTGGGGTAGTCATAGCGACAAGGAGTGCGCTGCCTTATTTTGGGGGACTCAGCGACAAGGAGTGCGCTGCCTTATTTTGGGGTACTCATAGCGACAAGGAGTGCGCTGCCTTATTTTGGGGTACTCATAGCGACAAGGAGTGCGCCGCCTTATTTTGGGGGACTCATAGCGACAAGGAGTGCGCTGCCTTATTTTGGGGGACTCATAGCGACAAGGAGTGCGCTGCCTTATTTTGGGGTACTCATAGCGACAAGGAGTGCGCTGCCTTATTTTGGGGGACTCATAGCGACAAGGAGTGCGCTGCCTTATTTTGGGGGACTCATAGCGACAAGGAGTGCGCTGCCTTATTTTGGGGGACTCATAGCGACAAGGAGTGCGCTGCCTTATTTTGGGGTAGTCATAGCGACAAGGAGTGCGCTGCATTATTTTGGGGGACTCATAGCGACAAGGAGTGCGCTGCCTTATTTTGGGGGACTCATAACGACAAGGAGTGCGCTGCCTTATTTTGGGGGACTCATAGCGACAAGGAGTGCGCTGCCTTATTTTGGGGGACTCATAACGACAAGGAGTGCGCTGCCTTATTTTGGGGGACTCATAGCCACAAGGAGTGCGCTGCCTTATTTTGGGGGACTCATAGCGACAAGGAGTGCGCTGCCTTATTTTGGGGGACTCATAGCGACAAGGAGTGCGCTGCCTTATTTTGGGGTAGTCATAGCGACAAAGAGTGCGCTGCATTATTTTGGGGGACTCATAGCGACAAGGAGTGCGCTGCTTTATTTTGGGGGACTCATAACGACACGGAGTGCGCTGCCTTATTTTGGGGGACTCATAGCGACAAGGAGTGCGCTGCCTTATTTTGGGGGACTCATAACGACAAGGAATGCGCTGCCTTATTTTGGGGTACTCATAGCGACAAGGAGTGCGCTGCCTTATTTTGGGGGACTCATAGCGACAAGGAGTGCGCTGCCTTATTTTGGGGTACTCATAGCGACAAGGAGTGCGCTGCCTTATTTTGGGGTAGTCATAGCGACAAGGAGTGCGCTGCATTATTTTGGGGTAGTCATAGCGACAAGGTGTGCACTGCCTTATTTTGGGGTACTCATAGTGACAAGGAGTGTGCTGCCTTATTTTGGGGGATTCATAGCGGCAAGGAGTGCGCTGCCTTATTTTGGGGTACTCATAGCGACAAGAAGTGCGCTTCCTTATTTTGGGGGACTCATAGTGACAAGGAGTGCGCTGCCTTATTTTGGGGGACTCATAGCGACAAGGAGTGCGCTGCATTATTTTGGGGTACTCATAGCGACAAGGAGTGCGCTGCCTTATTTTGGGGTAATCATAGCGACAAGGAGTGTGCTGCCTTGTTTTTGGATGTGAAATAAAAGCAGCGTGTGGTTTAGTTACACTAAGTGTTAGCACTTTTTCTAAGTCACACCGATAACAAATAGGGGAATCATGTTAGTGGCATAAATATCAACTAATAATTAAAGGGGAAAAAATAAAATCCCAGATAGGGAAATGGTTCAGCACGTAAAGCCCGACAGAGCCTCTGCTGTTACTAATCCTGTATAATGTCCCTTTAAGTGTTCCCATATGACAGTTTGACATGTTGCAATGTATGAAATATTGGTGTGTCAATAGAAACTGTGGGATATTACATTAGAATCATAATGGTTACATTGTATCGTAGGGATGAAGCTGACACCTTCCGAGGGGCTCTCACTTTAATAGGGGACAAAGCCGAACTTGTGCTGCTAATCTGGTGTCAGAGGCTCCGTGATTGCATCTGTACATGTGATAGAGCCGTGAGGCTGGGTGACATAACAAGGTTAGCGAGCCCAGAGATAATGTTTTCTTACAGACACACCAGTCCCACATGTGATACAGGAGTGACCCAGCCATTATGTAACTGCAGCTAGATGTGTCCAATCGGAGATTCCAGCACGGGTTCATAGCCCAGGACTGACTGTATGTACTGTATGTATGTATGTACTGTATGTATGTATGTATGTATGTATGTATCTATCTCACAGAAGAGCTACTGTAGCACATATTGCTGACATTAATGCTGGCTATGATAGAAAGGTGTCAGTACACACAGAGCATCGCAGCTTGCTGCGTATGGGGCAGCGTTACCCGTCGATAGGTCAGAGTGCCCATGCTGCCCCCCTCCACCACCTAAAGCGCCTGCAGTGGGCGAGTGCATTTCAGGACTGGACCATGGAGCAATGGAAGACGGCGGCCTGGTCTGATGAATCACGTTTTCTTTTACATCATGTGTATGGCCGGGTGGGATGCAGTCAGGATACCGGCAGGCGCTATCCTGACCGCCGATATCCCGACACTGACATCCCGACATGGGACTAAAGATAGGTGCCGAAATCCCAACGCCTATCATTAGCCCCACTACGGAATCCCGATACCCGGCATACCGAACCAAGGTATGCCTGGTGTTTTAGCGTCCAGCCGCCTGGGGGGTATTAGGTTTAGGGACCCCATGGGGACTTAGGGTTAGACACCCACCGGGAGGGTTAGGGTAGGGGGGGTTAGGCTTAGGCATCACTAGGGGGAGTGTAGGGAGAAGTACCCCCCCCCCCCCGGGAGGGTTAGGTTTAGGGTGCGGGGAGGTGTGGTTAGGTTTAGGCACTAACAGGGGGCGGTTAGGGTTAGGCACTAGGGGGGGTTAGGCACCCCTAAGAGAGGGTTAGGGGAGTGAGAGGGGAGGGTTAGGGTACTTACCCCTTCAGCTGTAGGGATTTCAACCCGCCGGGCAGCCGTTGTCGGGATTTGATCCGGCGGCTAAACAAACACCGGCATTACTTACCGATTTCTGGCCGGGTGCTTGTGCGTCGTTTACCTCCAGAAGAAAGGGCACCAGGATGTCTCCTTACTCTTGGAGGCAGCCTGTTTATAGGGTTACATCATGCCATGCTGGCAACACAGCAAATACGCCTTATTTATCTGACGTTACACAGTAAACCAGGTATGAAAATATAATATAACATACCCCCATTCTATTCAAGGACAACTTCTTCTCAGTTTTGCATTAAATTGTGCCCGTGTAACAAGCTTTCTCCTTCTTAGAGATAAAGCAGGTTTTCCCCCGTATGCTCCCTAACTGTGATCTGGACAGATGGTCTGTGCTCCACTTCATTCACATTGTTTCTCGGGAAAACATAAGCGTAACAGTCTGCAAGACATTGGCCCTCATTCAGAGCCGTTCGCTATTTGCGGTCGTTCGTTCAAAAACAAGGGGTGGCTATTCAAATGATCCGTTCGCAAATTGCAGTCTGTTCACACCTCTAAGTCTGAACGAGCGAGCAAAACATACGCTCGTTTATTTGTTAAAAACGCCCCCTGGCCGCTCGCACCATACGTCATATCCACTATTTATTAGATTAATCGAGTACATCGACCAGCGTATGAACTGCTCGCTATTCTTGTGGTTGGTGTTTGCTACCACAAATTTGCGAGCAGTTCTGGCTATAAAATAACCCAGTGACGTGGTCAATGACGCTGCTGTATTAATTATGCACACCCATAATACGCCCGTTTTGACCTTTAAGCACGCCTGCGTTCGGATCTCCACTCCCCATTTTCAAGCACCTTCCCCTGTTACCACCCACATACGCCTCATTCTGTCACTCAAAATAGCAGGCACTCGCTATATAGCGTACAAACGATTTTTGGCCGCACTGACTGGTTCGCGCATGCGTACTAAAAACCGTACGCATGCGCAGATGTGCAAACATCGCTCGGAACGAGCGTACTGCCGCTAACGAGCGGCTCTGAATGAGGGCCATTGTCACATCCATGCGATAAGTGTGTGTGTATATATATTCATTTTTTTGCCGTCGCAGGTGCAGCTCTATTCAAACTGCATGGAGTCATAGGGCTTATATATGCACATGAATGTTTTACTGATGGACATAGCACAGCCAATACAGCAGAGTACAGCACAGCATACAGCAGTGCGCACACTCCCTATACACATTGACAAAGCAGAACAGCCTCTTGTGACTTGTGAGTCTGGGCACAGCCTATACAGCAGAGTACAGCACAGCATACAGAAGTGTGCACCCCCTATACACATTGACTAAGCAGCACAGCCACTTGTGAGTCTGGACACAGCACAGCCTATACAGCACACCTCAGGGTGCCTGACAAGGAAAAGGCACCGAGTCCAGCCCGTGGCACCTTATATAGAATCCAAAACCTGCGAGATTCCGATGCCGCAAGGATGATGTTTTGCCTCGAAGTGGAATCCGAGTCAGACGGGAAGACCCTGAGCCGCTGCTCGAAATGACTCAGATTCCTGATGATGGGGCGGGTTCCGATTCCAAGGATAGTTAGGCTGCAGCCGCGGGGGAGGGGGAAGTAGGTTTAGACACTCTCGGGGGGGACACTCAGGGGAGGGTTAGCATACTTACGACCCGCTGTCGGGATGTCCTCCCTTCGGGCTTCCGGAATCGGTATGAGAACCGGCGGCTATTCAGCCATCGGTATTTCATTCCGATTCCACACATATATATATATATATATATATATATATATATATATATATAGTTAGATAAAATATATATAAAACATTTATATACACATGCTCACACTTAGGTAGAGCCGACAGCAACCAATTTATGTTGCGTAATGCTGAGGATCTTAATCTGCTGTGGAACTACAAGTCCCAGTATGCCCTGAGAATCTGCCAGAGCCTTTTCACATGCAACCTTTATCATCCAATATCCATTGCACTACTGAGCATCTCCAGCCCCCAGGAGAACTACAATTCCCAGCATATCCTGCCAGTTGGAGGATTGGAATGGAATTTTTAAAAAAAAATTTTTTATTACCAACTAAAACCACATCTTGCAATTTTCTTCACTCGTCACAAAAGTGTTATAAATAGAAAACAACAACAAAAGAAAAGCAATGTGTTTTTTTTTTCCCCCTCCTGCAATAATAATAATTAGCATGTGAGCCGGACTGTAACAAGTCCCAGACAGGGGAATGCGCTGTGACTCCTGCACTGGCCGCCAGGGGGCCCCACTGAGCCACTCCTATGACTTTCTGCAGCCATCTTTCTCCCTGCAAAGCAGAGGCAGGCAGCATTGCAAGAGGGAGCAGGGGAGAGAGAGGTCGCTGCCTCTCACTGGAGTCTGGATGTCCACTGCCTTAAGGAGACCCCAGCCTGCGGATTAAAAGACACAGACAGACAGCTGCCATCAGACATGGATGAAGGGATCCACAGTTTGCAGGAGAGGCAATTACTGGAGCACAGGGATTTTTTAGGGTAAGGAATTGGGACTTGCACAAAAACCAAAACCCCTTTACGTGCTAAGTAGTGAGAGGTGCAAACTGATAACCTGTCACTGCATTTGCAGAATGGATTACCCCTCCTTATACCTGTGCAAGCCAAAGAGGGGTCTCAAGAGAGATGACAGCAAGGTAAGAAGTTTGTATTATTATTATTTGGACAGGGGTGTAGGGTAGGGGAGGTTTCTGATCCTAGACACCGTCTCAAACCTTCATCCTACTTGCAATGAATCCTAAGTATACAGTAGGAGCAGTTAGTAGACTGACACAGGCAGCTCTGCATCTGTCTGCTAAACAAAGTTACCTGCATGTTTCCTGTGTTCTTCCCCCAAATTTCAGGAGACCTACAAACTGCCTCACCGACTGATCGAGAAGAAGAGGAGAGACCGGATCAATGAGTGCATTGCACAACTGAAAGACCTGCTGCCTGAACATCTCAAACTCACAGTAAGATTTCTGCTCTGCTTTCCATACATAATGAATAAACGTGGATATTTGGACAGAGCCCATTCATCGGTTTGTGTCACTTAAGGTTACCAAATGATCCGTGTGTGCGTGTTTTTTTGTTTTTTGTTTTTTTTGTGCACCACCTTGATTGTTGCCCCGGGCTCACACACACTAAAGAAAAAAAAAAAATCTATATATAAATGAAATGTACATTCTCTTTATCAACCCTGCTAATCCTGCACTAGGTCTGCATGCAGCCAGGCTGCCCAGAGCTGGCGCTGACATTGATTTTCTTTCACGTCCGCTTGCAGACGCTGGGGCACTTGGAGAAAGCTGTCGTGCTGGAGTTAACTTTGAAACACTTGAAAGGTTTAACGTCCCTGACGGAGCAGCAGCACCAGAAGATCGTGTCGTTGCAGAACGGTGAGTTGCACAACTGAAAGACTCTATGTGAGATTATCTATTCTATATAATGGTACTATGGGGCTCTTTATTTTGGGTGGGGGGTTTGCAGGCGCTGGCAGTTGTTTACTGCCCTTTTCCCGAACTGGTTGTTGTCACCTGGGTGTTGAATTCTAGCTGGCGTAGCTGCACGGTGTGGTGCGTACGCTAAATGTCGGGCTTCGTGGGTTTGTAACCGGAGATGGAGTCACTTCAGGTAACGGATCAAAGTTCAAACTTAAAACTTCCTGTGAATTTTTTTTTTTCTTGCTGTGTACCAACGGGGTGTAGCTGCAGTTGGGGAGAATTTTTGTTATAGTAAAGGGAATTAAAGGCACAGTTTTTGATTTTGTTTTTGAAAGAGCTAGTGTGACAACCGGAAGCCACGGCGGTCAGATGGGATTTAGGCTCCGTGTCCACCATTTGGCACTATCATACCTGGGTACTGAGTCGCTGCTTACAAGCGTCTTCTTTCTGTTTGTTAAGCGTGTTGTTGTTCTGTAGGGAGCCTATAAAGCATTATCCTGGGTTACAGGTGGAAGGTGTTTTTGTGTTTAATTCTAAATAAGTTCCGTAGATGATTTAATACCAGGCACAGATCAGATAAGCAGATGTCCTCTTGTTGACTTTCCTCTCTCTGTGTTTGCTATGGACAGGGGAGCGCTCCATGAAATCTCCCATCCAGTCTGACCTGGACGCTTTCCACTCCGGGTTCCAGACCTGTGCCAAAGAGGTCCTGCAGTACCTGTCCCAATTTGAGAGCTGGACGTCCCGGGACCCGAGATGCACTCAGCTCCTCAATCACCTACACACAGTCTCCAGCCAGATCCCACCCAGCTCTCAGCTCCTGTCACAGCAGGCCCCCGGTGGCAAGGCGTCTTCTCCGTCTCCGAGTCGGGGAGCGCAGAAGGTGGAGAACCAAACGAACTGCGTGCCCGTCATCCAGAGGACGCAAAACCTGGAGCTAAGTGAGAACGACACAGACACAGACAGTGGTTACGGCGGTGAGGGAGAAAAGACAGAGACCACGGTACAGGGGCACAGTAATGGTAGTGCCAAGAGCCAAGGGGCTAAGAGTGTGACGGTCAAGCAGGAACCGCTGGATGAGCCGTCACCGAAAAGGTTTAAGCCGGACAGCTCGGGATTGGTTGGCCCTGCCGGCGGTGCTGAGCCAATCGCCCGACCTGATGCCAATCTTCTTAACACTTTGATGGGATTTGGAAGTTCTCCATTCAGCCAGCAAGCACCTTTCTGTTTCCCGTTCTACTTCATCTCCCCCTCGGCGGCAGCCGCTGCCGCAGCTTACATGCCGTTCTTAGACAAGGGTGGTTTGGAAAAGTATTTGTACCCAGCAGCAGCAACTGCCCCCATTCCATTTATCTACCCGGGGATACCTGCTCAGGCTGCAAGCACGTTCTCTTGCCTATCCTCGATGTTGTCCCCTGAGAAGATGGCTGGTTGCTCCTCTGCCCTGCTCCCAGAGCTCTGCTCATCCCCCTTCCAGGCCGGTCCGCCCACGTTGACCTCTCTGGACAGGAGTCTGGGCGAGGACCTGCGGGAGCCTTTACAAGATCACCTACAGTCCAACAAGGAAAACTGATTCTAAGACATATATATATATATATATATATATATATATATATATATATATAGATCTATATGGAGCCTCTCAGTTTTGTAGCAAGTCTTGAAGTATATTACTGGATCAACATTAGGGTTGTATATTGATGGGGGGGAAAAAAAAAATCACGGTGGCTTTTATTTAACTCGCAAAGTGCTGGATGAGCCAATTGGGGATTCCACATTTAAGGAATAAAAAAAAAACCTCAATATATTTTAGATTTTTTTTATTTTTTTTCAACAAAATTTAATTCTCAGCCGACTGGTTAAAAAATAAAAGAAAACTGTCACAAAAATATGAATAAAAAAAAGATACAGAAAATAAAGCCCTAGAAGTCAGCGACTTTTAATGATACACTGTTATATAATGGCAGAAGGTTAGGACTTGTAGAACAGGCTGGTTCTCACGTGATTATACTGCAGTGACTGGAGAATGAGAAGCAGCATGACCAGCCCAAGTCCTGACCCCTAGGGGTAAATTTACTAAAGTGAGAGGTGTTGCCCATAGCAACCAATCAGATTCTACTTAACAGTTAACTAGCACCTTCTAGAAGATAATAGCTAGAATCTGATTGGTTGCTATTTGCAACATCTCCATTTGTAAAAACTCCCACTTTAGTAAATGTATCCCCTTGAGTTCGAGAACTTTTAATTGAGTCCCTGCTGCCCAGACAATGATAAATGCTCGACAAGTTCCTTCTATGTCAAACTGTATCTTTAATATGATTAAAAAAAATTAGCACTTTTCTCCAACTATCCACATGTTCGTAAAGTATCGGCCTTTTGCATAAGAAATCACTTTGTCTAATAAATATGTGCACCCTTTTCATTGGTTAATATAGTTATTTATTATAATGCACTAAACTGGTGCCATGATGCAGGGACTGTAGGCAAGGGGGAAAATAAAAACCGTTCCTGATCAGTATTCCTGGATACTAGAATCCCTACTGTAGTACTCCAGACGAAATCTCCCTCCACCACTTACAGTAGGCAAACGAAGCAATTTACGCATACCTGTAATTATTTCAGGAGATGCTATGCCGTAACCTGTTATATAACTGGGGTGTAATTATACCTAGTTTGGCAGAGAGAATAATGGGTTCTCAGCTCTCCCTTCAGCCAACAAATTATGCAACGTCTTTCATACGCGGATATCTAATTGGGCAAAGCACGTCCCTCGCTCCCCACACGTCACATGGAAGTATGTTAAGTCAGCAGGCATGTTTTATTATTGTCTGTGTTAATTGCAGGTATTACAGCCATCACTATGTAATGTTAATGTTGGTCCTGTATTTAATGGTATTTGACAATGATTTTTATTTATTAATTTTTTTTTTTTTATGTTTTTTGCTGTACAAAAAAAAAAAAAGCCTAATTTGTGTTACAAGTCTACAAAATACGAAATCTCTGCAACTTAGGACACAAGGAAGATCTGTCGATAAGATTTTAATAAACTTTCTTGCTAAAGTGAGTTTAAAAAAAAAAAAAAAAATACAACAAAAAAATATCTTTATTAGCTTTGTATCTCGGTATGGTTTATATGTTGGCTTTAAAGGTAAGAAGAAAATGTAGACTATGAACTGTAGTTTCTAGTTGCACTTTAATTTTACCGGTTCCTTTTTTTTTTTTTTTTTTCACTTTGTACAAACTTGCACTTGTTACGATATAAGATTCTTCTAAATACTTGAAAGTGGAATTCGGTTTGAAAAATATCTGTGTGATTGTTTTAATCCAAGGCTAGCACTTTACGGGTTGACTGGCAGCGAATGAGATGTTAGAATGATCATGTCTTCTTTAATTTAACTTTTTAAGACTAACTGGTAGGAAAAAAAAAAGTGCATATTATCCCGGTACCAAGTCTATTTTGTATTTGTTAAAAACAAAGAAAAGAAATTGTGCACT
The DNA here is from genome assembly GCA_031769625.1 of Taudactylus pleione. Lineage (NCBI taxonomy): Eukaryota > Metazoa > Chordata > Amphibia > Anura > Myobatrachidae > Taudactylus > Taudactylus pleione. The sequence continues at coordinate 2,104,091 of JAUIMM010000633.1, forward strand.
GAACTAATTTATTTGTAGTTTAAAAAGTGTTATTTTTTTTTTTCATAAGTTGATAAACTGGAAGGTGGAGTTGTCCAGATTTAAGGTAGTCCGGCAGCCATTTCTGGCGTGGTGTAACCACAAGTCCCAGCATGCCTGGGACTTTGGTTACACTTCAGCGGGTTGCCATTCTATGGTCTTATCTGTTAACCTCTTGTGTTCTGGAGGTAATTGGGGGGGGAGATGTATCAAGCCTTGGAGAGAGATAAAGTACAAACCAATCAGCTCCTAACTGTCACTTTGAATGCTATGGGGTCTATTTACTAAGCAGTGTTAGGAGACAGAGTGAAAAATGATAAGGTGCCAGCCAATCAGCTCCTAACTGCCATCTCACAGGCTGTGTTTGAAAAATGACAGTTGGGAGCTGATTGGCTGGTACCTTATCACTTTTCACTCTGTCTCCTAACACTGCTTAGTAAATAGACCCCTAAGTTTTAAAATTGACAGGAGCTGATTGGTTCCATTCCGCCCCCAAATAGTGTGAGAGGTGATTCCTGCCCTCCCCCCATGCATTGTCTATGTGCAGCTGGTGCTGGGCACCTGATCGCCAGACTGCTTCTGTAACTAGTTTGGGATGTACGTAGAATTCATGTTTTTAAGGTTCTGGTGAACTTCAATCCCATCACCATTATTAAACCCCTTCTGGCGACCCAAATTGTCTTTATTCCACCAAAACCTGGCACTTTGACAGAAGCTATTTGGTTGCTGGGGAGATACCATCCCAAGAGCTTTCTCTGTTCCCTAAAGTTCCCGAATCATCATGTAGAATCTTGAAGAATGTGATCCGCAGGGGAGCAGACTTTAGTCTCCGGCGAAGCATTATGTCCTATAGTGAGTTTACAGGATAAACCATTTATTGCAGAAGGCATACATATGCCCTAAGGCACTGTTACGTCCCTAACGTTCTGTCATTGCAAGCAAAGTTTTACTTATTCATTTGCGTAGGTCAATCTATCCCTCTTCACGCTCCGTTAAATTATCCCTCTAGAACAGAATTGAGCGTCGGCAATGCCGGAGCCCCAGATTGCCGATCTCCTTAAATAAGCAGCTGTTCTATCTGTGTCGCGGTGCTAACGAGCACAGATTACCTTTAATATTTGCATCGGCAAACTTCATGTGGTCTCCCAAGACCGGGCTGGAAGCAAGCTGCGGCTCTCCTGGTGTTGCGGCACTACAAGTCCCAGCCTGCTCATAGTTCCACAGCAGCTGGAGAAATTCGAGTTACCTTCCCTCTTCTCTAAATAATAATCACCCGCTTCGCTGGCCGAATCTCTCTCCCTGCCTCGCTTGTCAGCTTCGGTTTCCCCCCCTCACCGCACTGTGTTTTATGTATATATATTTTTATTTTTACGGAAGTATGATTTATGTTCCTGCCGCACTTCAGAATTTCCCTTCTAGTGAAATCCTGTCCTGGAGGCTACCAGACAACAGATAATAATAGAGGAAGCGTTTTAATAAGACTTCAAGAAAAACCCTGTCTAGATATTTCTAGGTTGTTACCAAGGCAGCACCGTGAGATTTCACGCTTGAATGTTATGTAAGAGGTGAGAGATGCGACAGAGTGACGAAGGGCGAGAGAATAATCGAGTACTTTATTATATTATTATAATTTCTTTTTTTTGTAATTCAGCTGCTGTTTGCCTCAAACGCTGTGTTTCAACAACGTTTTAAACCTTACCAGCCGACACTTTGGCTGTTTTGTACATAGATGTTAAATACATCCAAATATATGATGTCTGATGAGTTATTTTTGTAAAAGGGGGAGGTAGAAAAAAACAAAATTATTATGTCAAATGTTTTTGTTTTTTTTTGCAGTTTAAATAATGCTCTTTGGAAAGGACTTTGCTGTAACAGAAGTTGGACTTTTGTTGCAATGCTTCTGCTTGGTATTATAATGTGTGCTGTCATAAATTATTGAAATAAAATTAATGCCACCTCGGAAAATCCCAGTCTACGTTGTGAATAGAATGACTGGAGAGTGTGGAGTCTGTAAATCGCTGAGGCGTACTGTAGCGTTACTCAAAGCTGGAGAACGATCGATGTTGCCATATATGCATTCCAAACTATATTCTTGTCAACGTTGATCTCTTCCGGCTTTTGCTAGAAACCTAAACGTATATCAAATTGGTTTCCAATAGGGATGGCCATCGACCATTGATGATTCGAAATCATTGATGGTTATGGCCAATGTCGAATGCTTTCACCATCGATGGCAGGGAGCCAGTGGTTCTTAGCCATCGATGGACGAGTGGGAGCAGATCAATTTTTTTGTTTGTGGCTGGACGGGACAGAGGTTATAGCCTTGCTTGCGCCCGCTAAGCCCCGCCCGCAGCCCACCATTCCCCCAGCAGCGGTGGTCATCGAGGGGTGCAAACCATTGACGGGGGTTTTTGTGCCATCAATGGAAACCATCGATGGACACCCCACCAATGGCCATCCCTAGTTTCCAACCCAGTGCCGATAAGTTTGAATGTTTTTCAACCATAATCAACTGGGATGTATGATATATATTTTTTTTTTATAAAACAAATGAGTGGAGGTCTTAAACCCGACACTTAAATAAAACGCCCAGTTCTAATATGATGTCTATCTGCGGCGTTGTCAACCCAGCTCAGCGCCACCGTTTAGGTAGTACACAAAATTGTCCTTTAAAACTTTTGTGTTTTATATTTGCAGCTGGGCACAATGATGGGACGATGTAGTGGGCGGCCTTTGCTATACATACAGAGAGCACCGATATAGAACATCCAACAAGAGTATTGTGCTCAAAAATGTGACGGCATTATCCCCAGCCTTATATAATATAGTAATCACCTACAGAAGAGGTGGCGTGGACAAGTCGTCAGAAAGTTGGGAAGTCAGTAATTCAATCTCAAAGCCAAGATGGACAGATCCTGCTCCTAGGAATTGTGGGTAGTGATATGCAAATGAACATTTTAGAGGTCTTGATGCCATTTGGGTCCTGCATATTGCCTACCTTGTCTCTTATGTAAATTTACTTCAACTTCCAAAAGTGACCCGGTTGGCGTCTGTAGCATAATAATTTTACGTTTCAAGGTGATATAAGATGTGTATATGAGGGTGGCATATAATATGGGCAGTGACATGCCAGGACGGGGATGGGGCGCTGGGTGCTGTATGAGGCTGTACATATGTAAGTGTAAAGGCAGATGGAGAGGGATGTAGTGTAACATGTCTGCCTGACATACCTGTATAGAGATATCAGTGCAGAGAATGGGTGATGCAGTGTAACGTATAGTGCTGTGTATATTACAGGGGCTTCATAAGGGCTGAAAATTACCCTTAATCTCAGTAATTAAAACAATACAATTAATCAAAGCATGAGACACTTTCAGGCATTTTAATGTAAGATAAGCAAATGTTAAAACTAGAACAAATAAATCTGACGTCTGGGGGCCATAGGTGCAAGCTGGGAGGGCCGCCTGTTGCCCATCACTGATATAGGGGGATTAGTAGAAGGTCTATTTTTGCCAGTGTAATGTGTGTGATTGAGGCCCATTGTTGGGACATGCCCCCTGGTGACCAGACCATGTCCTGCCATAGGTACTGTGCCCTTCACCCAATATGGTTTCTCCTCCAGCAACAGGTGAAGCAGGCCGGGCACCCCAGTCCCATCTCCAGTACATCGGAGGGAAATTATTTAGAATTGGGAAATCTTGGGGTGAGAAGCTCCCATACGGAGCGTTCTGTAACATTCTTAAACTGGATACACACTATACGATTTATCGTACGATATATCGTTCCGACGCGGATCAGAACGATATGTCGTACACCTCGTGTAGTATGTACCCCGATACGTCGTTCATTGCGCCTTTCCTGTTCTGCAGTGAACACGGTGCAGTTACATGCAGCATGTAACAATACATTGCGCCATCGTACATCGGATCGTGCAGTGTGTATGGTGTGCGCAATGTATCGTAACATCGCATCGCATTTACACCGTGTGATAACCATCGCCTATGGCGATGAAATAAACCAGTGATACAGGGCCCTGTACATGGGGGTAATGGCCGGACACTGCTGTGTGTGTGGTCCAAATAACGAAACCCAACAATAATCCAGTTAATATTGATCCGATCGTTATGGCTACGTGTCGGTAAACGCCATCTGAAGACTAACCTCATATCAGTGATGGCCAACCTGACATCCTTTAAAGACCACATTGGCGGCACTCTAATCTTAAAACGGACGCACATTGGGCCTGATTCAGAGCCGGACGCAATTAGCGCTCGCTCGTCCTGAAAATAGAGGTGGCTATTCAAATGAACCGTTCGCTGTTTGCGGTCTGTTCACGCCTCTAGGTCTGAACGAGCAAACAAAACTTGCGGTCGTTTTTTGGGAAACTACGCCCCCTTGCCGCTTGCATCCTACGTCATGTCCGCTATTTATTAGATTAATCGAGTACATCGACCAGCGTATGAACTGCTCGCTATTCTTGTGGTCGGTTTTTGCTACCACAATTTTGCGAGCAGTTCTGGCTAAACAAAAACCCAGTGACGTTGTCCATGACGCTGATGTTTTAATTATGCACACCCATAAAACGCCCGTTTTGACCTTTAAGCACGCCTGCGATCGGATCTCCACTCCCCGTTTTCAAGCACCTTCCCCTGTTACCACCCACATACTCCTCATTCTGTCACTCAAAATAGCAGGCACTCACTATTATGCGAGCACACGATTTTCGGCCGCACTGACTGGTTCGCGCATGCGTATTACGATCCGTACGCATGCGCAGTTGGGCAAACATCGCTCGGAGCGAACGAGCTTCCGCTTGCGTCCGGCTCTGAATCAGGCCCATTATCCTTAATCTCAGTAATGTAACAAAAGAAAGACACCAATCTGTAATGACACATCAGCAGATAATTTAATGTACTGTGAGGTAAATATGTTTTTACCACAAATCTGATTTTCTGGGTGACCTAACCTTCCTCCAGATTCAGAAAATTGAGTGAAGCGCTGTAACTGGCCACAAACTCTGCACAGAGGCTTCTGTCCTCCAGCCTGTTGGGCTATTTTTTCTTATGTGCCCCAGGATTGAGAATCTGTACGGATCCGAAAGTTGACAACTTTACAGGGGCTCCAGTCAAAATGCCGACGGCCGAGAAGCCGTCTGACTAAATCCCGGCATTTAAATACCGATGCGGAACTAAAGACAGGCGTCGAAATCCCGACGACCGTCTGTATCCCGACGCCGAAATCTAGACAGACGGCTTCCCGAATTAAGGTAAGGTGTTAGCGCTTAGCCGTGGGGGGGGGGGGGGTTGGGTTTAGGTTTAGGCACCCCTGGGGGGAACTTAGGGTTAGGCACCACCCCGGAAGGTTTAGAGTGCGAGGAGGGGTGGTTAGGTTTAGGCACCCCCGGGGGAGGATAGGGTTAGGCATCACCCAGGGAGGGTTAGGTTTAGGGTGCGGGGAGGGGGGGTTAGGTTTAGGCACCTCCGGCGGGAGGTTAGGGTTAGGCACCACCCCGAGAGGTTGATAGTGCCGGGAGGGGGGTTAGGTTTAAGCACCCAGGAGGGGAGGTGAGAGCTAGGCTCCACCCAGGGAGGGTTAGGTTTAGGCACCCCCGGCGGGAGGTTAGGGTTAGGCACCACCCCGGGAGGGTTAGGGTGCCGGGAGGGGGGGGTTAGGTTTAGGCACCCCCGGCGGGAGGTTAGGGTTAGGCACCACCCCGGGAGGTTTATGGTGCCGGGAGGGGGGTTAGGTTTAAGCACCCACGAGGGGAGGTGAGGGCTAGGCTCCACCCCGGGAGGGTTAGGTTTAGGGTGCGGGGAGAGAAGTTAGGGTTAGTCACCACTGGGGGGAGGTTAGGGTACTTACCAGCTCCAGTCGGGATTTTCAGCGTTCAGGCTTGCGGCGTCGGGATTTAGTCAGACGGTTTCCCGGCCATCGGCATTTCATAACCAACCCCTTTACGGCACCCTGACACATGACAGGCCCTGCCTTAATGTTCTTTACCTTGTTATAATGACATAAGCGGCAATCACACACCTCTTACTGATGGAGGAAGGAGAAGGACCACGTGCTGCAGACTCCGATCTCCGATGTGATGCTGGCGCTGCGCGTCCTCCCTTGCGTTACGCGGATGAGGTCACGTGTTGCAGAGTTTGGCTGCTCAGGGAAAAGAATAAGATCAGTCCCTCCTTGTGTTTAATGACCCGCTGGAGGCCGCAGGTGAAGGCTCGGGGGGCTGTTGCCCATCACTGCCTCAGACCTGTATGTGATGTCATCTTCGGATCACACTTGTGTGTCCAGCTTAAGGGAAATTTACTTAATAGATGTAATACTTTGTAAGGCGCTGCGGGACTCCTGTGGCACCATATAAATAAAGGATAATAATAATACTAGAGCTAATATGTGCCCAAATCTGAGAGATCAGACGGATCAGCGCTAGAAACCAATGACCAGATCATAGAGGGTACAGTCAGCACGGTCAGACGATGGAACCATACGCCACTGCGCAACCTGACACACGACAGGGCCCTCTAACCTTCGCAAAAGGGCAACAAATGAACCTTAAGCTGAGTAATAAAGTAAAACAATACATTGAATCAAATATAGACACCGGGGAGGCGGCTTAGCGTACACAGGGAGAAGTGTAGTGACAGTGTAGTGGGCGTACCTGGGCGATGACTGGGAGGCGGCTTAGTGCACACAGAGAAGTGTAGTGACAGTGTAGTGGGTGTTCCTGGGCGATGACTGGGAGGCGGCTTAGTGCACACAGGGAGAAGTGTGACAGTGTAGTGGGTGTTCCTGGGCGGTGACTGGGAGGCGGCTTAGTGCACACAGAGAAGTGTAGTGACAGTGTAGTGGGTGTTCCTGGGCGGTGACTGGGAGGCGGCTTAGCGCACACAGGGAGAAGTGTAGTGACAGTGTAGTGGGTGTTCCTGGGCGGTGACTGGGAGGCGGCTTAGTGCACACAGAGAAGTGTAGTGACAGTGTAGTGGGTGTACCTGGGTGGTGACTGGGAGGCGGCTTAGTGCACACAGAAGTGTAGTGACAGTGTAGTGGGTGTACCTGGGTGGCGACTGGGAGGCGGCTTAGTGCACACAGAGAAGTGTAGTGGGTGTTCCTGGGCGATGACTGGGAGGCGGCTTAGCGTACACAGGGAGAAGTGTAGTGACAGTGTAGTGGGCGTACCTGGGCGGTGACTGGGAGGCGGCTTAGTGCACACAGAGAAGTGTAGTGACAGTGTAGTGGGCGTTCCTGGGCGGCGACTGGGAGGCGGCTTAGCACACACAGAGAAGTGTAGTGACAGTGTAGTGGGTGTACCTGGGTGGTGACTGGGAGGCGGTTTAGTGCACACAGAGAAGTGTAGTGGGTGTACCTGGGTGGTGACTGGGAGGCGGCTTAGTGCACACAGAGAAGTGTAGTGACAGTGTAGTGGGTGTACCTGGGCGGTGACTGGGAGGCGGCTTAGCGGACACAGAGAAGTGTAGTGACAGTGTAGTTTGTGTACTTGGGCGGTGACTGGGAGGCGGCTTAGCGCACACAGAGAAGTGTAGTGACAGTGTAGTGGGTGTACCTGGGCGGTGACTGGGAGGCGGCTTAGCGCACACAGAGAAGTGTAGTGACAGTGTAGTGGGTGTACCTGGGCAGTGACTGGGAGGCAGCTTAGCACACACAGAGAAGTGTAGTGACAGCGTAGTGGGCGTTCCTGGGCGGTGACTGGGAGGCGGCTTAGCACACACAGAGAAGTGTAGTGACAGTGTAGTGGGCGTTCCTGGGCGGTGACAAGGAGGCGGCTTAGCGCACACAGAGAAGTGTAGTGACAGTGTAGTGGGTGTTCCTGGGCAGTAACTGGGAGGCAGCTTAGTGCACACAGAGAAGTGTAGTGACAGCGTAGTGGGTGTACCTGGGCGGTGACTGGGAGGCGGCTTAGCGCACACAGAGAAGTGTAGTGACAGTGTAGTGGGCGTTCCTGGGTGATGACTGGGAGGCAGCTTAGCGCACACACAGAGAAGTGTAGTGGGTGTACCTGGGTGATGACTGGGAGGCGGCTTAGCGCACACAGAGAAGTGTAGTGACAGTGTAGTGGGTGTACCTGGGCGGTGACTGGGAGGCGGCTTAGTGCACACAGAAGTGTAGTGACAGTGTAGTGGGCGTTCCTGGGCGGTGACTGGGAGGCGGCTTAGTGCACACAGAAGTGTAGTGACAGTGTAGTGGGCGTTCCTGGGCGGTGACTGGGAGGCGGCTTAGTGCACACAGAAGTGTAGTGACAGTGTAGTGGGCGTTCCTGGGTGGCGACTGGGAGGCGGCTTAGCGCACACACAGGGAGAAGTGTAGTGACAGTGTAGTGGGTGTACCTGGGCGGTGATTGGGAGGCGGCTTAGCGCACACACAGGGAGAAGTGTAGTGACAGTGTAGTGGGCGTTCCTGGGCGGTGGCTAGGAGTGCAGGCAATAATGGTCCGCTCTGACATAGGCGGTCTCTATCAAATGCGCCCATGGACAAAGAAATGTCACCAGTTATCTTGGTCGTCATCTCATGATCAGACGCTGATTAGAGCTGGCACTCTCTATGGGCCCACACATGTTGCACGGTCTAAAATAACCGGGATACGATCAGTATCCCGACTTGTTAGCTTGCCGGCACTTAGAATACCAGTGCCGGAATCCTGAAGGTAAGTAGCGGGCTTAACCAAATTGTCCGGCTAAATGTCGGTTCACGTTATGTTTGAGGGAATTCCTACTTTCCCCGGACTCTGGAACTCTGGCTAAACACAACAGACCCCTTTTTAGTCTAAAATCTCTACCTCCCGGAGCCAGGTTAACAATGGGTTAGAAGGAGCTCCAGTCCTTCATATAACGATAGGCCCATCCTCATGACGATGCGCACCCGCCAGCTGGCCAGCCAGTAATCATAGTCACTTACACCGATTGTGCCTCATCTCACGGAATAATAATCCTCACATAAAAACGTCTGTGGGATTAGTGTCTGCCGGAAGCCACGTTATCATGAGATTGATAAATATATCCCTATGTTTGACGTTATAAGGGTGCTGCAGGCTCCGGCCTGCAGACAAGCAATGAACATGTCAGATTAAACATGCTTCCATCGTATACTGCGCAGTCCATGGATCACGGGCTATGCGCTGTCAGACACGGATGTCCTGGGGATTGCGGGATCATTCCAGGAGAGAGAGAGACACAGAGAGAGAGAGAGACAGAGACAGAGAGAGAGAGACAGAGAGAGAACCAGAGAGAGAGAGACAGAGAGAGAGACAGAGAAAGAGACAGAGAAAGAGATGGGGGAAAACTGGAAGAAAGGGGAGAGATAATTTCTGTGTACTGAGGGGAACGATGTAAAACATAGGGACAATGAAAGATTAATTCCTGAGAAAGGCAGGAATATCACATACATGGGGGATAGATATCGGATAGCGGAATAGAGCAGACAGCCTGACAGTTCATCATGACACCGTACTGGCGAATGATTGACAGGTGAGCTCACGCAGCAGGACAGATGTGCCGCAAACCAAGGACTGACAGCTACAGAGACCGTAACATGACGGATATACGTTGTGAAATCCGGCAGATGGAGAAATATACCAGGGATGTGTTTTAAATAGTACAATAATTGCAGAGATTAATCAGAGTGACTGTGGGGAGGTGGTAATAAGACATTGCAGATTTTAATCCAGATTGGTTCTTTTAAGGAAAAACAGCTGCGCTATTCTACACGGCCAGAGAGGGCGGTGCTCAGGCGACCTGCGTCTGCTGCGGAACTACAACTAACATAAAGCTGAGTGCTGACAGGGAGTGGAATGGGAAATATTCCTTTCTAAAACCCTGTGGCACGGCGAACAAGTAATCTCGTAATAATGGTCCCTGCTCCTACTGCTCAGTCCCATGATATGCGGCACCAGGGGCAGAGCCACAATGCCGTGATTCAGGGGTCTATGTACTAAGCAGTGTTAGGAGACAGAGTGAAAAGTGATAAGAAAGTGATAAGGTGCCAGCCAATCAGCTCCCAACTGTCATCTCAGGCTTTGTTTGAAAAATGACAGTTGGGAGCTGATTGGCTGGCACCTTATCACTTTTCACTCTGTCTCCTAACACTGCTTAGTAACTAGACCCCTCATTGTGAATCGCATCCTCGAGCCCCATCCCGCCCACTTTACTGTATAAATAGCTGCATGGGGGAGACTGGTGTGTTCTCCTGAGAGACCGGGAGAGCTACCGAAATTCAGAAACTCTACTGTTGGTCTTTCAGAAGCACTGCTCACCCCCCGGGAGGACACGGCAATGCCTCAAAGTGACATGGGTACGTCCCGTCCATGTACTATGGAATACGCTGCCGCCTCATTTCCCACCCTGCAAAAGTACAAAGCCTGGTCCTGAACACCTGCCTCCAGCCCCAGCACAGTCAGGACCTGCACACCTACCCCCAGCACAGTCAGGACCTGCACACCTGCCTCCAGCCCCAGCACAGTCAGGTCCTGCACACCTACCCCCAGCACAGTTCGGACCTGCACACCTACCCCCAGCCGCAGCACAGTCAGGACCTGCACACCTACCCCCAGCACAGTTAGGACCTGCACACCTACCCCCAGCCGCAGCACAGTCAGGACCTACACACCTGCCCCCAGCCCCAGCACAGTCAGGACCTGCACACCTACCCCCATCCCCAGCACAGTCAGGTCCTGAACACCTGCCTCCAGCCCCAGCACAGTCAGGACATGCACACCTACCCCCAGCCCCAGCACAGTCAGGACCTGCACACCTGCCTCCAGCCCCAGCACAGTCAGGTCCTGCACACCTACCCCCAGCACAGTTCGGACGTGCACACCTACCCCCAGCCGCAGCACAGTCAGGACCTGCACACCTACCCCCAGCACAGTTAGGACCTGCACACCTACCCCCAGCCGCAGCACAGTCAGGACCTACACACCTGCCCCCAGCCCCAGCACAGTCAGGACCTGCACACCTACCCCCAGCCCCAGCACAGTCAGGTCCTGAACACCTACCTCCAGCCCCAGCACAGTCAGGACCTGCACACCTGCCCCCAGCCCCAGCACAGTTCGGACCTGCACACCTACCCCCAGCCCCAGCACAGTCAGGACCTGCACACCTGCCTCCAGCCCCAGCACAGTCAGGTCCTGCACACCTACCCCCAGCACAGTTCGGACTTGCACACCTACCCCCAGCCCCAGCACAGTCAGGACCTGCACACCTACCCCCAGCCCCAGCACAGTCAGGACCTGCACACCTGCCCCCAGCCCCAGCACAGTCAGAACCTGCACACCTACCCCAGCCCCAGCACAGTCAGGACCTGCACACCTGCCCCCAGCCCCAGCACAGTCAGGACCTGCACACCTGCCCCCAGCCCCAGCACAGTCAGGACCTGCACACCTGCCCCCCAGCCCCAGCACAGTCAGGTCCTGCACACCTACCCCCAGCACAGTCAGGACCTGCACACCTACCCCCAGCCCCAGCACAGTCAGGTCCTGCACACCTGCCACCAGCACAGTCAGGACCTGCACACCTGCCCCCAGCCCCAGCACAGTCAAGACCTGCACACCTACCCCCAGCACAGTCAGGACCTGCACACCTGCTCCCCAGCCCCAGCACAGTCAGGTCCTGCACACCTACCCCCAGCACAGTCAGGACCTGCACACCTACCCCCAGCCCCAGCACAGTCAGGTCCTGCACACCTGCCCCCAGCCCCAGCACAGTCAGGACCTGCACACCTACCCCCAGCCCCAGCACAGTCAGGACCTGCACACCTACCCCCAGCCCCAGCACAGTCAGGACATCTGGCAGACGCAGCAGCTCATTTACAGGAAGATTTATCAACTTTCTGGAATAGAAAAGTAGCAACCAATGAGACTAACAGTAGTACATCTATAAAACTAAAAGCTACAATTTCATTGGTTGCTATGGCCAACAGCTCCACTCCCCTATATTAGTATAACGGTATACAGTCGGGATGCTGACCGTTGGCATCCCGACTGTCCAATCCCAGCAAGGGTCTAATGACAGGCGTCGAAATCCCAACGCCTGTCATTTTACCTACTCCCTGAGCCCGACGTCCGGCTTCCCGATTGAAGTTAAGCCAAGTGCCGGATGCAGACAGCCGCGGGGGTGGGAGGGTTAGGTTAGGGGCTCTGGGGGGGGGCCTTAGGGTTAGACACCCCCTGGGAGGTTAGGTTTAGGCTAGGGGAAGGAGGGGTTAGGGCTAGACACCCCCGGGGGGAGGTTAGGGTTAGGCACCACCCTGGGTGGGTTAGGTTTAGGCTAGGGGAAGGGGGGGTTAGGGTTAGGCACCCCCCCAGGAGACTATAGTTTAGGCTGCAGGGAAAGGGGGGGGTTAGGGTTAGGCACCCCTAAAGGAGGGTTATGGGGGGGGTTAGGTTAGTGAATAGGAAAATACTTACTGTACCTGTCGGGATTAGAACCGCCGATCTTCCAGTGGCGGTATTTCATACCGATCCCATGTATAACATTTCTCTCCCTCTCTCCTAATTTAATTTCTGCTGTAGACTCTCTGGTCCTGATTCAGACCCGCTCGAGAGCGCTATGCGCTTGCAAGCGGGTCGATGGTGGCCCGGATAGCGACGGGCAATCCGTCGCTCCAGGTCTCGTACCAAAGGGGGCGTGCTGTCGATGTTGAGTGACAGCACTCCCCCTTTGGTGGGTGGACCGGGGGCGTGGCTGCCCAGACGGGCCGGCCCCACTGACATCACAAATGATGTCAGTGGGAGTGCTTTCGGCTCTGTTAGAGCCGAAAGCACTCTGGGGCTTGCGGCAACGAGACCCTACCACAAGGGTCTCGTCACAAGCCCGATGGTCGCGATGGTCTTGACCATCGCGCCCATCTTCCTGGCCGCTCGCTATAGCCGTGGGTGGCCACCCACAGCTATGCGAGCGGCCAGGAGGCCGCTCTGAAAAACAAGAAGGACGGCCCCAATGTCATAGCGTCCGGCTCTGAATCAGGGCCTGAGTCCCCATTCTAATGAGTCCAATGTGTCAGAAACTTCTACTAAACCTTAATTCTTCTCGGGCTGTATAACACTAGATCCTCCACACTAGATCCAGAGAGGTTAACCATCCCAGAGCCGCCTGCAGATCCTTCTGCTGATCCCGCTATTTTTGGGAGAGGGTGAAATCAGGTTGCAAACACCAGAGCCGGGACCAGGTCTGATTATACATGTCTCCTAAATGTCACCTCACGCGTTGGCAATGCTACGCAGACATCCATCAGACATACCTGTCATTACACCTAAACATAGCACGGGACGTGGGACTTACAGCTCAGTCCAGAATGTTTTATCCCTGAGCACACAAACAATATAGGCCTGTGCCTACTTGTATGATGTACATTACCTTGTTTAAACTTAAAGTACACACAGGTCCGTAACTACCGGTTAGCCGGGATGGCACTCGCCAGGTGCGCTAGACGAGAAGGTGGTGGTGGGGGGGTTGCCTTGGCTCAGCGACCCATAAATTTAACCCCTGGCTTGCCCTTGCCCATCTGATGCTGGGGATGGGTCTCCACAACTTAAACTGGGTACACACCATACGACTGTGCGACCCAGCGAGCAATGTAACGCTACATTGCGTGCGCCATACACAATGCACAATCTGGCGTGCGACGGCGCAGTGTATCGTTACGTGTTGCATGTAACTATACCACATGTGCAGCACAGCAAATGGGATGAGTCAATGAACGACGGCCACACTATGCGATGTGTACGATACATCATTGCGATTCGTGCTGGGACGATATATATCGTATGGCGTGGACCCAGCTTACCCAGCCTTGCCCTTTTGTTCCGAGCTCCTACCTCTAATGTGAAGTGGGGCGCACATGACTTAGCAGCTGAGAAAGTTCTTTGCAAGGGGTTTCAGGACCCATAGATATGACTATGTAAGCAATTCTACAACATTCCATCAATGTGTTACGTACTTGTAATAAGGAGCAGCATTTAGTGTTGGGGGTCGCATGACGTGTGTACCAGGCAGTAACTGTAGTCTAAAACCGTAGTTGCGTGAGTGCGTGCTGTGCTGTACAGCAAGATCTAGAACACACACACACGCAGTGATGCACAATCTAAATTCAGAGCTAGTGTTATTTATGGAATCACTCCAGTGTCCAGGACAGCACGTGTATGTCCACAACTCCTATGTATGACATGGTACAAGTGTGCGCCCTGTAGGGAGTGAGAGAAGCAAACTTGGGCGCAAGATACGATGAACTGGGAACTTGACAGTATTCCAGTGCAGGGGGATATTTCAGGGTGCTGTGGATTGTAAGAAAATACACAGGTTTTCATAAATCCGATTTGTGGGGTTGTGGTGCCCCCTGTTGATACATTGGTGACATAAATATGATATGCTGCATTAAGAGCGCCATCATGTGGTTGTACAGCATAATGCAGAAACACTTCCTTATTTAGAATGAATGATGGCTCTTCTACTGTGTAAATCAGTGGTTCCCAAACTGTGCGCCGTGGCACCCTGGGGTGCCTCGGGACACTTGCAGGGGCGCCTCAGGTTGGTGGTCCAGCACACAATCAAATTATTTGTGGTCAATGCAATGTAAATATGTGGACAAACAGATGTACAAACCTGTCCACCACCACATAACTGACCCTAAGGATGACAGGTGAGCACAGTTTACTTAACTTTACTACTGTTACTACATTTTTTTCTGAATTTCTCAATAACAAACTTAACCTTAGGGGTGCCCTGAAAACAATGCTGATACTCCAGGGTGCCGTGATTCAAAAAAGTTTGGGAATCACTGGTGTAAATTGACAAAATATCAAGTACTCATTTTAGTGTATGTTACTACAATATTGTTTCTATGAACAGTGGACGTGTCATCACCAGAAGAGCCACAAAGGAATAACTTTTTGTATTTGCAGAAATTTGTTACCAAAATAAGGCTTTCTTTCAACTAATGCTGTTCCATCCTAATTCAGCAAAAGATTACAAAAAACAGAAACTAACAATTTTACATCATAAACAGTTTTTTTTTCTCTCTCTCTTTTGTTTTGTTTTGTTTGAACCGATAATAGGTTTGTAAATCAATTTGTCGGGAAAATTGTACCAGCTCAGTTTTGGGAATCGTCCTACAAACAGAAGCTTACAGATCTCCCACCATCGCTAATATTATTCTTGCATTGATAGTGCAGTCAGCGACAATTTTGCTTTGCACCAAAAAAAAGAAAAAATATCTTCTATGCATATACTCTCTATAAATACAACATTAATTATACACTGTGTTAGTATTGATCAATCCTGCTGTGGAAAAATATAAACTGCACAACCCTGTAAATAAGAATCGGTAAAAGTGCAGCGATAGAACCAGAAGAGATTTCTGGCCTGGAGGGTGGGGGCGCTTGGACCCCCCACTATCTCCCCTGCACTTGCATATGTCCACACTGCATTGATAGATGATTAGACAGGAACTATAACCAGCTTATGATTTCTGTATGTCTCAGGTGCTGGTGTATTAAATATGACAGCTGGGGCTTATTAATTGGGCTACACCTCTGGATGACTGTGCCAAGTATAACATTGCATAACCATGTCTGTTTTGGATGCAAAGCCCTCTGTTTATCCTCAGTGTGACTTGTTGATACAGTATATGTTGATTAACTTGTCATACCTCCCAACATTTAGCCAGGAAAATTTGGGGCAACCACAACCACCCCCCCCCCCTTACCCACCAGTGCAGACAAAACATGCCCTAACTTGCATGGCTACACCTACTTTGTTAAGCCCTCCCACTTTGTGCCAAGGGGCTTGCTTGCTACTTACTAAAATCAGTCCTGACACACCTAAATTAGGGCAGTGAGAAGCTTTGCCTTAATTCACAGGTTCTCAAACTCGGTCCTCTGGACCCCAAACAGTGCATGTTTTCCAGGCTCCTCACATATCACAAGCTAAATAATTAGCTCCACCTGTGGATCTTTTAAAATGTGTCAGTGAGTAATGACTACACCTGTGCACCTGCTGGGTGACCTGGAAAACGTGACCTGTGTGGGGTCCTGAGGGCCAAGTTTTAGAACCACTGCCTTAATGGATTCAGTAAGCATCAGCCTAGTGTCCACATTGGTAACCCTGTGTATATTAGTTGATGGTTTACGGCCGTGCTGTGTAAATACGTGAATTAATTCAGCAATTGTTCACTGATTTACCAACACTATATCAATAACCAGATCTGTCCCAATTCCCTAGAAATTCAGCTAACAATTAATTTGCATTTGATGACCAGCCCACTCACAGACACAGCGCGTGGAGCGTAAAGAAACCAGTCAACAGTCGCCATATTATATAGTCTTATAAGGTGGGTATCACCTATGGGACATTCAGTCTTCCCGCATTGTAAGAAGCAGTCAGTAGGTGCTCCCTGTGCCTGTGGCTATTAGTAGCCCAGCTTGTTCTACACAATAAGTAAGAGGCATCAAGAGTAGCTTGTCAGAAACCGATGTTTTGCAAACATCATTGTTTCCGATCGATGGTGGCTTTGCCCTTCAATTTTCGGGATTGTGATGGATTCCTTTCAATGTGTGTTCTCCTAATGTGCGGTGATGTCATACACCACAAGGAGAAACACTGAGCCGTCTGCAGAGCTCCTTTGCGCATGCATACAATGCTACCGTTGGTGGTTTAAGCCATTGAATGATTTATAAATGATGGTCACATACCATCGAAATGTGTTATCTGATGGCGGAAACGCTCCGATTCCAGCCATTCCTATCCGAGAGGGTCTGCCAGGGAGGAGCAAATAGTGTGACCACACCCCCTTTGCCATCATGTACAGATGGCCCCGGTATTGACAAGACATGGCAACACCCCCTAGTATAGGGCCTGGAAGATCCCATGGCGCGATACACTGGGGTGCACACTGCATTGTATACATAACTGTGTAACAGACATGCAGCATTTCCTGACTAATGTGTATCTTCCCTCTTATACATGTCATACGCTATACACACTTTTTTCTTTCTTTGTCATTATTACCATGCTGTAGAAATACCTGGACACATCATTGCCATTAGAGGCAGGAGATTTTTCTTTTCTTATTTAATATATATATAACGCTTTTGTGCTTTGTTACTTGCCTCATACCCATCCTCCCACTATTAGGCGATTGAGAGTTGGAACACAGGGGCGTGGCTTCATCATAGTGGGCGTGGATAGCTTATTTTATTGCCGCACATACTGGAGGCCACTGCTGCTGCGTGTAGTCGAGGAAACACCTCCCAAGCTCCCACAAATCAAATAAAAAATAAAAAAAGTACATCTGTTCTGGAGTGAAGATAAAGTGGGAGTCTTCCTCAGAGGGATGGTGAGGAGCATGAGTAGGCCTGGAGCACTGAGATGGGAGTCTTCCTCAGAGGGATGGTTATTGTGAGCGTGAGGAGGCCGGAGCACTGTGATGGGTGAGGTCTGACAGACATTTTATCTGGCCGTGTATGCCCAGCATTAGTAGCTCCCAGCTGCCTCTTTAAGCATTCCCAGCCAGTCTACAGCTCTGTTTTTGTCTGTGTATATCTGCACCTGCATATGTAATTATTCCCAGTATATGCATGTGTCCAGCCTGCTCTGTTTGTCTGTGTGAGTCAGCATTTCTAGTTTTCCCAGTATCAGCCCATGTCCACTCTGTTCTGTGTTTGTCTGTGCAGCCAGCACCAGCATTTCTAGTTTTCCCAGTATCAGCCCATGTCCACTCTGCTCTGTGTTTTTCTGTGCAGCCACCACCAGCATTTCTAGTTTTCCCAGACTAAGCCTTTGTCCATTCTGCTCTGTGTTTGTCTGTATAAGTCAGCATTTCTAGTTTTCCCAGGATCAGCCTTTGTCCACTCTGCTCTGTGTTTGTCTGTGCAGCCACCACCAGCATTTCTAGTTTTCCCAGAATAAGCCTTTGTCCATTCTGCTCTGTGTTTGTCTGTGCAGCCAGCACCTGCATATTTAGCAAACTCCAGTACCTACCAGTGTCCACATCTCCCTGAGCTGCTGTGCTAATCAGTTCCTGGTTTTATCAGCGACTCTCAGTACATTTCTCAGTAATCTCATGCACGCCGGTGATCAGGATTTCTAATTGTATTCCAGTTTATCTCCAGTGTTCTAGCAATAACTTCATGTAATATAGTTTCCGGTCTTCTGCCATTCCCAGGTACCTGTCCAGAGGGCTGCGACCTGCTCACTTGGTGCAGCGGAAAACCAAATCCCAATTGGAGGGGCCAAGTGAGTTAGACTCCGCGCCTCTGGGCAGGTCTAGCCAAACCTGGGTTCGGCCGCAACTAGGAGACCTAGTCCAGTCACTCCCCTAATCACCCGAACCCCCCGGCTTACCATCCTCCACAGAGGAACATTTGCACCGGATCGTGACAGTTTGAACAGCCATAATGCAAGCCGCCGGGTTCCAGGGTGAAGCAGGTTTTCAGGATTTACTCCTTCGTGTGACTGCACAAGAGACAGCTCTGCAACTCATGAGACAGCAGATGCAAGAACTTTCTAGTCAAATGATGGTTATTCATTCGGTTCTAGCTGCTTTGTCCCCAGACACACCACAAGTTCCGCCAGTGAATTCTCCAGTTTTGTTCTGAAGTTCCAATTACCCCTACTGATGAAAAATTTTCTGTGTATGCTAGGGAAGCTCTCAAGTGTCCTCTGGTTCCCCAAATATCTGATATTCGTGACCCTGAACCTTTCAAGAGTTTCTACTGGCTCCTAGAACAACTACAAAATCTCTGTCCCAAAATTTTTCAAGTTATTCCTAAGCTTCCTAGTGTTATTCCTGACTTGACTAACAGCCCTTCCAAGCAAACTACAATAAAGCATCAAAGTTTCCTGTGCCCTAAACTTACTGAGGTTGAACGTCAGCGATGCCAGGAACTGCATCTGTGTCTATATTGCGGTTATGACGATCACTTTCTTAAGGACTGTGCTCTGCGCCCACTGAGAAGTGGTGGCAAGTGTGTGACTCCCAACGTCTGCGCTTTCAGTTCTCCCCATCATCCATCAATGATTTCCGTTTCTTCAGTTACAGATAAGGAGGTGATGTCCACTAAGCAAAAGAAAGTTTTCGATTGGGGCCCTGTTACAAGATGCTTCAACCCTCGTCTAAGAAATTTTGGGAGGATATTTCAATCTCCTAAAGTCAGGGACACTACGCATTCCATTTCTACCGGTCTCAGCCCAGATTTTGCCTGTTCCGGTCCCAGCCCGGGCTCTGCCTGTTCCGGTCCCAGCCCGGGCTCTGCCTGTTCCGGTCCCAGCCCGGGCTCTGCCTGTTCCGGTCCCAGCTCGGGCTCTGCCTGTGCCGGTCCCAGCTCGGGCTCTGCCTGTGCCGGTCCCAGCCCGGACTCTGCCTGTGCCGGTCCCAGCCCGGACTCTGCCTGTGCCGGTCCCAGCCTGGATTCTGTTTTTCCCAATAGGGGACTCCAGTCAGTAGCCCCAGGAGGGGTCCCAACTTCCTTACCCCAAGTGAGTGTTTCAAGTCTCGCACCCCAGGAGGGGGTCTCAAGTCTCGCACCCCAGGAGGGGGTCTCAAGTCTAGCACTCCAGCAGGGGGTCTCAAGTTTCAAACCTCAAGAGGAGGTTTTGAGTCACTCACCCCAGGAGGAAGTCTCTGTTCTCGCATCCCAAAAGGGGGTTTCATGTTCCATACCCCGAAAGGAAAAGCCAAGTCTGCTTCCCCAGTAGGGGGTTTTAGGTCCCATACTCCAACAGGGAGTGTCAAGTTCTGTACTCAAGGAGGGGGCCTTAAGTCTCTCACCCCAGGAGGGTGTTACAAGTTTTGTGCCCCAGGAGGGGGCGTTAATTTCAAGTGTTACAAGGGTTACAATTGTTGTACCCCTAGAGAAGACTTTTGTTTCAAGTTTCACGCCCCAGGAGGGGGCCTTCGCTTCGAGTTTCATGCCCCAGGAGAGGGTCTTCATTTCAAGTGTTATTCCCCAGAAAGGGATTTCAAGTGTCTTACCCCAGGAAGGGGTCACAAGGCAAGCATCCCAACAGGGGTTTCCTGATGCTATACCCCAGGAGGGGGTTTCTAGTGTTATGCCCCAAGAGGGAGTCTCAAATACTATTCCTCAGAAAGGGATTCAAGTATCCTACCCCAGGAGGGGATTTCAAGTGTCTTACCCCAGAATGGGGTTCCCAGTGTTATACCCCAGGAGGGGATTTTAAGTGTTACGCCCCAAGAGAAAATCCTCGTTTCAAGTTCTTCACCCCAGGAGGGGGGTTTCAAGCCTCTTACCCCGAGAGAGGGTTCCTAGTGTCCTTCCCCAGGACGGGACTTCAAGTGTCTCACCCCAGGATGGGGTTTCCAGTGTTATTCCCCAAAAGGGGGTTTCAAGTATTATACTCCAAGATGGGATTCCTAGTGCCATTCTCCATGGGGGGATTTTGAGTATTACATTTCCGAAGGAGAGTGCAAGTGTCTTACCCCAGGAGGGGGTCTCAAGTCTTGTACCCCAAGAACAAGGGTTTCCAAGTGTTACTCCCCAAGATGGGGGTTATAGTGTTATATCTCAGCAGGAGGCTACCAGTGTTACTCCTCAGGAGGGAGTCCCAAGTCTTACATCCCAAGAAGTAGTTTCAAAATCCGTATCCCAGGGAAAGATCTCAAGAAAGGATCTCCGGTTCTTTACTCAAGGAAGAGTCTTCTGGTGTTGTGTCAAAGTCAAACGTTTTAGTGCCCCATCAGTTAAGAGGTTCACAAAATGACGCTACCACTATATCTATAGGTATCCCTCAGGATCCTTCTGATGTTTCTATGCCCATTTTTTTTGATGGAGATATAACGCAGAATTATGCCTTGGTGGATCATTTCATCGCTATTATGAAATCCTCACCATGGTCTGAAATCAAGCCTACTAATGTAGTAAAATTTATAATTTCATCTTTCCGAGGTAAAGCTTGGGACTGGGTTAAGCCTATTCATGATTCAAAGGATCCAATGCTGTCAGATATAGTAGCCTTTTCTGCGTCAGTCATTAAAGAATTTGGTCCAACTTATCCTGACAGTTCTCTCGGGAATACTCATCTCAACAAAGCCTCTAGTTCTGGGGTCCACCCTCTACTATTAAGCTCAGATACATTTCTTTGAGTCCTTCTCAAATAGATCTGGTACAAGAACAACCTGTCCCGAAGGATAAGACTCAAGGAGGCATAAGGATGATGAATTATAACACAGAATATTTTTTGATGTTTTCAAGCTGGATTTTTGACTTTCCTGTGTTTTCAAGTATGTTTTGTGTCTTTCTGAGGAGTTCCAGCTGAGCTTTTATGGGTGTTCGGTGCCCACCCTAAAAGGAGGGGGTACTGTCAGGGTTCAGCCTAGGATCGGCTATCTCTTACCTCCGTGCCGGCTTCTCCTGACTTCCTTGTGGTCAGACGCCTGGTGCAGTGAGGGGTGAGATGCTGAGTATTCTACCTTAGGTGCTTTTACGGATTTCCATGGTCGGCTGTGTGTTTTGGGGATCGGAGTTCCCATCATGGGCGCCGCCATGACAGTTCCTCTCATGTGACAGTCCTCCTAACCAATGGTAGCATGATCTCAGTCAGCTGACGTTGTGCTCCAATAATCTGCTACCCCTGGGTATAAATCCGCCCCCAGAACTTCAGGAAGATGCTGTTCAACTTCTTTGTTCCAGTGCCTGTGTGTTGCTTCAGCCTGCTCACAGTTCTCTAAAGTCTCCAGCATTAGCTTCCTTGCTATTCTCAGTCTGAGAGTTAGTTCTCTCCTAGTAACCATGTTTTTCTATGTCTGTGTGTCTTTGTATATGTGCTACTGAGGTGTCAGATTACCTGCTAGTACTAAGTAGCTCCCAGCTGCCTCTTTAAGCATTCCCAGCCAATCTACAGCTGTTTTTGTCTTTGTATATCTGCACCTGCATATGTAATTATTCCCAGTATATGCATGTGTCCAGCCTGCTCTGTGTTTGTCTGTATAAGTCAGCATTTCTAGTTTTCCCAGAATAAGCCTTTGTCCATTCTGCTCTGTGTTTGTCTGTGCAGCAAGCACCTGCATATTTAGCAAACTCCAGTACCTACCAGTGTTCACATCTCCCTGAGCTGCTGTGCTAATCAGTTCCTAGTTTTCTCAGCGATTCTCAGTACATTTCTCAGTAATCTCATGCAAGCCGGTGATCAGGATTTCTGATTGTGTTCCAGTTTATCTCCAGTGTTCTAGCAATAACTTCATGTAATATAGTTTCCGGTACCTGTCCAGAGGACCGCGACCTGCTTACTTGGTGCAGCGGAAAACCAAATCCCAGGGGTCACTGGAGAAAACCACCAAGTGAGTTAGACTCCGCGCCTCTGGGCAGGTCTAGCCAAACCTGGGTTTGGCTGCAACTAAGAGACCTAGTCCAGTCACTCCCCTAGTCACCCGAACCCCCCGGCTTACCGTCCTCCACAGAGGAGGATTTGCACCGGATCGTGACAGCCTGTCTGTCTCCCCCTCCCCTTTAGAATGTAAGCTCTCATGAGCAGGGCCCTCTTCCTTCATGTGCTTCTCTTTACATTTTCTTATACTCCTTACTCCCCATAAGGGCACCTAACACGTGACTGCCAACTCCCGGCTACTTATTGTGAGTGCTTTAATCGCTATTGCAGCAATGTATATACATCGTGTCTTTGTCCTGCACTATAATGTACTGTAAGTTACTTGTTCACCTATTAGTTCTATGTACTATGTAAGGCGCTGCGGAACACTTGTGGCGCCATATAAATAAAGGATACTAATAATAAGCAGCAGCCTTCCTAAGTCACAGTTTCTCAAGCTCAGGTCCCCAAACAGTGCATGTTTTCCAGGTCTCCTCACAGAATTACAAGTTAAATAATTAGCACCACCTGTGAATCTTTTAAAATATCTCAGTGAGTAATGAGTACACCTGTGCACCTGCTGGGTGACCTGGATAATGTGACATGTTCGGGGTCCTGAGGATCGAGCTTGACAACCATTGGATAGAATCCTTAGTTAAACTAATCCCATTTACTAACCTGTTTTTCAGTGATCTGGTGAATCCATCTAGATTTGGCCTGTTAATTTAAGGGAAAAATCAAGGCAATAGTTTTACATATACTTTGTCTGTAAAGTTAAGGGAGTCACAGACCCCCCCCAATATGACCCGTTCCACCAGGTACAAATTGCTCTGTTCCTGGACTTCCTTCTTTATTTATGATTGCAGACACCTGTGGTGAAACACCTTTCTTATCAATTACCTAGTTCAACACAGGTGACTGCAATCATACATTAGGTGGGTAGTCTGTGAACAGAGCATTTTGTACCTGGTGAAAGGGGTCATGTTGGAGGGTAGGCGGTCAGCCAATCAAATTGCAGTAATGACAGTTTGTGGTGTACCAGTAGCCAATCCCATTACAATAATGAGAGCCAACAGCATACAGGTAACCAGTCACATTATGGCAATGAGAGCTGGTGGCATATGGGCAGCCAACACTTTTATGTAACGAGAGCTAACAGCATGTGGGCAGCCAATCACATTCCGGTAATGAAAGTTGGTGATATACATTCAGCCAACCACTTTCTGGTCATGAGATCTGGGGGCATACAGACAGCCAATCACCTTCCTGTAATTAGTGCTAGTGGCATACTGGCAGCCAATCTCATTTTGGTCATCAGAATGAATCACATATCAGTTATGAGATCTAATGGCATTCTGGCAGCCAATCACATTCCGGTAATAAGAGCAGGTGGCATACAGGCAGCCAATCACATTCCGGTAATAAGAGCAGGTGGCATACAGGCAGCCAATCACATTCCGGTAATAAGAGCAGGTGGCATACAGGCAACCAATCACATTCCGGTAATAAGAGCAGGTGGCATACAGGCAGCCAATCACATTCCGGTAATAAGAGCAGGTGGCATACTGGCAGCCAATCACATTCCGATCCTGACATATGAGGTGCACTATGGAAGGCTGAGCTGGCAGACTGTAGAGTGCTAGATATACAGCAGGACCTTCTAAACATTATATACATTCTAATAAAATTCCCTCCGAAGTGCACGACTTTGCTTTGTAATCCTGCCAGAAAGGTGCATTTCTCACCATGGATTGGCCTGTATATATTTTCCATGTTCAGTGTTTAGAACTGTGAATCAGTTTCCATTTGAGCTCGCTATATTAAAAACACAGTAAAGCTGTTTGCAATCATTATACAGTATAACGATCACAGAATGTGTAATACGCAGTTGAATATTATACATGAAATAAATGAAGTGTTTATAATGAACGAAATAACTGCACCACGTCTGCAGCAGGCTGCCACGTTAGGGCGGAGGAGATTGTCTAAGTAGACAGGGAGTGACTGACACCCTGGCAGACCTGCTTTGCAGAAACTCAATGTCAGGGGAACACTCTTGTGTTACCTTCATGGTTCTTATCTGAAAGGTTTCATTTTGGGGTTAGGATTCCTTTAAAACCTAGACGCACAGAGTCTAGCAGAAATAGGACTGAACCCTACAGATAAGCCTTGGAAATGTTTGTGTGTGTAGGAAAGATGATGATATTGGCATTATATGAATGGCTGCAGTTTCCGCCCAAGCCAGCACGCTGCTGCCCAGGAACAGTTACTCAGCGTGTGCTTGTGCCAGCTCCAGGCCAGCCATGTACTTCTCTTCCTGCCAGATCAACCTGTCATTGAGATGAACAAGAAGTGTGATTTCAGCTGCGTAGACAGGGGGAGTAAATAAAATGGGTGCCCACACCGCTCACCCTGCACACAGACTACACTTACCTTTCCACCCATAAAACCACAGGAAAATGGTGCCAGGGCCATTTTCCTGGAGATATGCGCAATAGGGAAGCCACTGGAAAATGGAGACGGCAACAGCTTCTCAGAGCTAAAGCACAATTGACTATGAGTCCAGCCAGAACAATGGGGGGCTGTACAGAGACTGCACACAGGTCCCTCCTCATTTCTTTAAAAAAAAAAAAAAGTCCCTGTGCTAATACTTTGTTACATGCGCGCTTTGACTCCTAACTAAAATATTACACAACAGTACGTGCTTTGCTGACAAATTAATGCACCATCTACAGTGCAGGATGCAAGCACAGCCGCCATGCCATCAATCAGAGGAGATAAATCAGGAGTTGGGGAAGACACGTAAGGCTGAATCCTATTAACCGCGAAGGGGGCAAATTGCCGTTGCAACACAGTAGAAACACTGGTAGCAGCATCGCAACTCGCCCCCATCATGGCCAGATATCACCAGACTCGCAGATATGGAGCTGCAGGAAAAAAAATCTGCGAGTGTGGAGGAACTGTACGTACAGCGCACAGCCGCACTTACTCGTAGCTGATTGGATTGAGCCCATTGTACACTTGGCCACACAGAAAGTAATCTCACTCATTGGTAACAAAAGTGTGCAAGGAGAACGCAGCCATCAGGTCAGTGTCTCCACGGGCCGGGTCTTGTCACCATGATCAGGAGAAGCGGTTTCCACTTTCTGGGTTATTTTTTGGGGGTTTCTGAGTAAGGGCCGTATTCAATTAGCCACGAAAAGTGGTTTGGAGAAAAGTTTTTGCCGATTTGGACTTTTCACCCGTTTTCAACTTATCTCTGTATTCAATTGCAGGAGAAAAGGTTTCTCTATGTATAGGCAGGCGAATTGGAAGTGCAAAATCTCTATTTTGGGGTGCAAATGTGGGGATTTGGTCCAGAACCCTTTGGACACCCCCTCCCCCTAATGACTAATCAGTCCAAAAAACTTTAACAATTTATTTTGAGGACCCCAAAAATTTCAATTTTGGGGCGAAAATTAAAAAAAATGTTTGAAAATGGGTAAAAAAAAAGTGGGGGGCCTGGTACTTTGGGGGGCTATATGGATGGGACAGGTGTTTTTGGGATTGCACGAGGCTGCTGCAGGTGTATTTTTCAGATTTTTTAAATCTTCACTTTAGAGACCATCAGAATATGCTAGTGCCCATTTTCATGTACCCCAAATTTATCCTCGGTACTTTTTTATTTTTTCCAAAAGAAATTGCTTTCTATAATTTTTCAGCACTTATGCATATAAAACATATAACAGCCAAGTCTGACACTTTAAGAACACAAAACACGTGAATTAGGGCTATTAGGACACGTCTGTATTGATTTCTAATGTTCGTGCAGCTTATTCAGACCGATTTCCACAAAATCTTAGGGACTTTTTCGCCAATTTCGCTTTTTTGCCAATTTCTCCTGTTTGCCTTTTCGCGTCTTTTGGAATTTAATACGGAGATAAGCGGGAGAGCACAGGGAAAAAGTATCACCTAAAAACAGGCGAAGGCGGCGAAAACATCGCGGCTCGGCTTATTGAATTTGGCCCTTAAAAAGGGAAATTGGATTCTGATCAGGTCAAAATTTTACTCTTGAAATCAGGTAATCAGCTTCGTTTTTCGTCGCCGTTTTTTTTCTGTTCTTCGTTTTGTATGTTATGTTATATTTGGTGTTAGATTATGCACCACAGCATTTTTTTGTTAAGTGTAAACTCTGTTGAGAAAATTGTAATTTTTGATCTGGAAATAACCAGGTGGAGATGAAGATATCTGGCATTTGAAAACAGAACCACTGTTCAGGTCTTCCTACTGCACATAATCGGACATAGGCCCTGATTCAGAGCCGGACGCTCTGACCAGAGTGCTCGCTCTGAATCAGGGCCCACCTCCATTAATATGGAGCGTCCTCCTGGAC
Source organism: Taudactylus pleione (assembly GCA_031769625.1). Lineage (NCBI taxonomy): Eukaryota > Metazoa > Chordata > Amphibia > Anura > Myobatrachidae > Taudactylus > Taudactylus pleione. The sequence continues at coordinate 2,130,812 of JAUIMM010000633.1, forward strand.
GCTCGTATAGCTGTGGGTCACCACCCACAGCCTATACGAGTGTGCAGGATGATGGTCGCGATGGACTTGACCATCGCCACTGCGTGCAGAAGCCTGCGGTTGAGTTTCTCAACCGCAAGGCCAGGAGTGATTTTGGCTCTATCAGAGCCAAAATCACTCCCACTGACATCACTAGTGATGTCAGTGGGGCCGGCTTCTGACAGTAGGCGTTACCTTGGGAACGCCCCCGTCTGGCAGGCACGCCCCCGGCACGCCTACCAAAGGGGGCGTGCTGTCAATCAACATCGACAGCACGCCCCCTTTGATCAGACACAACGAGCGAAGGAAAGTCCTTCACTCGTCGCGTCTCGCGCATGCGCACGACCGAGCTCCCTCCGTCGTGCGCATGCGCAGTGCACACCATCGACCCACTTGCGAGCGGACAGCCGCTCGCGAGTGGGTCTGAATGAGGCCCATAGTTTGTACTGCACAAACCACTGCCCATCCTACATATGGCCACGTTAATCCTAGACATTATAAGGAGGGTTTTTTTTCTCCCCCTATGAACAAAGGTGACAGTACTCACCTAAAGCTACGAAGGCGATACAAGATTTATAGCACCGTCAGACTCAGAATAAGCCTTCATTGTATGGATTTCAAAATAATTTCACTGCGTTCCTCCTGTTTTCAGAACTTTGTAAAAACTAAAAGACTATACCACACAACGGTGGCCGGGAACCACCAGAGACAAAGCACTGGTTATAACTGGACGAGTACTTATTATTAGTCGTTACTGGGGGTCCCTGTTTATGGGGTCAGTTTGCCAAGAGAGTTACCCAGAGTGCAGACTACAGGTGCACTTACAGGAGTCTATGGCCAATCAGACCAGTCATGTAACTATATACTGTATTCTGCACCTGTAGGAATGTGTGTAGAGAACATTGCCCAAAAACTACCGTCACCATACAGTAATATGGGCACAAGATGTATAGTATGGCCTGTCTAATTTATCACACTGATCACCTTGGTCCTATATTAAAAGTTTTGCTTAAATCTCTCTAATCTAATAGATTGTAAACTTGCAAGCAGGGCCCTCCTACCTCTTTATATGTCTGTTATTACCCAGTCTTGTTGTATTACTGTGTGTTCCCAGTTGCAAAGTACAACAGAATATGCTGCTCTATATAAGTAACTTTTAGTAATAATACCGACATAGTGGGAGGTGCTACTTTGACAGATACCATATAATGGTGCCCTATAGATTTGATTAAGGGCAGTGCCCCCTAATGGCCAAATTAGCACGATGCTTACATAGTTATCTCACTTTATCAGGCAATCACGTTCGAACAAAACATCAGCCTGAAACCACAGCGCCCATATTGTACGCCTACAGAAGAAGCTCATGAAAAGTAATGTTCCAGCATATTAACCATGTAAAGATGGAAAGGGATCGACACTAAAATGAAATAATGATGACAATGAGGCAAAAGGTCCCAATGTGCGGGAATATATTGTATGCAACAAATCATCAAATTCTGCATTTCATAGCAATAAGTAACAACGTGTGGGTAAAATCAGAAAATAGATAATATTATTCACAGAAAATAGATAATTACATATAATACAGAGCCTCATCTTACAATGAAAAGCAAAAAAAAAGGCAAGCATTGCTTTATTTGTTCACAGTTTCTGAGCATGTAGAAAGCTGGGATATAGTAAAATAAAGTAAAAAAAAAAAAAAAAAGTTTATCTTAAACATTTCCTTCAGTCGATGTCACAGTCACCTTAACCTTTTGGAAGCGGCCATTATGTGGCCTGAAAAAATATATGGAGGCACTACATCAACTCACTATGAACTAGTAATACCAACGAGGCACGAAGTGCCTCTTTGTGCCTCAGGAGACATCTCTAGCTCTTAGTAAAAGGACAAGCCGCTCGTGATAATTTTAATCCAACAAAATGGCTGCTCCCACCATGTCTAGGAGACCGGTACAATTAAAAAAAAGCAAACGGTTATTGCCATAATCTGTTCAGATTCACGCATTCCGACTATGTCTGCAGAATGTAAGAAAACCACATCACGCTGGCTAATATTTGTAAAGACTCATTCTCTTTACTTGTTCGTATAATAAAAGGTTAATTAGGTCACTGAACTTTGGTTTTACAGACGAATCGGTGACTCACTGACTCAGAATTGATGTCTTACACAGGCTGACCAATGTTGTAGAACTACAAGTCCCAGCAAAGGGAAACCTCTAGAGTCTCACAGTGTACATTAAAGCTCATCATCGGTCTTCTTCTAATACCTAGGACAGGTCACGTTTACAGGATTTCCTGTATCGAGCGATTCATTTTTGTTTTGGCCATGTAAATATCCCATGTATTTCTACAAGGGGGTACCTGAAAACATGACCTGTTGTGGATTGGGGGCCAGGATGTGCTGTATATCATACAGTCTGGATCTCACAGGAAACTGTAACCCACAGCAACAATCTGGTTGCTAAGCGTCACAGCACAGATAACCCTAGTTCGACTAGACCCATATAGTATCAGATACAAAAAGTAACACGATAAGTTGACAGCAAGTTCAGTGTTTGCAATTATACTTAGGACAAAAAAACAAACAAAATATATGTAAAAACAAAAATAAAAAAATAAAAAAAAACTACCCCCAAAAAATTTTGACCTGCTGTACAGGCATTGGCAGCACGTTCAGTATAACGCGTTGGCCAGAAATCCAGCGGAATTCAATATTCTATTATTATACGTGTAAAGGGTTTTGCAGCCAATATTTCCAGGATGATCAGACTCAAACCTGGCGCGGTTAGAATTCTGTGATAGAAACAGCAGATCTATGTAATGCTTACGGTAATTCATGCAAAGGATAAGAAGGAGGCGATGCCCATGGTCATTCAGACCTTCGCGTTCACTTCCTAAATCGCGCTAAGGACAGAACGTGATTGGCTACTGTAGCAGCCAATCACCACATTTTTCCTTTGCACCAAATTCCCCTCATTGTGTTTAAGATAAAATATAGAATTTATGTATGAGCTGAGTAACAAGAATCTTGTTATATACTGACTTTCCCTAATTATTTATCAAACTACTATAATAAAAAAGTCCCTGGTGAAATCTCATAAAAAATGACCAGCCCTGAAAATGGCTGCCTCCACTATGCCGCAGTGATACTTAGTGTATGGATAGGCTGCATTCTCACAGGCATGGGTTCAGCCCACAAAATGGCTGCCTCCACTATGCCTCAGTGATCTCAGTGGTGCTTAGTGTATGGATAGGCTACTTTCTCAGTCATGGGTTCGGCCCACAAAATGGCTGCCTCCACGGTGTCTCAGTGATACTTAGTGTATAGATAGGCTACATTCTCACAGGCATGGGTTCAGCACACAAAATGGCTGCCTCCGCTATGCCTCAGTGATCTCAGTGGTGCTTAGTGTATGGATAGGCTGCCTTCTCAGTCATGGGTTCGGCCCACAAAATGGCTGCCTCCACGGTGTCTCAGTGATATCAGTGGTTCTTAGTGTATGGATAGAATGCATTCTCATAGTCTGTTTGTTCAGCCCACAAAATGGCTGTCTCCTCTAGTCTATATACAGGTGACAGACACCAGATGACCAGTTTGGTGTTATTTAAGCTACAGCATAATCTGAATTTCTGGAATGTAAAATAAACATTTTCCATCTTCCTCTATGAATGTAAAAAAAAAAAACCCAAAAAAACCATGCTTTAAAAAAAATAAAATAAAACACATTTATAAAATATACGTATATGTATCCTGCTTATCCGAGGGGCTACAAATCCTGTTAAACATGCAGGATGGGCGCCCTCTTCCTTCAGTGGTATATATTACCTCACATTGAACCCTTGGCAGTCCCCATTTTTTGGGACTGTCCCCAATTCACAGACACTGAAAGGGGCAGTCCATAAAGTAAAGGAGGAGTGACCTGAAGCATTTGCCGTTGGCCAGATCAGCCTGGGTTTGGTCAGGTCGGGGTCACTGTCCCAGCTTTGTGCCTTTAAATGTTGGTATAAAACCGTTCCTCGCCCCTCCCTAAGTGCCAAGTTGTCATTAGCAATTACCATGTGTGTGCTTCAAACATTTGGCGATTCCCGGTCTGATGTATGAGCGCCGGGCTTAGTCTTCGGCAGCGGCTATCTGGCAAACATAGCTGTGAATGTATCTAACCGTACATTCTCTATGGACTAAACATAAATACGATTATAACAACAACATAGTTTTGTGGACAAGGCTTCCTGTAACTTATTTTCTTTGTGTCTTTATTTTCGTGGATTATCAATGGCTTTGAAGAGGCAAACTGCTCTCTGGTAACATAATACAACAAAAACAGGTGTATGGTAATAGAGAATAGAAGGAATTTCCCCAGGAATGTGTAATTTAGCGTTTCCCCGGAAATTTTCATTACGCAACCAATTATCAGCCTCTGCTAATCTCTGGTCATTGGAATGTCTATCTATAAACCTTCGTAACGGGCCCCTAAACCCGCCCTGTACAATAAAAGTATTTTGGTCTAACAGAAGGGTAACGTCTGAAGATCCGCCAATGGCGGCGGAACTACAAATCCCAGCATGCCCTGGTTTAACGGTCAGATTAATAAATGCTTACTTTTCTGCGAAAGTTCTGGAATTTTGGGAAGATTGTCAATAAGGTTTCCCAACGATGGCATCTAATATTAGTCAGCCCCAGAAGCCAAACCTTAAACTGTAACACTGCAGTAAGATTATTATACAAAGAATCGGCATTTTCGCCAATGACACCAAGTTTAACCAAATCGGGGATGCACCAAATCCAAATCTATTTCAAGATTCAATTGAAGTACCATACGTTTGAATACCAAACTAAATCCAGATATTAATTTGCATATTACAAAGTATAACGAAACTAAATACTAGGATGGTATTTTGAATCCTTGGAAACTATATTTGCGGGGAATGAAAAAGTTGTCAGGGTTCAGTCAACCAAATCTTCTGAGTACTTGCTTCAAACTGCTTAGATTTAGCCGGATTCCAATACAGAACCCTAAATTTGGTACACCCCTATCAAAAGGTGGCACAGAGACCGGCTTTCACACTTACTGACCTGTTATTTATATTGCAGTGTGATTTTATTTACACACTGACCACCCCGTGTGTTTATAGTGTGGCCGAGGGAACAACACAATTTTAGGAACCTCATTTATTGGTGATTTTTACCATTTACCCCTCTAGGTCACCCTTGTGCCCAATCCGACAGGAATCAGACTGCAAGTTAAATACTGTGATCCCTACTCATCCCCTCCCACTGGCCAAAATGAATAACACGCCCTGACGGGCGACTTCGTAACACTGTTGTGGTTGAGAATTGAGGAAAAACAATAATAGGTAAAGTGAAATACTGGACCTGTACATAAAACACATAACAAACGTATCATTTCATCATTGGCATGAGATATAAAATTCATAAGCAAATGGAAAAATATATATATATATATTTATATCACTTTCAATACTCCTGTACACCAGTGACCGCACTGGGAAAAACAGACACACGCAGCGCTTCCAGTCAGTCTTTGATTCCGTATGGATTAATACTTGGAAAAAAGTATTCGTAATAAATTGGAAAATAAAGTGATGACCTCAGAGTAACATGTGCGCAATGTTATATTGCTTCATACTTGCTGATCCAGCCCGGCTCTGTTTCCCTGGAGAAGGTCAGTGGGGTTTTGGCTCCTGATGTGGGGGCGAGGAGGGGGTGCGGAACGTTCGTGGGCTGGGTGAAGAATGTCAGGAGTTACCCCATATAGTCCTAGTGGTGGCAGAATTGGTCCTCAACGGCGACACCAAAGAGCACGTCTGAGAGCAGCGCAGAGCTATACATAGATGCCCTCTGGGTTGAATCCTGACGACAAGGCGTTCTGGAGGATCCGTAAGTTGCTTGGAAGCTGCCGCGAAGACCCCGGTCGTTTCAGAGACCCCGACTGAAATGCTGGCTCTAAACAAGAGAAAATACTCAGTCATTTACGGGAACTGGCAGCTCGGGCATATAAAAAGCAAGATTAAAATGTAACTAGGCCCAGTTACTTCAAGTATATATAGGAAAGAATGGTTACGCAATCATCTATGGAATAACGAGCCTAGGGCCTGATTCAGACCCACTCGCGAGCGGCTGTCCGCTCGCAAGTGGGTCGATGGTCTGCACTGCGCATGCGCACGACGGAGGGAGCTCCGTCGTGCGCATGTGCGAGACGGGACGAGCGAAGGACTTTCCTTCGCTCGTTGTGTCTGATCAAAGTGGGCGTGCTGTCGATGTTGATTGACAGCACGCCCCCTTTGGTGGGCGTGCCGGGGTCGTGCCTCCCAGACGGGGGCGTTCCCAAGGGAACGCCTACCGTCAGAAGCCGGCCCCATGTCAGTGGGAGTGATTTTGGCTCTGATAGAGCCAAAATCACTCCGGGCCTTGCGGTTGAGAAACTCAACCGCAGGCTTCGGCTCGCAGTGGCAATGGTCGCGATGGACAAGACAATCGCGACCATCATCCTGCACGATCGTATATGCTGTGGGTGGTGACCCACAGCTATATGAGCGTCCAGGAGGACGCTCCATAATTATGGAGGTGGGCCCTGATTCAGAGCGAGCGCTCTGGTCAGAGCGCCCGGCTCTGAATCAGGGCCCTAGTGTGGAGAAAAACACATGTACATTTATTAAACAAATCAAAATAGGACCTACGCATAAAAAGCGTCCATAAAACCACATGTATACAAAAAAAAACACAAACCTGTTTTGCAACAGTAACCATGATATCTATAATAATCAGCATTCATTTATAAAGGACTTCAGTTACTTTAGGCTTCTGCATTAACGGTCATGTATACAGGTGTGTCCTCGCTCGTCTTTGCTGCAGTCCCGCCAAACAGCTCCTCTCAGTGCGCCTGGACCCGCGAGACTCTGCTAGCGTCAGGCGTCTTTTTTTTTTTTGAGTCTTTCATAAAAAATGCGTCTCAGTTGCAATGCGAAGCGACCAGGACGCGCCAGCGGACTGTGCTGATTAATCTGATTACGCGACACTCGTATATCTGTGCGCGAGCGAGTCTCCCAATCAGCATGCAAAGTGCCAGGATGCAGCGGCCGCAGCTTTTTTTTTTCACGCCAAGTTCCGTGTACAGTCTCAGTCGCGCACACAGATATATACAAGTGTCACATGTCAAATAAATCAGCGCAGTCTGCGGGTGCGTCCTGGTCGCATCGGGCTTAGGCGCATTTTCGGCAGAAAAAGACGCTAGCGGAGTTGCACAGACCTGGCAGCTCGCTCACGACAGGCGTATCGTGCTGCGCGGCGGGGTATTAAGGCCAGGTGAGCAAGGACACATCTGTATATGATTGATAAATGGTATACAGAGTAAGAATTATTTTACAATCTTAGGACCCGATTTAGAGGTGCACGCTAACTGCACGCCGTCGGCTGATGTTGAAAAGCACCGCGCTTGCGTCCCAGACGCACAGCGAATGCTTCCTGATGGTTACCGCCATGAGACGCGAAAATGAATTTGGACGCAAGCGCTGGGGATTTAAGTGGGCGTACCAAGACGACTTAGCGCTGCTGCAAGTGGGCGTCTCCGTATGAACGGCATCGGTCGCCGCAGTAGCACAAAGATGCAGATGCGGCAGAAAACCATGCTTCAGAGGTGCGCGCTATGCAGATATTTGCGCAGCTGAGCGACTATTTGCTACTGCGCATACGTGAAAAGTCATGGAAACCTCTATGGTGCATTTGTCGCCCCAAGCGCGCGGTTCCGTAGCGAGGAAAAACCGTGGGCGTTCCTGGACGGGGACTGGGAGGTGGCCTAAAGTGACCGCAAAAAAAAAAAAAGGCCGCCTCAAGGGTGCGTTATGGGAGTGTTTTGCATTTGCAGCGGCCATGTTGCGGAATTTCAGAAGGACGCACTGCTCCTGCGCAAGTGTCTATGGTGTATGTAATAGTGTGCAGTAGGTGGAGTGCTTGGAACCACTGGTGGAGCGGCACCGCCTACGGGCAGTGAAAGTGGACAACGCAGGGCTTGCACATTCCAGCGCACGCTAGTACACAAAGGGGAAGGCTGAAACCACTGTTTGCATATTACCTCCGCTGAGTCTCCGCATAAAAAGGCGGTCGCAATATCGTGCGCCTCTTATTCAGGGCCTCATGCCGCGTATCCACTACCCGATATAGAGCGAATGCACGATTACGACATCATAATCGCGCAATCGTTCAGCAATCGGGCACGCATCGGTCGGAAATGACCAGCGATGCGTGCTCCCCACTGGGTTTTTCCAACATCAATCATCGCCCAAATATGCCGGTCAACCTGACGATAACGTCAGGTTGAGCGGGTTACAGGATGATTGATGAGCCTGCACAGCGCCAGACTGTGAAACGACTGCGCGATCACAATGTCGTAATCGTGCGGTCGTTTCTATGTCTATTAGTGGATGTGCCCCTTCAGTCTGTATCTGGGATCTGGAGAGTGGTTCTGTATATACTGACAGCAACTCATGGAAAATAATTTTTTCTGATTACTATTTAAAAACCCCCCAAAACAATGTGGTATAAATTATATTAATCAGTAACCGTCAGGTCAGTATAGCAATCCCCCAGTGTAAACAGACTTTTGTGGCCTCTTCTGCAAATGCGACTGTTTAACAAGTTTATGCGGGAAAGCAGAGAGTTACATTTAGGAGCCCGCTGGGTAGAGTGGGGGCAGATCTGGGGTGCCCGGTGCCCAGGACGGAAGCACACAATTTGGCACTGGACTGGAGAGACCGGATTACATTTTGTGTAACGGTATTATTTTAAAAGAGCTGGGGGAACGGAGAAGGTATATATAGGGACGCGTCCCATTTTTATAGGTACAGATGTGTCCTTACACATCTTTGTTGTAGCTGCGCTAAAAAGCTCCTCTCGGCATCGCCAGGTCCTGTGATAGACTGCTAGCGCCGGGCGTCTTTTTTACCGAAAATACGTCTAAGTCACAATACAATGAGACAAGGACGCACCAGCAGACTGTGCGGATTACCTTGAGATGCTATACTTGTATAGGTGTGTGCCACGGAGTCTCTGAATCTGTATACGGCGTTCTACAGTGTAGCGGCCGCAGCTTTTTTCATTCTAAGTTCCACTTGCGCATTTGACTAGAGGTGTATTTTTAATCGAAAAGAATAAGGGGGTCATTCAGACCCGGTCGTTAGCGCCGATGCACTCGGACCGGGTCGATGGCCCCCCACAGAGCATGCGCACGACGGCTCCGGCGCCGTCGTGCGCATGCGTGAGACCCGCTACGACCGACAGCGCCGGTCGTAGCTGGTCTCGATCCAAAGGGGGCGAGCTGTCGATGTTGATTGACAGCTCGCCCCGTTTGGAAGGCGGGCCCGGGAGGGTGGCAGCCCAAACGGAGGCGTTCCCATGGGAACGCCTACCGTTTGGGGGCGGCCCCACTGACATCACTAGTGATGTCAGTGGAGAGCTTCCGGCTCAGACAGAGCCAGAAGCTCTCCGGGGCTTACGACAAGGGAGACCCTACCCTAGGGTCTCGTCGTAAGCCCCGATGGTCGCGATGTTCTCTGACCATCGCGACCATCACCCGAGCGGTCGTTAGAGCTGTGGGTGTTAACCCACAGCCTAACGACCGCAACAGAGGCGGGCGGTCAGGATGCAAGCGGCCGCCCAGTTTCTGAGCGACCGCTTGCATCCTCCGACCGCCTCTGAATGAGGTCCTAAGTCCTGCCCTAGTCATCAAGAGGATTTTAAATATTTATCATGGCTCCACTGTTCCTACTAAAAGCGTTACGGGACAATGAATCTGGTTTACTTATGTGCAGCCGAAAGGATCGGAGAGCGACTGAGGAGACCCCCACCCCCAACCCAAACGTACCCTTTTCCGGCTGCGGGAATTCAGCCTCGCTCGGCTCTGCGGGAAGTACGGTAACTTTAGTGCCGGTCTGCTGGATGAACTGTTGGAGATTCACCTGCCGTAGCTCTTTGGTCAGCTGTTCTAGGTCCTGCTCTCGCTCCTAAAGGGGCACCAAGAAAGTGGGGAGAGCACAGGTCATGGTTACGGGATCATTGCTGCGTAATACAGAGGGACGTGAACGGCACAAGACATTAAATGCAAACAAATATTACGTCCATCTACTCTATTGTTTTGAATTCATATTACCCAATAGATAAAGTGAATTGCTGGCAGGTGTCACCTATGTCCCAAGATCACTTGGATGTTCAGGTCATCGTTATCCTGGTTAGGCAATGGACCACCTACACGGCAAGATGTGGTCATCGCCATCTGAATTTGCAGGTCGTTATCTGAATAATGCAGATCAATATCGTTCGGGGGTCCATGGGGGCTGCTATCTCCGGCCAGTTAGTTCTAAAACTATCTAACTGTCCAGTAAAATGACTGTGTGCCGGGACACCTTTACTTAGTCACATTATGGTGAGGACAGGGCAAGTCCCACTGACCCCTCCGGGTTGACGTCATACTCATATCTCGTTTACCGGGTTGGGAGCTCAGACTGGTTCGAGACTCCCTCCCCCTCCCTCCGGCAGTGACTGAATTGGTCACATCTGTCTATGGTCACCCTTTAAGCTTTAGACCGATGTTTGCCCCACAGGCTACAAACTAGTGAAATGTAAGAGATTTGTCGCTTATTATTTCCAAATAACCGCCTTCAAAGCCGCTGTCTGGATGTGTTCAGTGCCGTGTTTATTTAGCGGTCTGCAGCTTGCAGTACAAGGATATAAATCTACTTGAGTGACACTAATCCTTGGATTTCAAGGCCCGGGTTACTTAGAGCATATTGAATTTTCCTCTCTTTAGGATTAGAACTCACCGTTAACCTCTTTGCAGCCTGGCCCAGAGATCTCTCCACGGCTTTGGTGCCGTTCTCCAGCCGGACACTTTCCTGCCCCTGGATCTCCAGCTCGGCTTTGACCTTCTCGATCTTGCCCCTTACCACCTCTTCATTGATTTGGGACTCCTGCACCTCCCTCTGTAACCTTTCCGCCTCGATCCCGCTTCCTATGCTGTGGATTTGGCTTTGGTAACCCTTCAGCTGGTTCTCGCACTGGAGCATCCTCTGGGTCATCTCCTGGAGTTGCTCCTTGAGCTGCTTCTCGTTCTCCTCCTCGATCTGCATTTCGTTCTCCCAGAACTCCTCTTCCTCGATCTCCACCTCGTTCCGTTTGATCTTCTGCTCTAATCTCCCAATTTCCTCCTCCAAGAGGGACTTGTGCTTCTGTTCCCAATATCGCTCCTCCGCTTCGCTGGAGTCCAGCTGCTTCTCCAGCAACTGGAGCTTTTCCGTCTGCAGGTGGATCAGCTTCTTCAGTTCCTCGGCCGATGGTTTACAGTTCCTAAGAACTTTCTGCTTCAACTCGGACTCTCTGCCTTTACCAAAAATGTCCATTAGTCCCTTGGCCCCACCAGTGAAAGTCAAAGATTTCCTCTTTGGCTCTCGTCTCTTTATAGACTTATCGTTCTGAGGCCGCAGTTTGGCCAGAGGGGGCAGGCTTTGCCTGTATAAGTTCCTCTCCGGGATATGGGCGTGGGCGAGGCTGTCCGAAGTGGGCCGCTCGCTGAGGGAGGGCCCGGTGCGCCTGAGAATAAGCTGCACGTCGCTGGCATACTGCCCCCACTTGTTTAATGAAATCACAGGGTTTTCGTGAGGGGCTAAATGTCTCTCTGTGTCTCTCCATTTCTCTATCAGGGTGTATCTCCCCGTGCGACCTAAGACAGAGAACAGTGTTAGAACGAAGGGTAACCTGGGGAAAAAGTAACAACACATTGTTGCATAATGGTAAAGATTAAGATGAGAGTTTACAAGAGCCGCTGTATCTGATTGGCAGGATTAATGGACCACGTCTGATGTAGGGAACAGAGTCTTGAAAGCTTAAACTTTATTTAGGTAACTAATTAAAAAAGGGGTGCCCTTTATGTCCCAAACTGGCTGACCCTGGTTTGGGGCTATATGTGATCATTTTCAACATGTCGACATTATAACCAAAACTGTCTACAGTCAGTACCATTTGACAGTGTCCAAACTGTATATGTGTCAACATTATGACTACATGCCAATTAAAAGTCATCACTTACTAATGTAATATAACGAATATCATTTCCATGCTTAAATCCATGGCTAACACGGTGCAATATTTCACTGTAGTAGTTTGGGAGAGTTATGAAGTTGAATTGAAAATGAGATTTATGAAAACCGACGCATGGCTATATGCACTGTAACCCATAGCAACCACTTCATTTAATTCCCTAAACTATACTTGCAAAATGACAATTCGAATCTCATTGGTGGAGAAGGGATATCCCTGCACAGGCAAGTTACCTCTGCAACAGTTTTGAGGACGTCCCCTCCACTCTGTTAGTACAGGGAGAAAATGTAATAATAATAAATGAACGCTGCCAGCAGATGGCGCCCTCCAATCAGCTTTACACATACTCCCAGTGCCTTTTATAATTCCTATTAGTTTCTGCTTATATCACTTTATTAGGTGTGTGTGAAGGTGAATGATGAATCGAAGGAAAATTATCTGCCCTATCCAAATATAGAACAAAACACATGACAAATGATCAGAAATAATAAACAGAGAACTTTATAGTTTCACATTTCATGCTATCATATAACAGAAAAAAAATAATAAATACTCATGTTTTCCACCTAGAGATGACCTTACTGCTTTGCATCTGTCATCCTGCAACGTTTACTAAATAATTAGCAGCTATTAAACATAGAACTGCTCTGTTGATACTATTGTATACAATGCAGAGTTAACCTGCATCATATTCAAGGGCAATACAAAAACTGTCTATATTAGAACAGGAAGGAAGCAATAAAATAAATGTTGTGTACAGTAAATGTTGCAAGAGACCATGGACAATCCAAACTACCGTTGCCTGAAGGTAGGAACTCGTTTAAAGTGGTAAAAAGTATTGTACCCATGAGAAACCTGAATTTCTTGCAATTTTTAGAGCTTGCAATTGGTGCGTTCTAAAATATAGATGTATTTCCGATATCTATGAGCAGCATACATTAACGACATGGGCCGTAGAAAACCAAAATGGTGGGTGTTATTGGAACAAAGCTCAGATACATGCCTTGATAGATTGATAAGGAGATGGAGCGGTTACGGTCTGTCTGTTCATTACACGTCAGTACTGGTTGATCAGGGGGATGAAAAGGTGGCTCACAGCACACTGCCATATTTCAGAGAAAGTCTGTCCCACATTCCAAGTCCAGGACTCGGACCAACAACTGGTCCTGACGGCACCAATTTATACTACGATAAAAAGGGCAAACACTCCCCCCCCCCCTCCATAATTACCACGATTACATAATTTATAGTTGCATAATATGAAGCTTTTTCCAGTTTAAAAAACTTTTTGAAAAAAGCCTCTCTTTCTCGGTAACTATGGGTCAAAACCTACAGAAAAAGTTTGAATGGTATTTTATCTATAAAAGTAAGAGCAGAGTTCTGCTCATCTGTCTCCGCTGTTTCACCTTGTGCGCAAGGGACGCGCTGCTGCCAGACTCTACGTAGACCGGAAAGTAAGCGTTGCATCATTTACACGCTCTGCGCGGACACAATACAGATTTTAATTAAAAAAATATTTTAAAAAAATAGGAAAAACCATTACAGAGAAAACAGGATTAAAATATATACATCATTCTAATGCTGCATACACACGGTCAGATTTCTTATCAGATCTGATTGTAATAATCGTTCGATCGTTCATATCTGACATGTAGGGCATGCATCGTCCAATTCCCAATTCCCGCATGTCAGATAATGATATCAGACATCGACTGTGTTTGCAGGAAGATTTGGATGATTACATTCATTTTAATAGTCAGAAATCGTTCATGTTCATCTAGCAAATCTGACCGAGTGTAGGCACCATAAGGCTCCAAAAAAAGAATTGGCATCTGTAACACAAATACTCTTCACAGCCAAGTCGCGGAGGCTACAAATCGCAGACCGTGTTTAATAACACAGGAGCCTGATGTCAGATCCCACACGCACAGCATATTGTATGTGGGAGGCGCTGCTGGCAAGGTCTGTGCCGTAAATAACACAGAGAGAAAGAAAGTACCAAAACGCAATCACTGGATGACCAGGAGACCAAAGTCTGCTCCTCTGACCGGGAAACTAAAGGCTGCTCCTCTGATGGGAGACGAACTGAAAGGGGAACCCCAGCCCCAGAGAGTCTTATTGGGGGGATACAACAAAACTCAGGTCTCTGCAGCGGATACAATGCTATCTATACAGCAAATCCGGTTATATTCAAGGGGGAACGGAATAAACCAACACCAAGGAGATAAAGACAGACTTCGGATTCTATCAATGGCAACAATGTATCATCTGTAACTGACACATAACTGGTCATTGTCCTCTGACGCCAACAGTCCTTCCTGAAGATATCAAAATGCAACACAAAGGCAGATGAAAGGGGACGCACACAACATAGGTCTGATTCCGAGTCACAGGTGATGTGGGCGTAATTCTGGCCGCCGCCAGCGAACGGAAATCCATACTAACATTTTATTTATTAACGGTTATTTACACAGCGCACACATATTCCGCAGTGCTATACAGAGAATATATTAGTCAGTCATTCACATAAGTTCCTGCCCCAGTGGAGCTTACAATATATGGGCCTGATTCAGAGCCGGACGCAATTAGCGCTCGCTCGTCCAGAAAATAGGGGTGGCTATTCAAATCAACCGTTCGCTCTTTGCGGTCTGTTCAAGTCTCTAGGTCTGAACGAGCGAACAAAACTTGCGGTCTTTTTTTAAAAAATACGCCCCTTGGCCGCTCGCATCCTACGTCATGTCCGCTATTTATTAGATTAATTGAGTACATCGACCAGGGTATGAACTGCTCGCTATTCTCGGGGTTGGTTTTTGCTACCACAATTTTGCGAGCAGTTCTGGCTATAAAATAACCCAGTGACGTGGTCAGTGACGCTGCTGTTTTAATTATGCACACCCATAAAACGCCCGTTTTGATCTTTAAGCACGCCTGCGATCGGATCTCCACTCCCCGTTTTCAAGCACCTTCCCCTGTTACCACCCACATACGCCTCATTCTGTCACTCAAATTATCAGGCATTCGCTATTTTGCGAGCACATGAATTTCGGCCGCACTGACTGGTTCGCGCATGCCTATAACGATCCGTACGCATGCGCAGTTGGGCAAACATCGCTCGGAGCGAACGAGCAGCCGCTTACGAGCGGCTCTGAATCAGGCCCTATATTTCCTATCACATGTACACACGCACACACACTAGGGTTACATTTTATCAGGAGCCAATTAACCTACCAATATATATTTGGATTGTGGGAGGAAGCCGGAGCACCCGCAGGAAACCCACGCAAACATGGGAGAACATACAAACTCCACACAAACAGGGCCTGGGGGGGGGGGAATCAAACCAAAGTGCTGTGAGGCAGTAATGCTAACCACTACACCAGCCGTGCTGCTCCTCTGCCTATATCCAGAGTCTGATTCATCTACGCGACCGCACCTTCCCCCGCCAGCGACACCGGCCGTCATCATTGTTATCTGCACCTACTCCATCCCTGGTGCGGGAGCTCCGACTGAAGTAGGAGATCTCTGCCCACCTCCGACTAGCCCGCGATTCCGTCTACACGCTAACAAACCCAAGCGCCACCTTAGTGATGCCCAACCAGCCGTATGTGCGAAGTGGGCGAGAAGCCACCGGGCTCCATCAGTCGTAACTGCACTCAGCTGCGTAGTCAGTCAGCCAAGCAATGCGCAGTTTGCTAGAAATCGCAAACCAGCTGTAGAACTACAAGTCTCAGCATGCCCTGCCAGCCACGCCGTGATTTGTAATCTCACTACAAGTGGAGGTCAGCATGTTTACCATCTCTGTTCATGCAGAGGTTAATCTGCGTTTAATATTGCACATTAATCTAGTGCTGTCCTATTCCATAGCGGTCACGTGCACAGAACTATTCAGCCCCACATGTAAATCGTCACATGAGACATTGTCTTGACAACTAAATCCTATGGCAAGTCTGCATATTAGGGGCTCAGGTTCCTAACTAGACCTAAATCATCCTCACAATATGCTTGTAATGACTCGTTACAGCGACGTGCAGCAATTTTATTAATAATAATCATAATAATATAGTTTCTATGACATCTGAATGCATAAAGAAGCAGATGTCTGAGTGGTACATTTATATGAACGTTATTAGTGGGTAGCGCTGAACTACATATACATAAAGTGGACAAAATGGTTTGATTGGCTGCCACTCAATACAGAGAGTTAATGAATAGGCCGGGAGGGAGCTCCTGGAGTTTCAATTCAGCGTGATGTTTGGTCCGACTAAAGCAGGGCTCGATAAAATCCCGGGGGCCAGGTCGCCATGGCTACCAGATTTTGCAGTGAGGGAGGAAGCAGATCCTCATCAGTTCCGGTGGAGATTCGCGCCTATAGAATTGCGGTGTTCATATCCTGCACAGGAGCGCATGTGCTGAGTGTCGCCTACGGTGACTGCTGTGCCTCTGTCCGTCCCGGCCTGCGCTGACGACTATCCATCCTGGCCTTCTCTGACCCATGCTGTCTGTCCTGGTCTACGCTGATCCTCCTGTACGTCCCGGCTGTCTACGGTCTCCTATCTCCGGCTGCATAGAGCTCTCCGGTAGTAGGGTTTATGTGTGGCCAGGGATTGCGGAGCGGCTTCAGAGGGATACTGGTGTGACCACGAGGGGAGGGGGGTTTTGTTGTACTTTCTGGCACCATTATTTTATGTGAAATGTGGTCCGTTAGTACAGGAGGGTGGGGGGTGGAGCAGGGGAGCTGTGCAGAGCAGTTAGGGGGCCTCCATGTTACTGTATCCATTCAACTGTGACCATTTTGTGGACTAGTATAGTGTGTATAACAGGACTAGTATAGTGTGTATAACAGGACTAGTATAGTGTGTATAACAGGACTAGTATAGTGAGTATAACAGGACTAGTATAGTGTGTATAACAGGACTAGCATAGTGTGTATAACAGGACTAGTATAGTGTGTATAACAGGACTAGTATAGTGTGTATAACAGGACTAGTATAGTGTGTATAACAGTTGCATAACACGCAGAGCTGTGCTCCTCACTCACTCTCATTTTTTGGGGGGACAGTGATCTGGCTCCTACACTTTCATCCTGGCTCCTAGATTTTATAAAAATTTGTCAAGCCCTGGACTAAAGGATTTCAACTCACACCCTCCTGAGGAACCAGCATTCTCGGACTAAACACCCAGGTAAAGTCGCGAGAACTGGAATTCTCCAAATTAACAGCGCACTGAATTGAATCACAGCCATCGTGGTATAAATTTGACCATTGTGGATAAAATAAATAACCGGTGCAGGAACAGGCCATAAAGTCCCCCCATCCCCCTCCTCACATTTATCTCAGCACTGGTAGACGGTTGGGTGCAGAGGGTGGACTTCCAAGGATAAATTCATGAATACATTGTTGTAGCCTTGTTACAGATTTCCAATTCAATTACCGTATATACTCGAGTATAAGCCGAGTTTTTCAGCACAAAAAATGTGCTGAAAAAGTACCCCCTCGGCTTATACTCGAGTCAAGTGTAGCGCTGACCGGACGGAGTTCGGTCAGCGCTACACAGCACAAACACACAGCCGCCGGAGCTGGCAGCTGTGTGTTTGGTGTAATCAGCAGCCGCTGAGAGTCTATCAGACTCTCAGCGGCTGCTGCTGCTCCCACTGCGGGAGCCATCTTCCGGCTCCCGCAGTGGGTGATGGGAGACACGTCGTCATGACGACGTCTCTCCCATGCAAAGCGGCCGGAGGAGCGGACAGCGGCGGGACCAGGAGCGGGAGTTTCAGGTAAGTGTTTATTTTTTTAAAATTCTTTTCACGTCTCTCTCTACTAGGGGGGGGACTGCAGGGGGCACTACCAGGGGGAGATGACTACAGGGGGCACTACCAGGGGGCGATTACTACAGGGGGCACTACCAAGGGGCATTATCAGGGGGCGATTACTACAGGGGGCACTAAAAGGGGGGATTACCATTGGGGGAACTACAAGGGGGGGGATTACTACAGGGGGCACTACCAGGGGGGGATTACTACAGGGGGCTTACTACAGGGGGCACTAAAAGGGGGGATTACTACAGGGGGCACTAAAAGGGGGGATTACCACTGGGGGAACTACCAGGGGAGGATTACTAAAGGTGGCACTACCAGTGGGGGATTACTACAGGGGGCACTAAAAGGGGGGATTACTACTGGGGGTACTACCAGGAGGGATTACTACTGGGGGCACAACCAGGGGGAATTACTACTGGGGGCACTACCAGCTGCTGCCATTTCCCACACTAGGCTTATACTCGAGTCAGTTATTTGAGGTTGATATACAGCCAAGTGCAAGCTTTATCTACAATATCTTCTGTATTATAAGTAGCAAAAATATGCTGTAGCCCAGCGATGGGAAACAGGTGCATGTGGCCCTTCAGTCCATCCCCTGCGGCCCCCAGCGCTGTCAGATTGTGCGCTATAGAGGGTAACACTTATGTAAAATGACCCCCTATATATGTTAACAAAGACAGTTTTCTCTTGTTTGGATTAAATGTATTGTTTTCACTTATTACAGAGAGTTGGCGTAACGTGCGGGACCTCTGAAACTTAGAGTGATGCCCTAGTTGCCCCAGAAGTGCATCAGGTTGTCCATCACTACCGAAGCCTATACCTACGATTGGCCTTCATGTGTCTCCATGCTGGGCTAATTTAAATGTTAATAAATGATAGGGTTGCTATGGGATACGGAATCGTTTTAAATAAGCTTTATTGTTCCTGCTCCTGTGGTTATCTACGGGGAAAATAAATATGATCTGTAATCAGTCGAGTGCTGGGAAATAACCCAGGACATTGTGAAATCTCTGACTCCTCTCCAGCTACACCGTTGTTACAGTACAGGCCCCAAAACAGAGACGGACGGTTGTACGTGGGGGAGGGGGGGGGGAATACATATGCAGAACGAAGGTTGCTTTTTCCAAAAGAGAGACAGGGGTGAAGTTCAGGGAGTAAATGGGACATTCTTGTTAGGACAAAGCTAAAATAAAATAAAAGGAAAGAGGGGTGTGTATGTGTGTAATAAATTATACATATGTACACACACACACTATATGAACAAAAGTGTTTGAAAGACCTCAATTCAATAATTAATAGGTGTGAGAAATCAGACCCGTTGCCACAGGTGTATAACATGAAGCACCTGGCCATGCAGTCTCCATTTGCAAACATTTGTGATACAAAATGGTTCATTCTGAGGAGCTCAGTGACTTCAGGTGTGGTGCTGTGATAGGAAGCCCGGTGCTGTGATAGGAAGCCCGGTGCTGTGATAGGAAGCCCGGTGCTGTGATAGGAAGCCCGGTGCTGTGATAGGAAGCCCGGTGCTGTGATAGGAAGCCCGGTGCTGTGATAGGAAGCCCGGTGCTGTGATAGGAAGCGCGGTGCTGTGATAGGAAGCCTGGTACTGTGATAGGAAGCCTGGTACTGTGATAGGAAGCCTGGTACTGTGATAGGAAGCCTGGTACTGTGATAGGAAGCGTGGTACTGTGATAGGAAGCGTGGTACTGTGATAGGAAGCGTGGTACTGTGATAGGAAGCCTGGTACTGTGATAGGAAGCGCGGTACTGTGATAGGAAGCCTGGTGCTGTGTAAATGGAAGCGCGGTACTGTGATAGGATGCCTGGTACTGTGATAGGAAGCGCGGTACTGTGATAGGATGCCTGGTACTGTGATAGGAAGCGCGGTACTGTGATAGGAAGCCTGGTGCTGTGTAAATGGAAGCGCGGTACTGTGATAGGATGCCTGGTACTGTGATAGGAAGCGCGGTACTGTGATAGGATGCCTGGTACTGTGATAGGAAGCGCGGTACTGTGATAGGAAGCCTGGTGCTGTGTAAATGGAAGCGCGGTACTGTGATAGGATGCCTGGTACTGTGATAGGATTCCTGGTACTGTGATAGGATTCCTGGTACTGTGATAGGAAGCACGGTACTGTGATAGGAAGCACGGTACTGTGATAGGAAGCACGGTGCTGTGTAAATGGAAGCACGGTGCTGTGTAAATGGAAGCACGGTGCTGTGTAAATGGAAGCACGGTGCTGTGATAGGAAGCCCGGTACTGTGATAGGAAGCACGGTACTGTGATAGGAAGCACGGTACTGTGATAGGAAGCCCGGTACTGTGATAGGAAGCCCGGTACTGTGATAGGAAGCCCGGTATTGTGATAGGAAGCACGGTATTGTGATAGGAAGCACGGTACTGTGATAGGATGCCTGGTACTGTGATAGGATGCCTGGTACTGTGATAGGATGCCTGGTACTGTGATAGGAAGCACGGTAATGTGATAGGAAGCACGGTACTGTGATAGGAAGCACGGTACTGTGATAGGAAGCACGGTACTGTGATAGGAAGCCTGGTACTGTGATAGGATGCCTGGTACTGTGATAGGAAGCCTGGTACTGTGATAGGAAGCACGGTAATGTGATAGGAAGCACGGTACTGTGATAGGAAGCACGGTACTGTGATAGGAAGCACGGTACTGTGATAGGAAGCACGGTACTGTGATAGGAAGCACGGTAATGTGATAGGAAGCGCAGTAATGTGATAGGAAGCACGGTAATGTGATAGGAAGCCTGGTACTGTGATAGGATGCCACCTTTGCAATAGGACGGTCGTGACTTTCCATCCCTGCTGGATATTCCACGGTCAGCTGTAAGTGATATTATAAGAAAGTGGAAGCGTTTAGGAACAGCAGCAACTCAGTGGAAGACCATGAAAAATCACAGAGTGGGGTCAACAACTGCTAAGGTGCATAGTGCATTAAATTCGCCAACACTCTGCTGATTCCAAACTTCCACTGGCATTAAGGTAAGCACAAAAACTGTGCAGCAGGAGCTTAATGGAATGGGTTTCCATGGCCGAGCAGCTGTATGCCAGCCTCACATCACCAAGTCCAATGCCAAGCGTCGGATGGAGTGGTGTATAGCACAGACACTGGACTGTGGAGCAGTGGTAACGTGTTCTGTGGAGTGACCAATCACGCTTCTCTGTTTGGCAGTCAGATGGGCGAGTTTGGGTTTGGCGGATGTCAGGAAACCGTTACCTGCCTGACTGCATTGTGCCAACTGTGACGTTTGGTGGAGGAGGGATAATGGTATGGGGCTGTTATTCAGGGTTTGGGCTAGGCCCCTTATCTCCAGTGAAGGACAATCTTAATGCTTCAGCATACCAAGACATTTTGGACAATGCTACGCTTCCAACTTTGTGGCAACAGTTTGGGGAAGGCCCTTCTCTATTCCAACATGACTGTGCCCCAGTGCACACAGCAAGGACTATAAAAACCTGGTTTGAGGAGTTCGGTGTGGAAGAACCTGACTGGCCCGCAGAGAGCCCTGACCTCAGCCCCATCCAGCACCTTTGGAATGAGCTGGAATGGAGATTGCGAGCAAGGCCTTCTTGTCCAACATCAGTGCCCGACCTCATAAATGCTCTACAGAGCGAATGGGCACAAATTCCCAGTGTTTCCTCTTTTGGACACAGGCGGTGGTTCCTATACCCCCCTTTTGCCATTGACAGGAGTCTGTGTAATTGTTTAAAAAGATGAAATTTCATCCCCCTACTCCAGAGTCCTGCAATAACCTCCTGAAGGCAGGGTGGGTGAACTAAGCAAAACATGGGATTCAGGAGAGGGCAAAGGCCACCCTGTCTTGATTGAATGGTATATGATCAACCCATCCCCCAGAAGATCACTGCTAGGGGCAGGGTTTGTGTTGTGGGTATAGTTTCTGGGGAGGAGGGTTTACTAGTACAGGGCCAGAAGTGAGGATAGATGCATTGTATGTGTTACTGCCTGAGCAGAGTATCTGGGCACTGACCATACTCAGGACATTTAGGGACAGTTCTGGGTTTAAGGATAAAATGCCCAAATCAACTCAGAGCGCCTTTCTGCATTTAACTTCATGCGGTCACTTATTTATTATTATAATTACTATTGCTGGCAGCAGTCTGGGCCTCCGGGTTGTGGTTTTCCATAGAAAAAAAAATAAAAATAGACAACAAACGTTATGGGGAGACGGAACCCCCATCTTTGGCCTGTGATCTGTTACAGGTTATGAGGGTGCAGTCATATCAGTCTGTGTGACATCACCGGCCTCACCCCTGTGCAGGAACAAATGTATCGCTACAGTGCATCTCTGTAAGGCAAGTCCGCCAGGTTGTCAGTCACTGTCTGACTGAAGTGAAAATAAACCTTCTGCAACAGTACTGACACAAAACAAGAGGGGGGCGACCACTTTACAACTCACATTTTCAAGGGAAAAAAAGTACAGATCTATATTTATTAACAAAGAGGCGCCTATACAAGCACGAGGACAGAAATGGGGAGACAATGTAGTGACATTATGTGAGGATAGGGGGCGCTGGCTCACATCACTATATCCAGGACAGAATTGGGGCGACACAATGTAATGACATTATGAGTGGGTAGGGGGCGCTGCTTCACCTCACTGTAATTAGACACGCCTTCTTGCACCACAGTTTACCCTAAAATGACCACCGCTCTCAGGATGGAGCCCAGAATTCAGCAATCCGTCCATAATGGATTTTCCATTTGTCTAAAGCAGACTAATGTCCTTATTACATGCAGCTACGAGCATGTATACTTGGATTTCATCTGGAAATTATTACAAGGGAAGAACCGGTGAATAAGACGCGCTTTCAGAAGCACTGGGGAAGCTGAGAGAAGCGGTGAATAAGGCGCGCTTTCAGAAGCCCTGGGGAAGCTGAGAGAAGCGGTGAATAAGGTTCGCTTTCAGATGCACTGGGGAACCTGAGAGAACCGGTGAATAAGGCGCGCTTTCAGAAGCACTGGGTATGATGAGAGAAGCGGTGAATAAGGCGCGCTTTCAGAAGCACAGGAGAAGCTGAGAGAACCGATGAATAAGGCGCGCTTTCAGAAGCACTGGAGAAGCTGAGAGAACCGATGAATAAGGCGCGCTTTCAGAAGCCCTGGAGAAGCTGAGAGTAACGGTGAATAAGGCGCGCTTTCAGAAGCCCTGGGGAAGCTGAGAGAAGCGGTGAATAAGGTTCGCTTTCAGATGCACTGGGGAACCTGAGAGAACCGGTGAATAAGGCGCGCTTTCAGAAGCACTGGGTATGATGAGAGAAGCGGTGAATAAGGCGCGCTTTCAGAAGCACAGGAGAAGCTGAGAGAACCGATGAATAAGGCGCGCTTTCAGAAGCACTGGAGAAGCTGAGAGAACCGATGAATAAGGCGCGCTTTCAGAAGCCCTGGAGAAGCTGAGAGTAACGGTGAATAAGGCGCGCTTTCAGAAGCACAGGAGAAGCTGAGAGTAACGGTGAATAAGGCGCGCTTTCAGAAGCACAGGAGAAGCTGAGAGTAACGGTGAATAAGGCGCGCTTTCAGAAGCACAGGAGAAGCTGAGAGAACCGATGAATAAGACGCGCTTTCAGAAGCACTGGGGAAGATGAGAGAACCGGTGAATAAGGCGCGCTTTCAGAAGCACTGGGGAAGCTGAGAGAACGGTTACTCGGAGCCCTGGCAGGAACGGAACTTAATTACCAGCATTTTAGCAATGCAGGGAGCGCTCGGGTTCCTGAATGGAGACAGCTGTGTGACAGTGGGATGAGACATGCACATTCTATTTAAGGGACATGCTCTCATCATTGCTAATGATTAGACACAGGAAATTGTGGTGAGGCGCCCCAGGATAATCACGTCCTCTGCGCCGGGATCCAAAGCGACGTTTTCTTGGAAGAAAGCAGAATATTGTTTCCTGCAGTTAAAGGGAAATACAGGAACCCAAATCCCAAATACTGTTGGCAGAACAACGGATATAGAGTATAACGTTCTTTTACAGAACACACAAGTGAGGTTCCCGCAGCCATAGTGTATTGGGCTGTTGTCTGAACTTTTCATGATGTGAAAAGCATTTAAAGTTTTCAGAGATCTGCAAACTCTATTTACTAGCAAATCCGGATTACATCTTCAGCTTTCCATAGGGAAAAACAGCAGAAATCCCATATTTAATAGGAAATGATCTCACCCCTACCAGGGACATAGTGATGATGGGAATCATGGAAGGGGGAACA